>JAYKAV010000167.1:878128-1054610 GCA_035582835.1 Phoebastria nigripes | reverse complement strand
CTCCCCTCCCCTCCCCGCCACTTTGCGCCGTCCCCGCGGCGCGGAGCGGCGCCACCCGCCCCCGTTCCTCCGGCATCGCGGGGGCTGCGGAGTCCCGCGCGGGCACACTCAGCTGCGGGGGTCGGGCATGGCTCCTCCGGGGAAAGTTGGCGCTGCCGCCGCCGCGCCGTGAGGGGAGCGCCGTGGGACGTCGTCCGTGTGTGTGTCCCCCCCGCCCTCTCAGCGCCCCGGAGAAGTTGACACCGCTCGGCGGGGCGATGGCAGAGGCTGCCGGCAGCAGGGAGCAGCCGGCGGCGGGCCGTGCCCCTCCCGACGCCGCTCACCGTGCTGAGGAGGAGCCCGAGCCGGCTTCGCTGGACGCCCCGGCGGCGGCAGCGGGCAGGAGGCGGGAGCGCCGCAGCGGCGTCTCGGCCGTCGGTGCCGCCGAGCGCTTCCCTGGCGGCAGCCTGGGACCGGCGGCAGCGCCCGACACCGACGCCTGCCTGCTGGAGGCGGCCAAGGCCACCCCGCGGAGGAGCAGCATCATCAAGGTGAGGGCGGGCCGCCCCGCCGGGAAGTTTGCGCGGGTCCCGCCGCCGCTCGGTTGCCCGGGCTGAAGCCGCCCTCCGTCTGGGGCGCTGGGGCCGGCAGGGGAGGGAGCCGGGGTGGGCAGAGGTGGGGAGGGAGCCGGGGTGGGCAGAGGTGTGGTGGGAGCCCGCCGGGGAGGGGCTGCGCGCACCCTCCGCGCAGGTGAGGCAGCGAACAAGGGCGATGGGGCTGCGGCGCTGCCTCCCCGGAGCCCACCGTGGGAAGGCGCGTCCCCGGACCGGGCGGCTGCTGGAGGGGGTGTCCTCGGGGGGCCCGGCCGGCCGGTGCCGGGGGAGCGGGCTCCGGAGCTGGTCTGTGGTGGGGTCCTGCTCCTGCCGCCGCTGAGAGGTGTCGGGGTCCCGCCCGCACTCGTGCGTGCCCCGCGAATTTCGCAGCGGGGCAGCTTCCAACGGAGTTGTAAAGTTTTTGTGTAGCAGCTCGTATCTGTTCTTATTTAATATTTATGAAGCACCTGGAGGCAGAATAAATAGCTTCTACAGCGATGGTTTTCTTTGCTCTTGAGTAGCAAAATATGCAGTGTCACAAATTAACAGAAGGCGTGTTAGGAGACTGAATGTGGTACAGATCGCTACGGAGCAGCACCGTGTGTTTAACACCCTTTTTGTGAAATTAACAGGTCGGGCGTGATCTTAAAAGCCTCCGTCTTGGTTATAATTTAGTAAGGCAAATGGCCTTATGATTATGTTTGTCTGGGTTTTTTTCCCAGTTTAATTTTTAAGAATAAACGATGTAGTTTCGAATTAAATGGTGTCTCCTTGCAAGTACGTAGGCTAATCGCTAGTTTCTGGGGAGACGATGAATGAAGACTCCTGGGCAAACTTAATTTAGCATATGGTCACACATGCTCCTCTTGTAGTGATTTGCACTTGGAAGGCATCGGGAGAACAGTGGAAGATGAGACTTCACTTCTGTAAATGTGTGAAGGCACTGGGCAGAGCTCTAACTCAAGGCAAGAAGCAACACATGCTTAGCTCTTAGAGCTTGGTATAGCCATTCAAAGGAGGAATGGATAAACAAAATATTTGCTTTTTGCATTTTAAAGCTTTAACATTCAGAGGAGACCGAGGTAGTTAAGTGCAAAAGAGCGTCCAGGATCCTTTGGAAGTTCCACCTTGAAATATTAACCCATTAAGTCCAACAAAGCATTGAAGTGTGGCTTTAGTCTTCTAAACGCATCCACTGAGTGTGATGGGAATGCTTCCAATCTGAAATTGCATAAATGCTTTACTAAGTCAGGACCAAAGTTCTGTAAGTGTTCTGGTATGGAAATGGTATTTTCTCTTGGAATTGTGTGAAGGTTTCAAAAATTGAAAATACGCAATGTTGGATTTAAATTAAAGAACATAACATTTTTTTTACAGACTATACCAGTTCTATATGGTAGACATGTTTTAATGTCACAAATGGTAGATAAGTTTTAATGACTGGGTAGCATTTTCACTATAGGTTGATATTTAGTAATACTACTGAGAGTGATAACAATCTGTCTTCCGCCTGGAGGAAATTTCTTGAGATACATCCTAAGATGGCGTTTATCAGCAGAGAGATTTCTGATAGAGATAAGAAAGTATTAAAGTTGTTACCTAAGGAACTGGTAAGGCCTCAGCTGAAATACTGGGTAAACTCAGTTTCCTGTGCTTAGGAATGGTGCATTCAAACTGGAGCAGGTGCAAAGAAGGATAACTAGGATGGGCTGACAAGGTCAATGGATTGAATACTGTTATGAGGGAAAATTTGATTTCTAGGACAGCATTGGCTTTAGAACAAAGGATGCATATGCATAGATCCAGTCTGGAAACTAGAAAATTATTCCAATCACTGTAAGGGTCTGGGATGGTCTTATGGTAGAAATGGAATGAAAAATACTAGAATTCATCTTAAATTTAGTTGTCAAGCTGATGAATTAAATTGGATAACATGGTTGTGTCTGATAGCAGGTATCTGAACTTGAGAATTTGCAGGCTATGCATCTCTTAAGGCATACTGTTGGGACCCCATACAGAGCATTATGTTTATTTTCCCACAAGGTTGTCTCAGTGGTGTATAAAAGTGTTTTAAATCACAGTTTTCCTTTGGCATTATACTAGTGAATGGGAAATACTTTTAACTTGGGATGGGAATTAAATAATTTATTTGTCTGCATCTTTCAGGAATTTCTGATGTCCTAGGAAATGTTCATCAGGCGTTGAATGCAAATTTTAGAGGGAATTAAGATAAAAAACTCCAACTTACTTTACCTTTTCTGTTTTTTCAGGACTTTAATGTGCAGGAGTTCTGCTTAAGCATTGTACGTTTTGCAAGGGAATGAACTTTACAACGTTTTATTATATTTATTTTACTCTAAAAAGTCTATACGTTCATATAAATCTATAGTCAGAATAGTATTCTGTCGCTTTCTTTAAACCGATCTTACCAGCTGAAAAAGGGGGTTTAAGAAAGCAGGGGAAGTTGAACAGTAAGGGCAAGCTCTTATTCTGCAGGAGTTGAACACTCTTGCCCTGTTTTCCCATTATTCTCCCAATTATTTAAAGGTGTACTTTAAGCATGAGTGGTCTCACTGAATTAAGCAAAAAGTTAAAATTCTGTAGATTTAGATGATCAAAGTATACTTTTAACAGCATTTTTCTCCCAGCTACCTTTTGGAACTCTGCAAGTTTCAAGGTTAGCATCTGAGAGCGCAATTCCAGTGGAAGCCAGATTTGCTTACATTGGAGTGTTTTGGCATCCACAGTATAACTGTGAAGTATAAAGGACTGAACAGGGACTTGCTTTAAAAACCTTTCCTGCAGCAAATTACATTTGGCATATACTGCAAGTAAAATACGAACCCTTCTAGATAATCTTCAGTGCATTCATGTGCTCTATATTTGGCTTCAGCAAAAAGAGAACTCTTTTATATAAAAAGAACAAAATGTAGCTGGAATATTTTTATTCCCATTTTGCTTTGCTAATGTTCACAGCTTTATAGATTGAGGTAAATTTGGAATAGCATTAATGAGAAATAGTTGTAGCCGCTCTTGTGCTTTGGAAAATTTCCCTAATACATGTGCATTAGTTGTTGGTTTTTTTGTTTTTTGTTTTTTTTTTTGTTTGTTTGTTTGTTTTTAGTGCAAGGAAAAGTAAATGGTCTTACTACAGAACTGGAGCAAGAAAGGGTTTTTGCCATAAGGAGCCTGAAGTCAGCAGAGTATAATGGTTGCAAGACAAAACTAGAGAAAGGGCAAGAGAGCATAGAACTTGACCCATTTTCAAAGAAGCCTAAAGATGGCTAAATTATTTGCCAGTGTTTCAATTTTTTTTTTTTTCTTGTGAATAATCCAGGGCCAATTGCTTGCAAATAAAATGTTAATTGCAACCACTTCTAGGTCAGGAGAAAGGAAGACAGTGCTCAAAGAACTGGGTTTCTTCTTTCTTTTCATGTAATGCTTTGCAAGCCTTCCTGTGTGGGGTTCTAAACAGAGTTGACTGGTGTTTTCCTTCTGGCATGTTCCTTCTGACATTGCCATGTACAAGCATTTTAATAAACGGGTAGGAAGGCCATGTAATTTGTTACGTAATACATTTTGAAATATTTTGTAACTTTTTACCAAAATATTTCCCTGTCAGTTCTTATCAGGCTTCTCTCTCTGCTTTGTTTGCATGCAATACAAACTTTTGGGACTGTGTGGTTTTTTTTTCTTCCTGGATCTTTGTGTCAAGATACTGTAGCAGATAACGCAGCTCTGTATTATGTTAGTAATAGCAGACTATGCCCATGAAGTGAACTTGAAGTAGGAACTGCAGACTCGGACTTACTTCAGTCACAGAAGAGCTATGAGACCTTTCACTGAATTTCTTCCAAAGACTACTTGCTTCTGTTTCACGCACAGATTTTTTTCTTTAAAAGCCAGTTGAGTTGTCCTTGCCTGTCATATACTACTAGTCTAAGAACTGCAAGGATTAGGGTTTTGCAATTGAATTCATCAGTGGAAATGTATAGATAGCCAGCTGTCTTGTTTCAAGAAGTTGTATTTATCCTGGTGACATTTTTAGCTTTAAAATAAACAAATCTACAATAAAAAAGAATGAGGCTTAGTTTCTTTCAGCTTGTGTTCTGAAGTGTGGCAACAGAATTTAAGTGTTTTAAATACATGATACATCTGTCTATGCAACATGACTATTTAAGACTTTTTTCAGGAGACAGTAGAGTTTTTCAGGACTATAATGATCCTCCAGTAACTCTTACTTAGCTTTTTGCTGTGTAAGCTTACATTTAGATACTTGCTACTTAATAATCTAAAACTATGACTATGTAAGATTCATTAAAACTGATTGATTAGTTGATAGCCCAATGGTGATTTTACCACAACTGCTTTCTTTTGCATATTCATAAGTACCCTAGAAAAAGAGGAAAATATTTAGATAGACAATATATTAAAGAATACAGTAGAGCCTAAAAATGTATAGAGAAGGGCAAGAATGATGTGCCTAGCCACAGAAAGACTGCCACAAAATGAGAAATTCGTCAGATTGGTCTGGAAAAAGGTAACTGGAGGGTGATATTTTAATGTATGTAAATTCGCAAACATTGTGGAGAGAGAAACAGGGAACTGATATTCGCTATCTTTCACAGGACGTGAAGTAGGGGAAACCCAGTGATAGTTATATGGCAGCAGATTTAAAATAAATGAAAGAGTTTTGTGACGCAGCATGTGATTAAATCATGCACTCAACAGCCACAGAAAGCTGTGGCAGTCAGAAATGTAAATGGGTTCAAGCAGGTTCAAAATGACAAATTGATGGAGGAGAGCTTCACAATGCCAAAGGCATCTGGCTTAGAAAGTCCCTAAACTACAAGCTGTTGAACACTGGGAAGCTACAGCAGAGGACTGATCACTTTGTACTTGCCTGCTTCTTATGTGTGTCCCCATGTGTGTACTCCTGTAGCTGGGATACCAGCCTAGATTGACCTTTATCTAACCCAGTATCTATTTGTTAAGAAAGACTTAAACACACTGTTAAGAGACACAGAAGACTGTTTTCCATTATTGCTAGTGTAAAAAATTCTTAGAAGTGAAAAGAATCTGCTCTGTTAATTAGTTATTTAGATTTTTTTTTTTTTTTTTTGCCAGCTTTACAGAAGAGAAGCGTTTTGGAGGGTTTTTTTTTTTGATTGCTGCAGCATAGCTGTTTGTAGTCTTTATAATATTTTCATAACACTGCACCTGTATTCCATACACCACTGTTTTTTCATAAGCATCCACTTAAGACAGGTTTGAACAGAACCTGTCCTGGTTATAGACTTGCTTTTGTCAAACGAATTCTATCCAGTAGTTAGTATCACTAAAGGTGGACAGTTTTTCTATGGAACTGTTGCATTTATCACTAAGATACTTTCTCATGGAGGGCAGTAGGCATTTCAGACTGGGGTTTAACCCCCACCTCTTGCCTGAAAACAAAGCAACATTGCTAGGTCCAGTATAGCTGTGCCTAAGAGGATAACATTGTAGTGAGAAGGATTTCGGTCTTGTGGAATTTTTTGTGTCAAGCTATCAATAATAATTATCTGTAGCAATGCAGACTGCAATCCACCGAAGACTGAAGTGTATAAAATGGGATTCAGGTGCAGGATTTAGGCATGTGGGTCCCATAAAGCTGTCCTGAAGGCTCACCTAGCTGCTTAAGCCTTTCAGGGATCTAAGTTTTGCTAGAAAAGTTTCTTACAAAGATTCTTCTCTTGTGCAGGCCCGGAGTCACTTACACTTGCTGCTGAGCATTTTAATATGTACCTCGTGCCCAAGTCAATCTATGAATAATAGGTGAAGGTTTCTTTCCATTCAATTTCTTGGAATTTTTCATGTTTAATTTAGGCTTTCTGTTTCTGATGGTTGGATTTGCCACAAAATATAATAATTCTGCTTTCCAGCCATCTCTGCACTCAAGTAAAAAGTTATTTAAGTTAACTTCTGCTCAAGGAAAACTTGGGGCCTGGCTAAAAGTCTCTTAAAAATCAATGGGAGCCTTTACAGACTTGTATGAACTTTAGTTAGTACTTTAAAAAAAACAAACAAACCCAAACCCCAACAACCTACATCTAGGGCAAACTGCTTCTATTAAGTTTATAGCAAATTTGTCTGTTATGCTGACTGCTAACTCTGGAGTAGCTTTCTTGTTAATCGGTTCCATATAGCACATAATGAGATCACTAGTCATGTGTTACATTAAACTTGTGGGTAGAGATGGATAATAGCATTGTGTTTGTGGTATCTTTCCATACAGGATCATAATAGTCAGGATTATTTGAATGTCTTCCACTGAAATTACCTAAAGGTGACCTTTTTCAAACTGGTGGGACAATATCCTTTCTGCAGGATACCAGCAAGTCTGGGGATCTGCAAACACAAGTTCTGGCAGGTCTTTTTGGGAAGTTGTTTGATAGGTTTTCTAGGCAAGAGGTAGGAGCTGTTATGGTCAGGAGTAAGATGAAGTTGGTGATACTGGCTGATTTGTTTTTAAAGTATGTTATGTGCCCAAAGACTGTTGTGCAGAAGTACATAAATAACGATTAAAAATAATGTTCTGTTAGAGTAATGGCACTGGTGGGTAGAGCAGCGGCGGAAGAATGCTTTCTACTGTTTTCCAAATATGTTAAGCAGCTGTTAATAAAACTAAGTTTTCATATTTGTGCAGAGATGCAAATCCTGTTTCTCATGATAATATTTTATTCATTTTGTAGTTCCACTGAGATCAACTCCATCTGTAACAAAAATGTTTTATTTGAGTTAATGGTGTATTTATTTTTTTTTTCTGTCTTTCCCCACAGTAGATGTGAAAATGCAGGCAGTTACTGTAGAACCRATAATGCATCCTCTGTGGTGAAACGTTTAGCTGATCATGCTCGTAAACCTAATCAGCATATTTTTTTCTTTCCAGGATGCACCTGGTAGGTGTAATTTTTGGTAATACCTTGTGATGTTTCTAAGAAATGGGGAATGATGATTAATATAACTTTTTATGACACATGTATTCTAGCTTATTTTTTTTCTTTTAGCTAATATGACTTGGAGGTTTTGACATGCATGACAATTTGGGAACTACTCAGACTTGATTAAAAAGTTAAGTTCTGCGAAAGGCTAAATGCCTTTACCAAATACTAACAAGTTCTGGAGACTGATATCTTTGTATGTATTGGTGTAGAAGTGTATTTACAGTCAAAGCCTTGTTCTTAAATCTTTCTATATCATAAACATTTTTGGTTTTGAAGCCTACTTATGTAGAATACTGTCTTCTGGGGGAATCCTTTTCTGTCAGAAATTGGCAGTTTTAGTGATTATTGAGTCCTTCCTGAAACGTGTTTGAATTACTGAGATTACTGTAATGACTTCATTCAGTTGTGGTTCATTGTTAACACATATTAAGTCCAACCATTAAGACTGTGTACAGGCCCTAATTTAAATAATTAACTGGAATCAAACTGAGATAAAATATTCCTGTTCCAGAGCCACTTACATCAACAAAATTATTCTTGGGATTATTTTGGGCAGCATGTGTCAGGTAATGTTATTGTGACATGCCTATTTAAAGGTGCATCAAAGTCTAAAAGGTAACTGACACCAAAGTATTACTACTTTGCTGCTGTACTGAGAGGATTTTAAAAAATATTCCAGCTTTAAATGTATACCGTGAAGGTTTGATTCTCCTCCTGAGTTGCATGCTCAGGGGAGTACTAACACTCACACCATGTCTTGGATAATCCTAGCAAAAACAGCTACAGAAAACATTTATTATGTTCATACTGGTTATCCCCCAAAGATTCTCCATTCTGCGAGATCTCATCTCTCCTGGTTGATCTATGTCGTGCTGCTTTGGTGGTACTTGCAGGCGCAAAAGGAGCCCGTCTTTGCTGCCCAGTACCTTGTTCAGAGATTCATATGAAGTGGAAATTAGTTTGAGTTGTCATATATTGATTTGCATGGGTGTAAATGACTACAGAAGAAAGCAGGGTGGTGGATAATTAGGACTCCAAAATGATCATTCTTCACTGGAAGTTTGTTTTGGTAACTTGGATACAACTTCTGAATGGGCAATAAGAATATCTGTTTGTTATCTGTTCAGTATGAAGCTGGTTACTTAATTACGTACCTTTCAAATAAGTCTAGAATCAGATAAAGTACAGTGCTCGTGGTTTATTATCTTATGGACCCAAAGTCTGTCAAGCTATGTTGAGCAGTGATCCTCCCAGCATAATTTGGATCTAATTACCTGTATTGTATTATGGGTGGGCGTAGCATGTTTTTAATTCATTAGACAGTTTTAATGAATTGCTAATCTGTTTTGATTGTAGGCTACAAAAAGTTTTTATCTTATTTAGCTCTTTCAGATAGTTTGGGGGAAAACACAACAAAAAAGGAGTTGCTTAAACAAAATGCAGAGTGCATTTGTGGTTTGAGAGGCCTGGTGCTGATGCAAACATGGCTATATCCATCTTGCTTTTGTGTATGCTGGTGTACCTTTCTCTGTGTTTAGTGTTGATACATCTCCTAGAAAGTGTATCATCTGCTTAAAAAAACAAACAAAAACCAAAAGGACAACCAACCAAACAAAAACTTCTGCCAGGAGTATTGATGAAAAAGACCCCACGAATTTAAGAAATTCTGTAACATTGGATCCTGCTGCAAAGTCAATACATTTTGAGGAGTGTGTGTGCTGTAGTGACCGCATGAGAATGTTAGCTACACCATGTTGGCAAGAAAAAGGTAGGAAGTAAATAGCAACAGGAAGTAAAACTCCTCGATCAGGAATCAGATGCTAGTGCTCAAGTAACAGTGAAAGCCATGGGGCAGAGCAGTGTGAGAGCATGTCTAGAAGCTGAAGTGAAATTCAGAAAATTGGATTATACATAATCCAAATGCTGCTGGGAGGGGAGGCTGTCATGGGGAACAGGCAAGGCTGAAATAAAACTGGGGAGCCTGGCTGGGAGCTTGGGCAGTGGAGTCAGGAGTCAGCCAAGAGTGCACAAGCAGGGTAGGGACAAGGCAAAGGGCAGTGACCGGGACTCGAGCACGAGCTTGGAGCACAGCCACGGGGATCCCATTTGCAGACCCAGCGCTGAGCTCCCCTGCAGGGAAAGTCATGCAGGGCAGAAAAATAGCAGTTGGTCGCCTGAGCTGAATTGCTCTGGTATAGTGGTCTCTTGAGCATGTGCAGAGCTAGAGGTGTGTAGGTATTTAAGGGGAGTGGCTGCTGAACGATGTGAAGTTTTGGGGTAGAGTGGGGGGGCCTGCAAGAGGGCACAAGGTAGCTGCCAGGAGGCCAGAGGGTCTTTTTTTGCCGCAAGCACTTATGGCAGCTCTGGTGGAGGGAACAAGAGGAGGATGAGCGAGGGCTGCCTTGGTTCTGCTCTTGCCAGCTCGGTGGTTGAATCAAATTCCTTGCATCCCTCTCTTCCTGAGTGAAGCTCGCCACCCATTCTGGGGCAACTCCAAAGCCATTTGGGCATCTCCTATTAAGCTTTCCACACCCCATAGTGTTTAGGCAAGTTTTACCATTGTAAGTTTTAATATCACAGTGGTGTTTTAATTTTGTTTTTGTTGTCAGGATAATTTTTTTGAGAGAAGAGATATTCTTGATGGATTCTGTCAGTTTTAGCCTACTGTTGCTGTATGCATAGAAGAGTAAAAAGCATCATGTTTTACTTAACATTAGATTTTCTCTTAAGACACTTGCAAAATACAGTATAGGCAACTCTCATTGTAAATGTAGATGAGTTCTGGGTTCTTGCATTAAATTTTTTTATAAGCTGTACTTTTGTTTGGAAGAGCCATGCTATTTGATTTTTTTTGTTGTTGTTCTTTTAATTTAATTTTATAACGATTTTCATAAATATCTGATTAGAAGTTGCATTTTGCTCGGCTAAAGTGACTGCTGATCTTTTCAAGCCAGAGCTATCAGGAGAGAGCACTATGAATGAATTACTGTAAGATCTCTTTTCTTTTTCTAAATGAGATTATGTAGGAGCTTATTAAATTAATTTAACAAATGTAATAGTTCAATAAAAGAATTATATTCCATTGGAGTATGACACACCTCCAGGCTACCTCATATAAATACTGTAATAAAAAATTCTGTGAGCACTGGCTAAGAAATAGATGTTGGAATTCATTAAATGTATGAAAAAAGACTTTCTGCAAATGTTTTGTGTCCTGTGGTAGATGGAGCCCTGTCCCGGGGACTGCCTGGAAGCTGCGCAGCCTTCAGCGGTGTGGGTGAGGTCTGCCGGGGCTGGCCTTGCTCTGTGGGTAACACCCGAGTCTTGGCGCTGGGGTAAATACAGATGTGTTCTGGGAAATATGTATGGATGTATCCTGAAGGAAGTCTCATCTTCTAGTGTTATGTAAAATTGGTTGTACTTGTATATGATTTGGAAATGCAAGTCATAGTATATATAGCTTGTGAATTTCCTTCTCGGAGTGTTATGATTCACAGTGGCAGTTGCTCCCTAAAGCAATGCAGATTTTGAGTATAAACATAGTTTCTGCAGTCTCTGAAATCAGTGGCAATTCTCCCATTGTCATCAATGGAGGAAGGATTGGGTTGAACACAAATACCCAATCACTAAACCCTGTTATTTTACTTTGAAATTTTCTTTTTCAGGCTCTTAAAGACTTAAAATGTTGTTAAGTTTGTTATGCTGATCCTACTTTAAGCTAGGTGAGGTTTGTTTGGTAAAACTGTATTAGTTTAAACCTGAACAACRTTACTGCTGAAGAATGAATTTTAGGGGATTGTTTCCAGATAACAGTTGCTCTTATTAGAAACACAAAAAAAAGTAAGTTGCTGCTAGAGCTGAGAAAAAAAGATAGAGATGACTTAATAAACAAGTGCACTTGCTGTGAGTTATTTGCTTGGCAGTGCTGCTGCGGGGTCTGTGTGCTGAATGCATATTAACAATTGTGTTCATACTCAATACTTTTTTTTGCTACATCTTTATGGATGAGAGGGAGGCACCTTCATACATAGTGGTGAGATACATGAGTCTGATGGACAGGAAGAGTGCTTAGAAGTGATTAATTTCAATGGACTGATCCAAATCTCATTGAGATCAAATCAGAGCCTGTTCATAGACTTCAGAACATTCTCCCGGTACCCTTGGTCGCCATGGAGGAGTGTTCCCTGCAGCAATACCTCCCAACTTTGAAGACTTGCTTTTTTTTAACCACTATAATTACTTAAATTATGTTATATTCTTGTCCTGAGCATAGATTACATAGACCAGTCCAAGGACTATGGTGTCTTTCTGCAGAAGAAGCTGGGTTGCAGCAGTAGAGGGGGAGGATAAGTAAATTTTTTGGTTTGGGAGAGTGAAATGTGACTCTGTTAAGGAGCATGCTTTGCCTAGGCTTAGTAGCCTTACTGGGAGGGCATGGGTGTGGGGAGCAGGTAAAGCTTAAGTGATAGGAAAAAAGGTTAATTTAATGAAATGGGGTTAATAGCCTCATTTGCTTTGATCAATGTAAAGACTAAGTATCTTTCACTGTAACAATGTCCCATGTGCTGTGAAATGCTGACATACACGCACTTGTGATGAAATCTTGCGACTGTTGGAGAGTCATGAAAAGGACTGTCCCTTTGCCCGAAGAGCTCACCTTTCTGAGGGCTAATGCCCAGATGCGCATTGAGATGTGAGCTGATGCTGGATGGATGATCCCATTTACCAAGAAGAGATGAGACTGAAAGAGGAACAGAGAGCGCGTTAAGCAGGGCGACTGCAGAGCAGCGCGCAGAAGTGAGGTGCTGGGAAGCTGCACCTTGTTGGTGCCCACTTGTGGCAGTGCTGATGCCTGCAGAAGAGAGCAATTTTGTTGCTTTTCAAAGAATCAGGACTTATATTCTGTGAAGTAAAAACCCCGAAGCTTAAGAGTACACTTGGATCTTACAGCAGTACCTTGCCTTCCAAATAAGAGAGGACTATACATTTTTCTTAGCTTTCTTAAGAGAATTGTCATATAGCTCGTGTCTGGCTTCCACATATCCCTTCTCTGCAAAGAGGGAACTGCATATTTCCTTCAGACCAGCTTTTAACTTCTCCAAAGATACTCAGCTTGAATAAACTGAGCTATATCCTACTGCAAGTGCATTTGGCATCGTTCTTAGAAATTTGAGGATTTGAAAGGAACAGTGTGGGCACAGTGTTCCATTCACTGGGCAAGGAGAGGAAAGATCGGCTTTCTAATGTAATAAGGTTGCAGCATTTTCTGTCTTGTTTGAACAATTGTGAGGCAAAAGACATGACCCTGCTGAGATGCAACATTTATGTGGTGTAGATGTGGTATAATCCAGAACTCTTTATTTCATTTGAAATGTCATTTACTTTGTTTACCTATCTGTACACCTACTCAGGGATCGCAGAATGTCTCTAACTTGTGTTGTGGCATATTGCAGCCAGGAGCACATATTGCACAGTTCTCCAAATATCATTCAAGGAAAACACGGAAGTGTTTACATGTCTGGATATCTGTATGTTCTAAAGAACATAGTTCCACTTGCTCAGTTTATTATCTTCCCATCCATCTACCTATGTATGTATCGCATATACTTTGCATGCTAATAGAAATACACAGAACATGTTAAATTGACTTTTTAGGCTAAATTTTGCATAATTACACAATTTTAGCAGTGGGAAATGGTAATGTTGTTTCCTTTAGTGAACCCAAGAGCTAAACTTGGTAATTATTGCAAAATACAACTTCTTTTCAAAAGGAAAAAAAGACTATTTTAATTCAGCATTGCAGCAGAGATATATGTATAAGAAGGCAAAGTATGGCTTACACTGCCAAATAACTTGCCTATATTGCAAGTACTTTTTTTTTTTAGTTATCATCTCCTACTCTTTTTGGCCTACTGTAAATACAAGTTACAGTGGTTTATTCAAAAGGATTTTTTAAAAAGAAATTGTATATAGACAAGTCTCAATTTTAAACTGACAGTCATCAGGCATTAGCTAAAACTAAAGCTGGTACTAGGTTGTCTATATAGCGATTTGCATTAGTTCTTAATTAAAATAAGTTTCTGTGTGGACAAAGGCCACGGGCCCTTTTCTTGGAAGACGGAGATGAAAAAAAGTGTCAGAAGGACTAGAGAATGCAAAAGAGCAAACTTTGCATCCATAGCGCGGTGGGTTTGCTGGAAAACTGGTCTGCTTACCTTCAGTCTGAGCTGGCGGTTTCTGCAAAAAGCTGCTGTTTGTGTTGCTCTCTGAGGAAGAAGAGAGGTGCAGGCTATCTTGTGCTGCTGTGGCAAACTGCAATACAGAGCACTCCCTCATGCCAACAGAATTGCTTGCACGGAGGTGTTGCAGGCCTGAGACTTCGTTTATTCTTATTTAGGCCTGTTGCATCGAAGTAGGATTTGAGCCATGCTGTATCTAGGTAGAAAAGACTATTCAGGAGCCTTTGGCAAAACTCTTGGTATCAGAAGTGAACATTATCTTCATGAGTGCTGAATATTGGCAGTTGTAAATGAATAGCATCTTTCAGGATACGGCCAATGAATGCCCCCTGTGAAAAAATACCAGTTACTTGCAGTTTGGACAGTGGAAATTGTTCTTTAATCTTCCTGACTGTGTATATAAAATGTCAACTACACTGTTGAATTAATAAAACAGTACATGAATCTGGGTTTTTTTTTTTGGTGTTGGTTGGTTTTTTTGTTTGTTTGGGGTTTTTTTAGTAGTTGGTTGTCATGCCTATCTGTATGTTTAGTGGCTGTTCATAGTGCATTTTCTCTTCAGGAACTTTGTACATTTCCCGTTCTGGGTTGGTATCTGAATCCATGGGCAGTATTTGGGTATAACATTGCATTATCCCTTTGGGTTTATTATACTCCAATAATGTAATTAATGGATGAATGCAAATATGGAGGTAAATGATATGAAAGAGAATAATATTGTAGAAAAGATGTAAACACGCTGTGTGTTTGTATAACTTGATATCACGAGTTACTTCTCAGTTAGGGGTCTTGGCTACTCATTAATCTGTACACCAGATTTTGCTCTGTTGCAAAACTTGAAGATTTCCTCCCTCTTCCATGTTTTTGAAAATACTGTGGGTTTTGTTTGCGGGTGTTTTTGTTTTCGGTTTGGTGNTTTTTTTTTTTTTTTTTTTTTTTTGAAAGTTTTGCCACTGGATGTATAATGCATGTTTTGGTTGCTGTATAAAAGATTTTACTGTGACAAGAAAGTATTTGGGGTACCTGTCACACTCAGCTGTATTGGTAGTGGCAGTTCCACTGCAATTATAATATTAAATCCTTTCTAGAAGAGGCTGGAGAAGCAATTTCAGGAGCATTTAAGACTCCAGACATCAGGGAGGTATTAAGCATCCTTCTGGAAGGACCTGAGATGGCTGGACACATTACAGAGTTGTTAAATGAGCTTCTAATGATGTCAGATGAGCCACTAACAGCCAAAGAATGCCAAGCTTTTCTCTCTTTCGGTGATGATTTAGTGATCAATAGCAGTAAAATAATCCAGGCAATGCACTAGCGAGAATTGCTGCTCTTCTCAAGTGGTTGTTTAACTTTTAAGATAAGCTTCATGGTGTTTCCAATGATAATAATGATTAATGCTTCCTTTGCTGTTGACTGCTCTAGGTTTTTTTTCTTCATAGTTTGTATACTACATGAGAAGTTTACCACTGTCTCTCCCAGCAGGTCACTTCCAGCCATGCCTAGCTGCTTAATTAATTGACTCGTTACGATGATGGATTCGTATTTGGTTTTACAGATCTGTCTGAGTGCCTTCTTCCCTGAGGACACTACTGTACTTTGTTCTGGGAGGTGTGAAAAGCAAGAAGAAAAGTTTAACTGCCAAATAACTGCACCTAGAAGCATTCAAAGAGTTGGAGAACAGCCTAGGAAGTAATTCCCTTCTCCTGCTCACTTTAAAGTATTTTGTGCGTTGTGCAATAGTGTGCTTGTAGGGGAAGGACTATTTGGCCAGAAGAGAAAGCAGAGCTTGTAGAGAGTTAACTGCAGGGACCTTTCCCACGTAATTCTATATAAATATTCTGCTGGAGAAGATGCTGCTTGTATTAATTACTGTCGTGTACACTTGGAGCCAAAACACAGGGAGATATAGGATGGTATTGGAGTATCTATTATTGCCAAAACACAGGGAGATTCARGATGGTATTGGAGTATCTATTAATATAGACTACAAAGGTTGTGATGGACCTACAAAATCCTTCCCTTGGACTGGGGCACAGAGAAAGGGGAAATATGTCATGAATCCAGTTCAAATTTTTGAATAACATTTCTCCTGTAAATTTTTTCTGTAAGCAAGGGTAATTTGTGTGTGAAAGCTTCATCCTGTTTAGCCATACTTTGTCCATTCTGTGAAGCTGATGTCTGGTGTTAAAAGTCGGGAACAGAGGAGGCTGGCATYATTGAATGTGTCTGCCAGCTCGGGGGAATAGGCTGCATGTGTAGAGCAGGGGAGCGGTGAAGAAAGCTTGCAGTGTGACTTAATGAGGCCTTGATTAAGTATTTCTAACCTTTGCCAGGGTCTGCCAGCCATTTTTAAATAGCTGCTTTACCTCATTTTATGGCCAAATACTTCTGCTCTGTACTATTTTTTTCAATCTTATCCTGCCACTTAAAAATAGAACATTTTATTTTATTGCAAAGCAAATGGTCATCAGTTAATGGTGAAGATCATTAATTACATTGTCAAGTTAAAAAAACATACATCTGCAACCTTTTGTCCACATAGTAATGTTTTTTGCCCTGTATGTTGGAATTAAATCTATGCTGCTTTGAAACTATTGGGAGTGTGCTCACTGTTATCCAAATGGCTGGTCAAGCCACAGTGGTGTTGATCAACCTGTGAATTTTGACTCAGACATACACATATTTCCCCCCCCCCCAGTCACTATCCACCATAACCTTGTTACTGTCAACTCAGAATCTGCCCCTTGATTTTGATCTGTGGCCTTGCCTACACTGGGAAATTCTTGGGAAATGGAAGACAAATTGACTAAAGATGTAAAAACAACACATAGAAGTCCAGATTAAATCCGATTTGATGACTGTCAGAAAAAATAGTGCTTTTAGTTTACTGTCATTGCGATTCCGTGCTAGGGCAGGTTCAACTCTCAGTAACATGTGTTTTGACTTCATGCATTTAGCTGGTAAGTCTTATTTCTGTGCTGTCCCTGAGTAGTTCAAAGCTAAGTACCTTTTAGCGCTTTCAGGGTTCTGCCTGAGATCACCTTGCACCACCGTTACAATATCACGGTTTGCCAAAACTTGTGGGAGCGATTTACTGTGGCGCTAACACTGGGCTAGTAAGAGAGACAGTATTGTGTTGTCAACAGACTTGTTGAGTATTAGTGTGTTTTGGTTTTTTTAAATTATGCTTTTTAAAACTTGTGTTCTATTTGAAAAAAAGTATGGAACTGTGATTACTCGTTCTGTAGTAGGCTCTACCACTGTCCCAAGACCTCAGAATATGGTATGATAGTTTCTGCATGCAAAYGAACTTTGGATCATGTAGGAGTTACTGTGTTTATTTCTTTTACCCCTGTAGTACTGTTTAAAGTTATATTATTTTTGTTGCCATAATAATGTAGTGGTGAGTCTTTAGTTCAAGTGTATAACAATAATTTCAGAGATGAAAACCCCATGCTTTGTCTTTTTGGGAAGGAATACAAGGTGTTGGACAAAGAAGATAAAATGCTTTGTGTGCATTTAACTTTAAGATTGATGGTAAGAGAAAGACAGGCACACACTCTCTAATTTTATCATTTACAAGGACACTAGGCAGCACAATAAAAGTTCAGGGGTTTTTTTTTTTTTTATAAGCTTCTTCCCAAAAAGCAGTATGGTTACAACACTGATTAAAAATGGAAGCTTGGAGAAAGAAATGAGAAGGCACAGAAAAGACAGCAAAGAGATTCTTTATTGAATGAGAAAGGAGTCTTTGCGATGAAGGAGCATTGCTCTCCAGAAGGATGGGACTTTTAAACCACTGTATTAAAGCAGAAATGAAGTTCTTTTTTTCTTCTCTGTCCAGCTTTGAGGATGTCAGATTTTTCTCTCTTGTGTTTGCTAACAGGGAGGTTAAAGAGGACGCGATGTCTCTTGTGCTGGGCTGCTTGGCTGCAGCCCCTGCCTGGATAGCCAGTCTCCGTGCTGGCCGCGGCTGCCCAGTCTGCATGGCTGGAGGGGGAAAGCATTGCTCCCTTTGCAATAGCTTTTACTGAAACACCAAATGTTAACACCTTTGTCATAAATATGACAAATATTATTTGTGTGACAAGTTGTTAGTTACTCTTATAGCAACAGTTGGTTTTAAATCTTAGTATATTTATGTCTTGTTATCTTTCTGCAAATGATTCTTCCTTTTTGCATATAAGGGTGGAGATTATATATACATTACTCTCCCAACTAACACGAAAAGCTGAAGAGTTTTGGATGCTGATCCTAGTTAGTATTCAGTATTCACATTTTGCTGGACTGTGTCCTAAAGCTATTTGGGTTTCTTATTTTTCCAGACTGATGGAATCCCTTTAGCCCCAGAATTTTCCTTTTTCAGTGGAATAATGACACTTTCTCAGCTTCATTGTTCTCTACCATTTTACTGAAGTCAGTTACTGGAAATATCTTTTTTTTTTTTTTTTTTTTTTTTTTTTTTTTTTTTTTTTTTGCTTGGTTGAAGCTATTTTACCTTGGGATTTGGTTGGCTCTGCTAGAATCTGTATGTTCTCACTGGGTTGGATACCTTCCTTTTGGACTTCCTCTCCCCTCCTGGAGCTGCTATATAGAGTGTGGCAGTGTGACAATCCAGGCAGGTCATAAATAACTCTTGACAGAGGCCTTGCTAGAAACTTAATTTCTTGGCTTTTCGGGAATCCTTCACTCAGAAAACCAATCCTCTTCCTGTCCCGTGGTTTTAATTCTGTTTCTCAAGTCTTAACTACTCATTTTGTTGCTTTTAAAGGAAGCACTCTCCTCCCCTTCTTTCACTTTTTTTNTTTTTTTAAGGATTATGATGCCAATGTAAAATCCCTCTCTCTGTGAGGAAGATGTGTTGAAAACCACCCAAGGAAAGGATGGAACTGAGAGGAAAAGACATTTCACAGACACGCTCTTGTTTGCCAGTTCCTGAAATCGAGACCTCCTCTTGCAGTGTAGGGAATCAGAACTGCCCGTCGTTTCATTCTTTCCTGCTCTGCCCTGTAGAGTTGTATCAAAGATGAATTTAGTTGTCTTCCTACATTCCCTTTGGAATTTGCCAGCACTGTTAATACTCCATTATTTTGGAAAGAAGCCTCCAAATTGTGTTCTATTTTATGGGTCCTATAAATTATAATTTCTGACTATAAAGAAAAATACGAGGCCGAAAATATTTTCAGATTTAAATTATCCATACTTAAATGGATGAGGAAAATAACTGAAGGATACAGGTAGTATTATGCTAATCAGTTTTATAGAAAACAATGGCAAGAGCTGCAGTGATTGAACAATGAGTTATTTTGAATAATATGTGTTTGATAAGTGATAAAAAAATCTCAACCTGCAGTTTTTAGGAGGGGAGATAAAGTTTCCTAAGAGGTTTAGTTTGGATACAAATTGAAAGGGATTTCAGAATGATCACTTCTGCAGCCAAGCAAAAATATCATTCCTTAGAGGCTATTGTTACCAAAAGTCAGCAAGTTATTATTCTACTTAAAATCTGTGTAGTTCTGTTTTATTTTTCAAATATATCTTGTTTTATAAGGTTACAACCATGGGAACAGAAATCTGCTGTCTATGAAATAACTATTCCTGCTGCTTTTGCAAAATACTTTGACATGTGTTTCTATAGAAAAGGTGGATTACTTTCTCAAAACTCTTGAGACTTTCAGGGTGGTGAAACCTCCTTCTCCCACAAGAGAGACCACCAAGAGAAATATGCTTGGTGTGGGGCACCAAACAGCTGTTATTCTGGATATTGCATATTATGTATTGGATATAAATTTATATATTGCCAGAATATACAGATTCTGAATTGGTAACCTGTTTTATTCTTCAAAGATTCTTTTATCTATGAGAGGGTCTGGTCTACTGAAAAACCTTTATTTTAGTGGGTTGTCAAATCTAAACAAGATGTCATTGAAAAATAATCTCATTAAAAGGTGTAATTACGAGGTATATGAAAAGCACTGGGAGGACTCCGAATTAGTGCAGTCCAGGTCTCAATGGAGTTTGTGTGTTGAAGTGACACTTTCATAGCATGAACTGCTTGATGAAAGAAATAACTATAAATCATATTCTTTCTCGGTTGTAAGTTTTCTTCGGACCCATTAATGCTGTGATCCTACGAGCCCATCGTTTTCCTGCCATGTATCATCAGCAAGACCCTTAATAATGGCAAGTTAAACATACATGTAACTAATGGCAGGAYTGTGGTTGAACATTGCTGTGAGCCAGATTCTGCCTGGGCCTCCTGGAGAGAGGAGGGATTCAGTACGGTGTTTTCCCTTGTATGACCGCTTCCCACAGCATATACAGGAGAAGTACGCAGTCTGGCTACTCTGCCTGAAGCCACTGAGACGTACAAAAGAGGGAGTGAAGTGTCACACACAATGTATTGCTCTTATTTTATTGTCTCATCTCTGGACTTCTTTGGAGCAGAGCTTGACAGAAGTGTCGACCAGGCCCTGTAGAACCAAGCGCTGCAACATTTTTACTGTAACAGCCTAATTCTCAATATTCGTCACCTTGCTTTGCAGGTTTATTTCGGGTATAGACGGCCTTCAGTAGCAAGTCATCCTCTGTACGTACGCAGTAGGCCAGCACACAGAGATGTTTAAGCCTACATGCATTTGCAACATGTGTTCTTTTTTTCTGCATAAATCAAAACCCAGGTCTGGAGGTTATAGTTTAGCATGAGTAGTAGTGAGAATTGAAAATTCTGCAATTGCGCCTGGTTTAATTTCTTCCTGACGCTGATTCTCCTGGGTGTTTTTGCATGTAAAAGCTCTCATTTCTTTTTTTAAAAGGTGAAGAAATACCAGCTAGAACAACCCCCTCCCCAAAACACCCCCCCCCGAGTCTATTCCAGTAATGACATATAACTACTAAAAATAAAAGTAGATTTCTCAGTTCTTTTTTCCTTTGAAGAAGCAAATGGTGTAGATGTGAGCTTAGAGCATATAAAAAAAGTTTTAACTGCTATTTTAATTTGAATGACAGAGCCGTAACTGTGGCACTTCTTATGAAGATGAGTTATTCATAACTAACTTCCTATTACTAATTTTTGCTACCAGCATGTGATTTAAGGCCAAGAAATCCTCCAGTGATATCTGCAATTTCTAGTTACCAATTTTTTTTTTTTTTTTTTTTTTTTAAAGTGGCCATTAGAACAATTGAGGTAATCAAGGGGACATATTTTCTGGAGGTTTTCATTTTGGGAACTGTGTTTTCTCATTTCTAATCACCATACTTGGATCGTGTAAGGAAAAGCTGTGCAAGATGCATATTACATAATATTCTAAGCAGGATTTTCTTGCCAAGGTCCAGTTGCTAATGCTGTTTGTGACCGTCCTTTTGAACTCGTTGCCGATGCTGACGGAGAGGCGGATGCTGCGGAGTTTGTAACTTCTGGCAGAGTCCCCATGGCTCTGCACTTGGGTGGGGAGGCTGTCTAGGGAGCTGTGTGTCGGTGCTCTCCCTCCTGCGGCGGGATGGTCAACCCTGCTGAGCGTGAGGGGATGTGGCGGGGTGTTGAGGGTAGTTGAGGGGCAACTTCAGGCTCTCAGGGGTAGGGACTTGCAGTTGTAAGCGAAGAAGGATGCGGAGGCTGAGGATGTTGCTGTGGAGCTGTGGGGATATGGGGCAAGGCATATGGGACACTCAGTTGTGTTCATTCCTCAAAGCTTTTTGCTCCGCACAATGACTTAAGTGACTTCCACCTCTAATTTTCAGAGGATGTTTATTCAAAAGTGTCATTTCTTATCTTTCTCACGCTAATTTATTTTGCAGTGACTTATGATGACCATTCCAATTGCCTTGATTTTCTTCTCACTACAGAATTGCTATGTTTGGCCTCACCACAGAGTTTATGTACTGAAGTGTCCTTTTGCTCACTGTCCCTCCAGATGCTTTTGTTTTATGATAGCTATTTTCTGATGTTCCAAGCCTTGTAACAGTTGAATCTGTAAATATTTTTATTGCATCTTTGTTAAGCAACATATTACTGCAGAACATTTTATGACAGTCTTCCAATTCCAAATAAAGGAAGCTAACATGCTTTCCCTTTTTCCCTGGGAGCTCTAAAATTTCGGATGTCAAATGTACTTCCTACTGTAAAGCAGTATTGTAAAGCAATGCACTGCTTTCCTGACTAGCACAACCATTAATTTAACAGAGTGTGATGGCTTAGAACAAACACCCTCCCTTGGGTTAGTTTACTGGCAATTCTTTTCCTGTCCAATAGAAACCATTGGGTCAAATTAAGTTTAGATGCAATTAATAGTTCTCTTACACAGTTACAATTTGGGTAAGATGTATTTTAGCTTATTATTTCATATTAAGATATTTTTAAAATCCAATTAACTGAAAACACACAAAAAAAGTTTTATTTCTCAGTTTATCTTGTAAATATCAATGGAAACTGATTGCTTCCTTTTCTTTAGCTCTGTTTTTAGAGGGGTTGAAGAGGCCAGCTTTTCTTGTGCTGGGTGGGACCTTTCTCTAAATACTGTCTCGGTGATTCTTCCGAGGTCTAGAGAGGTCTCAAAGCTGATGGATGAATTATTATTTCCTCTTCCTGTCTTCATTTTGTCAATTTTGTTGTGAAAGTAGGAAGTAGAGGTAACTGCAGGCTTGGCTACAAATGAAATCCTTCAGGCTTTTCATGGATGTTGTTTGTATTAAAATACTCTTATTTAGCAAAACCTTGGTTTTGGGCTGTTAATCCAAGAAAGATGTTTAAATGATTAGTTGGGCCTTATGAGAGTGCTTTAACAAAGTGTTTATGTATTCTGATCAAGATGAATTAGAGATTGGGTTTAATGGATGAGTTTTTCTGGCATCGGTGAAGGATGGCTGCTGCTGTGCTGAAGCAACCTCAGGATAACTAGCTGCGGAAGAAACTGCTGGATCCACTCATTGTAATATGCTTCTGCTTGACTTCTAGTTTCCTCATCACCCTCTTAATAATAGTAATGCTAATGGTTTTAAAAATGTGTGAAACCAAATAGTATAAGGTAGCAAAGACCTCACTGCATTGGCCCTACGATTGTAGGCCCTACTGTAGTAGCAGTGTCTAGCCTTGGAAAGAAAGCTAAGCCTGGGGTATTAAATTGTGTTGCTATTATATAAGTTTCTAAAAAGTCAATTTAAAAGATAAATTTGGACTAGATAAACCTTTTTGGGGAGGCAACTATGTTATAAAAAAAGGTGATACAATTCTCACAAATGATACTTCTCTGCTGAAAAATGTTGGTACCACATAGATCCAGAATTTGTCACAGCTGTGCATCAGACATGCAAAGAAGAAAACATTGTCCTTGAGACACAGAGGTGTTACTCTGTAAATACAAAAAAAAAAGCTCATAAATATTTTTATTCCTACCCGAGCAATTCATGTAATGTAAACAGAAGCTTAGTATGTTCTGCTACGGAGTGATACAATATGGACTAGAGTACTTTGAGAAATGAGGGGCTTATCTCTTGGATTATTCATTCTAATCATGGCAATGGACTTTTAAAGCACCACTTTTGTACATGTGGGTCCGTTCTTTGCCCTCAGTGTCAACCAGACAACCTCCCACTGAATTTGTGATGTAAATCACTACAGAAGTAGACTGAGCCAGATACTGCCTTCCTTTATCCACTGCAAACTTGTGGATGGGGCTTMGTAGATCTTCACGGAGGCAGTTTTTAAAATGAGCGAGACAGGGCATTGAAACAGTTTGCCCACATGGACACTTAATGTCATCTTTAGGTTGCTTACATCCCAACTGTCTTTGGGCAGTTTTACTGATCAATTCTAATGTTGGATTAGAAACATCTGGTAAGCCTGTGGCTGTAGTGTCATGATGGTTCATGTTAAAAGGAGAGTCTTCTCTGCCCTGATGAATGTTTGAAAAAGCAGGTATGTCTTTGATGCAGAGTCTGCACACTCAACGTTGTTTGAATACAGATCTTATCCTTGTGTGCTGCATCTTCTGTTAATGTGTGCAAAGATCCTGTTTTAGATATGTCACCTTTGTAAAGTCTTGTGTCGCTTACTATTGCTAGAAGCTAATAAAGTCAGCTCTGATGTATGCCATCAGCAACAGTGTATGGATTCAGTAAAGCTGGTTTGTTGCTGACCCATAGGAGTGTTCCCTGTGATCTAAAGCCTTTGTATATATAAACAAGAAGTAAAAGGACCCCCCTGTTGCGTGCAGTTCCTTTCAGAAAGGGGAAGTAACAGAGATGGGATAACTTCTTTTCTATTTGTCATAGTGGGAATGATAATTTTATAAAACAAGCATAAACATTTATATTGTAATCCCAATATATTATTACGGTTGGACTCGATGATCTTAAAGGTCTTTTCCAACCTAAATGATTCTATGATTCTATTTAGACCTATCTTTGTGAAACTCAGTTTCTGAGTTGGCAATTTTCTTGATTGGTCAAAAAAGTGACTGTGTGTGGACAAATATATACAGAAAATGCCATGTAAAGGATAAAAATATACATGCTTTCATGCAACTTTATAATCTTGATCTTGCATATATTTGGCAAGAAGCCTGTTTTTCTAGAGGTAAAAAGTACATTATATGCTCCAGTCAAAACTGATTTGAGTGAGTTAATACACTCAGGATAAAAAACGCAACACTCTGTGAATTTAGCTACATATAGCACACATTCAGCAGTGAAGCTGTTCTGTATGTGTGATGACTATTTGAGATGTGCAATAAGTAAAGAAAGGGTGTGAGATTGATCTGCCTTACACAAACATTCATTTAAAACCCAATGTATTTAGATCTAAAAACAAGCAGCTGCATTTATTTAGCCCTTTTCTGATATCAACACAAACAAGTGATTTAACAGAAAATAGAAATGTGARATGTTGTATGATCTAAAAGTGTCTTTGACATCACTTGGGTCAGGACTTTGCGTGGAGCCTCTGCATTGCGAGCCCATGTGTAGCAGATCATCTGTTATCATTCTTCACACATCCAAAGTCAAATGGCTCAGTATGAGACTAAATGAATGAGTGTGAAGAGGACAGACTTGATCAGCACTACAGAAATTATTGGCACTCTGGATACATGGACTGCATAAGTACCTTTGGCCCAGCTTCCAAGGTGTACTTGGGCCTCTTGCTCTTCCACTGAATGAAAAGACAAGCAAAAGACTTTCACTGTCATTTGGGGTGGGACACTCTGTAGGAGGGTGTGTTTTCCTTAAACTTTTAATGAGGCTTTGCAACAGGCAAGAGACATAAGAGAAGTAACTTTTTCTTTACAAATAAAAATAAATGGAATGATTGCTTCAGGCTCAGCTGTTTTCCACTGAGTTTTAGTAGTCTTAAGTGTGGAATAGGCTTGGTAAGGAAATTCAGGCTTATGAAAAGTTACTTTGCTCTTTTTTTTAAAAAAAAAAAGTGTCTTAATCTTCACTGCACACTCTGGAGCCTGTAGACAGCTTTTAAGCTCACGACTTAGTATTGCATTTGAAAAATTCAGGGTCAGTCATGGTAAAGGAGTGTAATTTTTGTGGCTCTGTGGGCAATAACTTGATTTTGTGAAGATGTGGCATAGCTTTTAGGAATAAGCAGCAGGTTAGAATTTGAATTAAAGCAAAATCTGTTTGAGGACTGAACTAGTGGCTCATCTCCATACCAATTGCCATTATATGTCTTTGTCCATTTTTCATACAAACAGGATAAAAAGGGTGAAGTACTGCAAGAGGAGCAGTTTTGCAGCTCATCAGAAAATGGAGTACTAGGAAGATGGCAATGTCTTCATGAAGTAGAATTTTTTTCAGTCTCAAATCAGGGCATTCATCACATACAGAAGTTGTACCTGGGTGCATGCTCCAGCTGATACATGACCTGCAACATTGCTGAGGTCACAAACTAGCATAGATGTTGAGATCTGAACAGTAAACCACCATAGCAGATGCAGTGCTGGTAAGGATGTTGCAAATACTTAGAGAAAATAATTTTCATCACCATTAATGATTAAAGTATAGTAATGGGATAATTGTTGACTAGAATTTAGCAGCAGCTGCCGGGAAACAGGATTTGTAGATTCCCCTCTGTCTGTGGGCATTGTAAAAATAAACTGGTTTGTATGCAAGACTCATGGTTTAGTAGAAAACTTATTGTAGTGCTACCAGGGAAGACCTGCTAGAAACTGCCAGTAGTTCTCAGGAGAGCTCAAGGTTTTATGTATGTTGCAAAGCTAAGGAGGGATGCCCATAAAACTCTTAATCATGGAACACCCAGTTAATCCTAATAGTTCTGTTCCTCAGTCTGTGCTCCAGCCTTATCAGCGGGGAAGCAAACCATCCTCTTGATGGGCAGGGAGGAGAACACGCTGTGTCGTACCCCAGTGAGAAAAATGGTGGCTTGACTTTCTGTTACCCTCCAGCTCGGTCTGCAATGCTCCAAACAAGAAAAGTCAGTGGAGCTGAAGACTGCTCAAAAAGAGCCGTGTCTGAATTTGAGAAAAATCTCAGGCTTTGCTCATGCAGTTTCTGTGTCACTTCCCCGCTCTTTTTGTTGGACTTTCCAGCGCAGGAGGTGAGCCTGCAGCTCTCCTAATACAGGGGGGTGTTCTGCGTGCACAACTTCTGCAACAGTACATACTTGATCTGGAATAAGATCTGGAGGAGTGACCACAGTATTGATAATAAGTAATAATTCCAGGCTTTGCCTGCCTGCTCCGTGCACATTTTCAAATAATTCACTTCTGCAGCAGTATTTGGATGGGCGCAAAGAGGGACTGTATGCTTTTAACAACATCAATACAAGGAGTTTAACAGTTTTTGCAATTATAACAGCCTTAAGTCTGCAATCCATTATTTAATATTTATTTGCCATTTTTATCACTTTTCCAGAGCAAAGTAACAATTAAAATTAGAGCTGACACAGTAAATCCTGCTCTATGACAAGCTTGCAAAATTCTACTCTCCTACTCAGCTAGAGTGAGTAATGGGTTTTGATGGGTGTGTAATCTATCATGAGGGATTTTTTCCCCCCTTTACTATCACTGTTGGGGTGTGTTCTGAGCTTGGATCAGTAAGTTTTCCTACCTTTCACTAAATGTTGCTTTACCGTTAATTACGATTCTTACTTATGAGAACCTGCTTTTTTATGGCATTAATTACAGGAGTCATGGCCCCTTTGTTTACTGTTATTAATTTCCTATTGGAAAGGCTTTATTTCCCTTGTCTGATTTTAGAGATGCTTTTCGCTATCATGGACATAGCAACCAGTTCAAAGTTACAGCCTCTGAGGGTGCTTTGCTCTCCCTCTGGCTCAGTCAGTACAGGTGGTGCACAGCCATGGACAATCTGCTCAGTGCTTCATCCTGAAGCGTTAGGAAACTGCATCTTTATCTACTGTTAGATGAAAGGAAGAGTTCAGTGGCTGCCATGCCAGCCTCTTGAAGCTTTGGTTGAAGAAAATGCTTAACGTATTGGATTTTTACAGAGATCCTACCTACTGCAGTGGGTGTGCATCTATTCCTGTAGGCAGGTATTTATGGTTTGCAGCCGTAGGACCAGATTGCAGCAGGCACCCTTGACTGCAGAGGGGACTGACTGCGGTGCTGTCTGGCCTTGTGGGAAATGTGCAGAGGTAGACATGATGTGTGCAGGGGCACTGTTTGGCAGTCTCCTGCTGTGTTCTTTTATTGGGTACAGTATGCCGCCTCTGTTTTTCTCCTGCTCACCTCGGTGCAGATGCTTTCCCACACTTGACTCTTTTTTCTTTGATTAAACTAGTTGATGCATATTGCCAGTGTAGCCATCAGTGGGGCTGGTGAGACCCTGCCATGGCAGGGGACAGAGAGGAGAGCGCTTTTACAGATGCTCTCATTCCTTTTGGGGCTATGGGAGGTGATGTTCATCTGGCTTTTACAACAAGGAGCCCTTCTTTGTTACAATGAAGGCTATCTCCAGAAAAGCATTTTCATTAATTCTATTGCATTTACAGGAGATACCAAAGATTAAATAATAGGAGTGGTGGAATGTGGTTATTCCAACATAATGCTGGGCTTTAATGAGGAGTCAGAAGTATATTATTATAATAGAGGCTACAACCGTGATTAAGAGCCCACAGAAACCTCTTTGATAACACTGTCAGCAGTCTGCTGCTGTTGCTGGATGAAAGCTTGGTGTAGACTGTGTAGTGAAGGAAAAATGGTAGGGGGATTGCTTCTCATTTGTCATTAGATCCATCCAGCCAAAAAAACTTCTACCATTTTATTTCAGATCTGGAAGCAAATGTAGCTGCAACAGATTTCATACAAGGGCTCTTGCTGTCATTAGGGTTTTGTGCAATATTTCCTTTTACATGTGTATGTGCAGACTGTTTTGTTGAACAGCATGGCAAGAGTTTTGGAATCAAAATTTATAGTACAAATTAAATACATTTTGGGAAGCTGACACTTGAAATGGAAATAGTGGAGGAAAATGAACATATTGAACCACCCACTTATTGCTTACTCATTCTGTTTCTTGACACACTCAGCTTCTGCTGGGTTTGCCACAGCACAAAGATTAGGAGAGCTGATTCTTCACTTCCTTGTCCCTTGTGTCGCTGTTCATGCTTGGCAAGAATATCATTTCATGTTGATGATCTTGGAAGACTGCAGGGAAGGGCGGACATCAGAGATGGACTCTCTGCTTTGCGTTTTCTGGTCGTGGGTAGGTATCAGCTGTGTAACATAAATAACTAGGGAGTTCTTTAGCTCTTGGCTATATGTGTAATAAATTTTTTTCAATAGAAACAGATTCCAGAAAGAGAAGACAAATGCTTCAGGGCCTGATTCTTACAAGCTTTCTACAAGTGATTGTCCCCCCTGTCGACTTCTACGGGAGAAGACAACTTGCAAGAACAGCAGCATATACTTTTCACATTTAAACTACAAGTTGAGGTGAGCTTAACTGATACATRACTCCCCATCTAATAGTATGTCACACACAAAAAGCTCTTTCAAATGCACTTTGGATAAGGTCGCAAAGACAGGCACTCAAAGTGTAAGTCCTTGTGTGCAATTACATCTTTTAAACATTCTCCTGACCTCTCTTCAAATGTTGGCAAGGCAACTTATTTTTTTCGTAGCTTTGCTCTTGGAACTGCTGAATTATTTTGATACTTTTAAATTTTTTTCTTCTTTAAAGGCAGGCACCTGATATGGAAAATTTCAGCTCAGAGTTGAAAGCTGGCAAGTGTATAAGCAACTGAAGAAAGGCAAGCTAATGAGTAAAATTAGCAATAGATGGTTTCATCAGCTTGGCCTTCAACGTTTATGACTTCTGAACATACAGTTCAGAGAGAGCTAAAAACATTTCCCCAACACTCTATATTCAGTTGGCATTTACCTAACAGCAGTCTAATCGGCTGAAAAAATCTTGATGACAGTCTCAAGAAAGTCAGCATCCGTTTGTTTTCTCTTTCAGTTTGCTCACAGCCTGTGTAGGTCAGGCTGATACCCTTGGATTCTCACTTTCCTGAGTAATGTATTTGCATTAACATTATAAAGCTTTTACATGATGAAAAGAATATGAAGTAAAAAACATCTAAACCCAACTGCAAAAAGCCCCTCCATCATCTCAGCATTAGGAGAGTATTTGTGGCTCCGTTCAATCCTATCATCTCTGAAAAATTCTGTTTTCTACTGAAGTTTTAGGGGTGAGCGGGGTAGTAACTTTGCACACATGCACACATGACTTCGCTATTTGATTCCTATTCTATAGGCAGCAAACTGGAGAAAACTTCTCAGTGTGAAAAATGCAAAGAAAACATGCTATCGAGCTTGTAAAGTCGTCTTGGTCTTCCAGACCTTTTCTGGGAACCACGCCTCTGTCACCAACAAGCTTTGGTTTACTGGGTCAAATGAAGGTAGGCCCTCAATCACCGAGATAAGCTGGGTGGCTCTGGTGGCAGTGTACTGAGAATCAGGATGATACGTAGGCACAGCTCACTTCTTTGTTCACAACAGAGAATGTCACCCTGTAAATGGAGCTGTCTCCCCCTTAAGGATAGAGCTGTTTCTTTTTAATGGTTTGGGAGCAAAACCAAGACTTTTATATAGTACCTCATCACTACCCACTCAGCATACCCCAAGGGCAGCGTATTTTCACAAGCATATATTGTTTAGGTGAATTAGAGGTATTGTAAGGTTCTTACAGAATTTTCAGAATCTATAGCAAAAATAACTAACACGGAGACAATGCATCTTCTTAGCACTAACACCTTTTTACAAATTTAAGCAATCGGATTAAAAAATAAGGGAGAATGCATTCATTTTTTCCCCTTCTCAAAGCCCTAATGGTTTGGTTAAAAAAACCCCACAATTGGTCCATATTTCTTCACATAGATAAATGTTGTACTTAGTTTGTTGCACTTTTGGGAAACAATTAACAGCTTCTTCTGGGTGCCTCTATCTTAGCATTTCAGCTCAGAGCGAGAGTGAGTGTGCCCTTGAATCAAGCCCCTGGATTGTTCCCCGAGCCTTGGGTCTCGCTGCAGAGTGGTCTGGGGGAGCACGGCCGGGCTCCGAGGCGGGCAGGGGGGCGCGAGGATGTTCTGCTCCCTATTGAGTATCCAGCCTGGGGCCGGGTTAGAGCTAGTCCCAGCAAAGCCCTTGATGTGTGTATGTGGTGTGGGGGGGCCGAGGCCTCAACGCCAACTGTTTTGCTCTGCAAACCTATTCCAGTTGGGCCATGCTGCTTTGCTGATGTACAGACGGCTTGTGTTTGTGTGTTGAAAGAGTTTTAAAGATGGGCAGAACTAAGAGAGACTAGTGTAGTATAGTACATAAAGCAAAATCTTCAAATAATGTTTGTGGCAGTGTTTTGATCTTGTGTGCGTAATTATTTGCAAGAAGCTATTTTTATTTTTCAGCATAGATAATTTGTAACAGTCACCGGTATTTTAAAAAATTAAATTGCACTTTTTACTAGTAATAAAAATCAGAGGTAATTTTGCCAGAGTGCTGCTGAACAGCTCATTTTTCAAACTTAGTCATTTGAGTGTAATGTAGCTATTTCTTCTTCAATTATGTAGAAGTTTTATTAAGAAGCCTGAGTTATGCAAAGTTCTGTTTTAAAATGGTCTTTATTGATAGATTTGCTTGCTCTCTTTGGCTTAATTCAACAAATTAGACTGTTATTAGGCTGCTAACGTAGAAGACAAAACTATTCTGGAGTGCAGTATTGCTTGAGGAGATCTTAGACAAGCCATGCATACAAAGTTAAGGGTACCTTGTGGACTTAAGTGCTTTGCAGGATATGGTTGTTGTGCAGTAATGTCTTGAAAAGAAGCAACACCAGCAAAGCAAAAATACCAAGAGCTTTACTCTGTGCTTAGGGTCAGGAGGGAAAGGATAATCAGGTGTTGGTCTTTCCTGGTTTGAGACTTGGTCCCTGGGTCCTGGGCAGTCACCAAGGTCTGAATTTGAGCAACTGAGTGAGCTTAGTTTGACTATGAGCACTTACACATCAAAAGCGTAATCTTGTTTACTGTCCTCACTGCAGGAGCTCTGGGGAAATACATGCCACCATCTCCTCTGCTGAGACATAGTATGATTTTGCATGGTTAGTTGTGTCAGTATCGGGCTGTCTTGCTGAAACTGAGGCTGGGCAGCTGGGTATGTCAAAGCGGCAGCAGAGACAGCGCTTCAGCATAAATCCTGCCCCTGTGCCGTGCCTTGCAAGGCAGCTGGGAGCACTGAGGGCCTCCCTTTACACAGGCTGTAGCTCTGCCCACCCCAATGAGCCTTGAAGACAGAAAGACTAGTAGGGTATCACAGTGTTGCCTTGCCTGGATATGTCCCTTCTCCCCTGGCCTTTTCTTTCCTCCTAAGAGGGGGGAAAAAAAAAAAAATTCCACTCTTCTGCTGCTCTTTCTTTTAAAACCTAGTTGTACTACCACCTCCATCCCCCCCCATGTCTTCAGACTGTTTCTTGGGTAGTGACTAGCTAACTGATGAAGAGATTCATGTGGTGGCTGCAATAGTCTATTTTGTGATGTACAAGAAATAAATTTTCAATCTCAGGGAACTGTTAACTCCTGCACGTACCTTGAGTCCATCTGCCCAAGGAGGAGAAAAGAGGTGGATGGTGAAGTGAGCAAAACTGTCCCAAAAATCTAAATGAAGAGAACTTGATTTTCTTTTGTGTAAGGGGAGAGGTAGCTAACTGCTTTGGTGCAGATATCAGATGGTCTATTACATACTTTTATTTGTTCTGAAATGCTTCACAATCACAGTAGAATTTAAACAAAAATTTGTTATAGTGGGTTAAGCGCTAGCGTGGCATAAAGCCTGTTTTTTGGTAAYGTTCATTCTGCTGAGTTACTTGTATTGTACACATGGGCAAGAAAGCTATCTAGCCAAGTCCTTTCTGAGTGTCCTTGATAGAAAAAAAGCCTTTAAGAGACCTATTTACTTTATTATTCTTGGCCTGTCTTAATACTTTCTTATCCTTTAAAAGTGCTGGGATAAAAGCAAATTGGTGTATAGCAATGTGTTGTCGGGGGTTTCTTTCCTCATACTAGGCAAAAAAAAAAAAAAAAAAAAAAAAAAAAAAAAAAAAAGTAAAAGTAAAACATCTAAGTTACTCTCTGATTTTTGTGGGTTTTGTTGCAATCACTTCATCTCATTTGAAAATATTTTTTCTGCCTGCAAGCTGTGTGAAAAATCCATATACAGCAAAGGAAATTGATTAATGCTCCTCAGGGGAGTAGTTCTGGCTATGAACAAACTGTTGTCAAATGTAGAATGTAAACAAACTGAAAATTCAAGATTTCCACCTGCCTAATCGTGCTTTGATGGTAATGTTGGTAGGAAAACCTGTGATAATAGCAATGAGATCTTTCCCAAAAGAGGCAGGAGTTTAAAGCCGATACAGCATTGTCTCCTATCAGTGCTGCACTAGCATCCTGTCTCTTATTTTCTTACTCCTCCAGCCCCCACCTTGGATATTATAGGGTTGGTAGGATGCAGCATGGCCTGGGAGAATTTACTTGGGAAGTGGGGCTGCTTTCCCCTGTCAACWGCGGAGTTCAACTCTTCTTATCTGACTTACCATTTTCTTTCTCATAAGAAGAGTGTCCCCATGTCTCCGTAAGGATTTGGTTGTGGTTAGTAGGCTGGGTGTAGACCAGGGATCTAAAATGTTACATAGTCAGACTTCAGAGAATTTTTTTTTTTTTTTTTCTTTTTGGTGTTTTGCCTTTCCAGGGTGGAAAGAGGCTCTTCATCCTCCYGAAGGGAGGGAGGGGAGGGATCTCTGCTCCCTCCTCACAGCAATGTGGAGTTGTGGATGGGCCACCAGGGCTCTGTGCAAATGTGTTCCTCTGCCCACTGTCAGCTCTGACAGCTTTCTGGACCTGGTGAGAGCCTCCCAGCAGAGCAGCACACCTGCTATGGTTTGATTTTTGGATTCTTCTCAGCTGCAGAGGCTGAAGTATTAGTATTTAGTTTGTTTGCAGCCTGGCAGAGGGAGCATGTATATTAAAGYGTGGTGGTTTAGGACTGGCTCCAAACCTGAGTGCATTAACTATCCTTAATACTTTTTGTGGCTGTATTCAGGATATCTGAGGTAAGACCATGGTTAAACCCAGTCAAAGATCCACAGAAAGCATTTCCAGCTCTGTTTGTTAAATCAGTTCTGTTCCCTTTCAGTTCTAATTTTTCTTCCTTCCTTGAAGGCAGCAAACATAGCAAAGGTGAGTGATGAACTGTCCTTCCCTGAGACTGCTGTCATCTTCCTTGGGTCATTGGGCAGCGAAGATGCATTGACCAAATGCTTGATGTTTGTGGAAGTACCTTGGAGCTACTCGGGCTTGGGAAGCTAGGCAGTTGTGAGGTCCCGGCTTCTTCTGTGCTTCTGCCTACCTGACTGTGTACCCCAGGCTCCATATTGGCTCTAGCACAAAGATTAACCTTAGAATGGAAATTGTCTATCTGGGCTGATGGTGGAAGCATCACAGCATTTGGATATGCAGAAGCACTGCCAAATGAAGATCCACAGCATGGTACTGATGTGCCCACTATGTGAACCTGTACGGTCATAGTCAAGTTGTTTACTGAAAATCTCTTAAAGAAACTCTTGAGATAAAATCTCTTCTAAAGAAGAAGCATCTGCAGCTGTCACACATATATTCCTAAGGAACAATGTAATCACTGTATACCTTATCAGGTGCTATTTCTTTCTCCAATTTAACTTGAACTGTGAAGGACAAAGAAAGCTTTTTGCTTGTTTTTGTTGTTGTTGTTGTTGTTGTTTTGGGTTTTTTTTTTTGTTTTTTTGTTTTTTTTTTTTTATCTTGGGTAAAGGAAATAGGGTTTGTAGACATTTTTTGTTTCATTAAAAGCTATGGATAAGAAAGAAATAGCCTGGCACTGTCACATCTGCAGTCCTTGTGACTTCATTCCATACATACAAAAGGACAATATTCAAACCTGTATTGCTCTATAAATTACTGTGGAGGCAGTCAGCAGGAGCTGACCTGGACTGTTCTTGGTGGTGAGGGAGATGAATGGGAAACTAAGAATCCTTTTGTGGTTGCTTTGTTTGCTTCTCAAAATTGGAGGGACTGTTTGAATACTGCATGCTTCCTAATGACTTCTGCTTCCCCCCCTCCAGGGTTTAAAATATTTAACTTGCTGAAAGACTTTGGTTTGAAATCCTCTAAGTGGGAAAGCACTGATTGTTGGCGAGTTCAAGTGTAAAATTGGTTGTAAGTATTTGTGGGGGAACAGCGCAATGGAGCTGAACAGTACACTGAAAATGAGAGTACTCTAAATCAAAACACATTTGTTATTTGATGTTCACTGCTGGTTTCTAAGAGCACAGCTAGTAAATACTGGATCCAAAGTCCATTTAAGTCAATCAGAAAAATCTTATTGTAATTAATTTGGGCCGGATTTTGAATGAATTCCTTCTTCCAAGGTACTTTACCTTAAATTTCTATTATAAGGTGTGGATCACTTTTCCTTGGATGTTTCGTGAACATGATTGTATAGTGGTTTTATATGGCTGAGGCGAATCAGACTCAGATATGTATCTTAACCACTAATTAATATAAGCTATAGGAAGCTATAATTAAGTAATTTTTATTCTCAGGAAGGAACAGGTAAATGTGGATTCTTTTCTTTGCGTTTACATGCATTTGAAATTAACTTTCTTTGAAGCTTTTAAAGAGAGGAATTAAAAACAGTGTTTTGGGAAAGCTAAAAGTAAAGTTAATATTGCTGCTTAGGGCTTGCTTTTGCCTGGTCAGGATTACCAGATGCTCAAATTAATTTAATTTATTGCCTAAGCTTTGTCTGACCCCTCTTTAGAGGTGAGGGTTAATCCACTGAAAAAATTGTTCTGTATTGTATGCCATTAAATCTTGCAGAACGGGTTTGGGTTGTTGATTATATTCCATCATTCCTGTTACACTAATTAAAGAAAAGCAGTATTTGAGGTACATAGTGGAGCTGTCTGATGCTGTGCCCCAACATCATACCATACARTATTGAGGCATTTTTCTATTTACCTAGAGCTGTGCTGGGAGCGTTGTCTTGCAGTGCTGGAAGCTTGTGCCCGAACTGTTTTGCATCTTTCTTTACAGCTCTCCACACAGTCCACCCTCTCTGGCTCTTCTCCCTCCCTTGTGAGTAGGAAGAACATGGTGTATGTTTCTCCCCTTACTGTTTCCATTTAATTTTTGTCTGCTTCGTGAGGGCCAGGAAAGAAGTGCTGCTTCTTCATCCACCCCATGAGCCTGTACACTCCTTGGCCTAGCTGGGGGGATGCTGTGCCGGGCAGGGTGCTCCAGGACTGGCCCGCGGCTGCAGAGCAAGCATGATCGTCATTCCTGTTTGCTCAGGGAGGCAGTTCTCAGCCTCGTGGAGGGCTTGGACATGGGGTGTTTTGCCATGTGTGTGGTTTTTTTTTTTTTTTCCTCTTTAAAACTCTCCTAAAGAATTGAGGACGGATATATTTTTCTTTATCTCCCATAAACATACAGCTTTCCCTGCATTAAARGACCATCAGTGGGGTGGTGAAGTCAGCTCCCAGAAGGGAGAAAATGGCAGATTTAAGATTGCCCAGGTAGTCATACTATGGCTTACCATGCGCGTACATCTTAATGCTCTCCTTTATGGTCACATTGGCCACATACAATGTTTTCTCTGAGGCTCCTATTTATCCAGCATACAGGAGGGACTCTTTACCTAATGATCAGCTTTTCAGTATTTTGTTTTTGTCATTGTTGCATGTGTACCCCAGGCTATATTTACTACATGTTGTTGAAGTGATGCTTTCAGGATAGGATTATTAACTAACTCATGAGCTTTCCTTTGGTTCTCATTAGTATAATAGCTTAGCGTTGCTCAGGCAATAATTACATCGCCTTCCTCACCTGCAAACTGAGGGCATATCTTTAATTTTATAGTCAGAGTAACTGAGACATGGAGAAAAAAGTGTTACTTGGAAAGCCTGATTTAAAAGGCTTTTATTTTGAAGAGTCCTTAGTATTACATATCTTCAGGAATGAATCAAAGAAAGGGTCATCACATTTTTCTGACACATGAAGACAAGGAAGAAGGGCTGGGTTTTTGTCCCCTCTAATGTCATTCTTGTAAATTGCAGATCTGTCTGATTTGCAATTCAGCTGGAGAAAGATGACATTTAATTTAAACAAGGTCACATAGTGGAGTGTTAAGGAACCTTAAAAGTAGTCAGTCCCATCAATACTTAGGTCTTTGTTTTATCAGGAAGATGTTTGCTCTTTCTCTGCTGTTTGTGTCCACTCTGAGCTAGTGATGTTCTGCGCACTCACTTGTGGCTGTGGAGGGAGATGGTTGCCGCCCCCTCCATACCAACCCAGCCCAGAATTAGAATCCCTGCAGCAATGAAGTCTAAGAGATGGCATCAGGATGCTTCCCACTTTTCCCTCCTCTGAACGTTGTTTGCATAGCACCAAGCAAGGCTAGCTAGCCCACGGTGTGGGAGTGGGTGCCCAGGGCACCTCTCRAGCAGCCTGGGAGTCCCAGAGTGGGACGCAGGATGGCACCATGGTCTGGTGTTCCCCTGAACCGCATCAGGGGAGAAATGGTATTACCATCTTGTTCCATGTGATCTCATACTAACTTTTCAGTTTGGTCAACCAACCTTAGCGTTTTTGCATTGTTTTCCTGGGACCTAAAGTAAAATGGTAATAATTACATTTGACTGTGGGTTTTTTTCCTTACAAAGTGTTGGGTTTTGGTTTTTTGGGGTTTTTTTGGTTTTTTTTTTTTTTTTTTTTAAAGGGCATAAGGACTCAGTGGCAGGGTAGAGTGTCTCAGTCCAGCCTTGTGACTGTGACAGTGTGAAAACAGATGTTTGCATATAGATATAAAGCAGTTAAATGGGGACCAGTTAGATTCACAGTTGCTTTAATTTTACTTCTTGCAGCTAGAAGAATGTAAAGAGCTTAGTGTAAGGAGACCCATGGCCAGAGTGATCTAGCTTGCCTGGTTATGAACRCTTTCTGACTGCAATATAATACCCATCCAATGCAGAAACATAAATCATAGTTCTCCTCAGTGAACCGTGTTGTGAAGGCCAGTGGATATGGTACTAGCATGCGTCCTTGTGAGTAAATTGAGAGATGTGTATTGCAGTGATATAAAGAATGATTTCTGTATGCATTAATGTCATGGTTTAACCCTGGCCAGCACCTAAACACCACGCAGCCGCTTGCTCACCCCCCTACTCTGGTAGGATGGGGGAGAGAATCGGGAAGGCACGAGTAGGAAAACCCATGGGTTGAGATAAAAACAGTTTAATAATTGAAATAAAACAAAGTAAAACAGTAATAATAGTGATAGCAACAACAACAATAGAATATATAAAGCAGACAATGCACAATGCAACTGCTCACCACCTACCRAACCGACTCGTTGCCCAATACGCGAGAGCCCGTCCCGGGGCGCAGAGCCCCCCCACACTTAGTTTTTATACTGAGCATGACGTTACATGGTATGGAATACCCCATTGGCCAGCTGGGTCAAMCACCCCGGCTATGCTCCCCCCGCCAGCTTCCCATGCATGGGGCAGGGCATGGGAGGCCGAAAAGCGCCCGGTGCAAGCACCACCCAAAACATCACTGGGCCATCAACGCTCCTATTATACCAAACCCAAAACACAGCGCACCCTCCCCAGCTACTGGGAAGAAAGTTAACTCTGTCCCAGCCGGAACCAGGACATTAATACATTAATCTTTCATGTAGATTGGGCAGGTAAGGAAGGCTGTTTGCAARGCAAAACCAATTAAGCATATGTGTTTTGTTCCATCAATTTCCTTGCTTATATCCTTGATTTGTATCTTGTCAAGATTTCACACCACCTGTACCTATGGAACTGTGTTGGATGTGTACTTAGCATCTGTTTATTCGGTGCCAGTTTTTGTAACTCACTGACATTTGTTCTTTCTATTCCTTTTTAAGCAACGAATACAGAAAAAGAAATAAATTGAAAAGACCACAAATGCCAAGAAAAAGTACAAAATTCAAAGAAAAGAGAATCTAAAGTAAAAATGTCCATCTGAGACAAAGGAATGGGAAAGGGAGTGGTGTTTTTTCACTACACTATACTCTGCTGTGGTCCATCCACTGTTTGAGAAGAAATAGATTAAACCAAGTGTGAACTTGATATATCTCGTTTCATTGTCAGTGGCAAGGCTGGACCTGATGGAGATCTGAGGAAGTATCTTGTTTTGGACTCCAACGCTATTTTGCTATGGATCCCAGGACAAAAAAGCACTGTATGGGTAGTGGCAGAGATGCAGTTCCTGGTGGAGGCGTGCGTTTCTGTGGTGTTCAGTTTTGTCTGGGACAACAGCATAGGAAGTGTGTACAACAGCAGGCACTGCTGCTGGTGAGAACTGGCTTTGCCTTTCTGGTAGTTGGGTAGACTGATGGCTTTGACTGCAGTCAGTCTCATCTAAGATTGGAAGAGGGCTCTCCTGTTGGGAGCATTTATATTTTTTTTTTCTTTTCCCCAAAATGATTTAAGCAGTCCTCCAGCAGGTGAATTAAAAGAGATTTTCTGACAGGTTAAATAGTAAATTAAACATTGTATTTATTAGGTAGTCTTTTAACACCATGAATTTAGATTTGTTTTTCTGTTATTCTGCCCCTTCCTGCATGGGTACCTCTGACAGCTTCGAGTAGAGGATACTGAAATTGGTGTATAGAGGAAAACTGTTACTGGGACACAGTCACGAGCTAACTGTTTCACATGGCAGAAAGTGAGAAAGACATGAATTGCCTACCTACAGATTTCTAAGTCAGCAAAACCTAGTATTTGCTGCAAATGCATGATTCTTTAACACAAAAATTATTTCTGAAGTGCTGTGCTATGAGAGGGTGAGATATGGCTGCGTTAAAGTATGACTTTGTCTTGTGTTTCCTCTAAGCATTTGTGCTCTGTAAGTGGCATTTCTATTCAGTGTTGCAAAAGCCATGCTGACCTTGACAAGGAAACCCAAGGAAAGAAAAACAAAATGTGCGAATGCAAAATGTAGGCTCCCTGGCCTGACAGGTATATTGAATAACAGAATCCAGGGATTTTAAGAGATCATGAATGAGTCAACTGCACAGTGCTAGTGGGGCTTAAAAGAAGGAAAATTTTGTCCTGGCTATTAGCAGGAGTTGTGTACGTAAGATTCAGGTGTAGCTCTGTGTGTAGTATTGATAAAACCTCACCAGAGAGCCGTATTCAAGTTTTGTGCAGCCCGATTTAAGAAAAAGCAGATTGATTGAAAGTGGTTGAAAAAGAAGTTCTTGAGAGGACTGGAAGACTTAATTGTGAGGAAGATGGGGAAATCACTGGGTTTGAGTTGCCTCTGTCCTGAGTCTGTTTGCTTTTGGCATGCAGTGACCTGGGAGCTGGAAGGCTGCTGCTGTGTCGCCAAGGGTTGCGTTTCCCCGGCCTTTCTAAGGATGCTCGTGGCAGGTCAAACCACCTTCTCTGCCTGAGGAGCTGTCTGAGAAGCTGAGGCACTCCTCTGCCTTTACACTTGGGAGACCTCTCACTGAATCACTGAATTTTTAAGGTACCGAAACTTTGGTAGGAGTACTGCTTCTGAAGTCACAGGCACCTTGCTGTGAAGCATTTGGGAGGCCCAGTTTGGTGCTTTTCTTCAAGGTGCTGCTCGCTGTCGCTCACTGCATGGCGTACCTTCTCTTAGCAGGCAGGATGAAAACTCTTCACTCAGTCAAGTCACTCATTTGCATGAATACATCTCCTCTTGGTGATCACAAGAGACACATAAATTGCAAATATAAGTATCAAAATGAAATAAAATACACTAATACACTTCTGCAGCCACTCATCTTAATAGTAATTTACATTTGTTTTTTCTTAAGTCCCCACTCCACCCGCCCGATCCTCAGGGTTACAGTTCCCTCATGGCCCCAGTTCAAGAAAGCAGTTAAATATTGGTCTTAAGGATCTTGTTATTCAAGACAAGCCTTTTAATATTTTCCTAGTGTTAAACTCCATGAGAATGGGACTTAATCCCCTGTTTGAACTTCAGCATGTCCTCTTCTATTCTGAATATGGATGCTTTTTAAATTGAAGCCTGACTGGGTAACTGTGTGGGGAAAAAAATACTACTTTAGACCTCATCTGATATTTTGTTGTATAAAGACGAAAAAGTAATCTTTAACGACATTACTTGTTTTTCCCATTTCCCAATTTTACCTTTTTATTACTTAAGATGTTGTTGATAATAGTACCCAGAGATCTTTGCAGTACAGGTGGAGGTTACAATGCTAAAACAAAACACACGCAGATGAGTGTGCTTTGTCCTTCTCCCAAGAAATCCCTTCTCAAGTGCCCCGGCCTGGGCACGGGAGGGAGGCAGCAGGGCTGGCTGGGTGGGCGCGTGAGGGAGCGGGGCGGCAGGAGCTGCTGCCCCATGCCTGCCACGCACCCCAGCCCGTCCTCGCTCCCCCCGCCAAGCTCCCCAGGGCTGCCGTCCCTTCGGGAGGGGACTGCTGTAGGCCACAATCACTGCATCTCCTGCTTCCTTTCCATCCCCTCTGCCCTATCAGTATTCAAGTCATTAGCTGTTCTGACTGCTTTTCTGATTTAAATAGGAGCCCTCTGTGAATTAAGTGAAGACCCTTGGTTTCCATTGCAGCTTAGGCTAGATTTTTTTTTTTTTTTTTTTTTTTTTTAAAATGTCCTCTGTTGGTAAATGGGAAGGATGTTGTTGTGTTGTACCAACTGGCTGCCAAATAACTGTGTGTTAATTAGGTGGGTTAACAGTTGGTCCTGTTGCAAATGCTCTGGTCCTTCTAGCTGTTCTGTTTTTTTGAAACACAGATAGAAGTATTTGCAATAATTTTTCTCTACCAAAGTTACTGTTTACGCAGTAGAGCTGCAGACTGTTCTGTTCAGATTTTTTTGGTAAGAAATACCATACCTCAAAGTTTCTTAATGTGTTGTGCACCCAATCAAGTGAACCAAAAGCACGTAGCTACACCATTTGTTACCATTCTTTGCTGTTAGGGTTTGAGGATGTTGCATACAGGTAAGCGATTGCTGTGCAGTTGCTTACGTTTTGATTAATGTACATATCTGGCTGGAATGATTTTGCTGCCTTGTTTTTGCACTGCTTCCCTTTTATTTTAGACTCAAATACCCAAATCACAAAAGATACACACCGTGGTGCAGAAGCCTGCAGTTCCTGAGACTCCTGTGCCATGTGTCGTATTCCCAGTGTGGGAAAGCAGTGAGGATAGACAGCGTGTTTTGCTCTGCTGCTCTCACCCACCCAGGCTTGCTGGGTGGGCAGAAGGAAAACTGTCCTCGCAGATTTTAAGCACCCTTATGTTTCATTTTTATTTCTCATTGGTTTTATTTCTCAGAAGAAAGGGCAAGAAAAAGAAGGGAAGGGGTGAGAGGGTATTGGAAAAGCAGGGGAATGGGGGCAAACTGACCAAGTGTTTGTTTTGTTAATGTACTGAGAAGCCCCATCGGAGTGGCACATGCAGCTAGGGTGGAGAGCTCAGTGTCTTACCGTAGGCGTCCTGTCATCTGAAATAAGGAGGTGCTCAGCTGGGTGCTGGAAGACTGCYTGCGATATGGAGTCAATGTGATAGAGGAGCTTTGGAGAGAGATCTGAGTACTAAGGTAAAAAGGCAAATATCCTGGAAAATAACTTTAGCTGCTGCTTCCAAAGAAAAGAAGAGACTCTAGCAAAATAGGGGTATGCAGAAAGATATGTGGCAAGAAGGATAGTCTGGAGAGATAGAGCTAACACGGGAGATAGAGCTACAGGAGTGAGGGTTCTTGCAGATTTGATATGTAAGGGGAGAAGGAAGGCACTACAAAACGAGTAAGTTGGATTTACTGATTCACAATTTTTTACCTCATGTCCCCTTTAAGTTCTCTAAGTCTTACAAAATGGAAATCCAGACGCAAATTGACTTGTTGTAAGGAGGAGCATGAATGAATGCACACCACACTCTCTAAACAATTTTCTTTTCAGGGGGAAAAATGCAAGATGCATTTGGTTTATAATCTTCAGAGAAGACAGTTGTTAGTGAAGACCTTGATAATGCTCTCACTAGTGTAACAGGAAAACTATGTATTCATCATCCAGGGAATCAATGCCTAGAGTCTACAATAAATGAGGCTTTTGCTCACTTAAGAGACTACTAAGTCTGTGACAAACTGGCAATTAATGTCATTAATGATTAATGTTTGATTGTGTTAGAAGCTGTATTTAATGATTAATAGCAACATCAATGTATATTTATAAAAGTAGTTAATGGCTGTAGAACAATTTACTGGCTGAGGAGAAAATCAGTTGCTTCCTGTTAAATATCAGGTTAATGCTGCTTTAGTCAGAGATGTATTTGTAAGTAGGCAGCATTGTTTACTTGTAAAATCAACGTAACTTTGAGAAATTGCCATAAACACATTTCACAAAATTAAAGCTAGATAAATAGAGCTGAAAGAGAACCTGAAATTTTGGTATTGTCTCTCAATATCTGCAAGTGAACTTAGTTTTGTATTAATGTTTTTCTCATCCTTATCACGGCTCAATGAAAATGAGCATTAAAAAGTGCAGTAAGAGGGAAAACTGCTTTTAAGTCAAACACTCCCAAGTGTCTTGCTGATCTGTAGTGAAGACAGACAGTCTGATCTGTGCTTTCTCCGCCCATGCAATTGCACATTAGTTTCTTTCACGTAACTTAAACTGTAGATTTACTACTCTTAGACTCTTCATTTTATTCACATAAAGATTATTCACGTAAGGATTATTCTTCGGTTGTGCAACACAAAATGAATGAAATCATACATATTTTGAGCTGATTTTCCAAAACTGTCATGTCAATAATCAAAATTGGATTGCTGTCCAAAGGACCCTGAGTTTTGTTTAAATGAAAATACCTAAGAAGCACAAGTCTATGCAAGAGAAGGAGGTGCCATGGTGAAGACAGTACTGTGTTTGCATATTTGTTTAGCTTTTCAATACACACTCTTATCCCAGACAAAGGTAGTGTCTCCAGACACGTCTACCTGGTTTAGCTTGGAAGGACAGGGTTTATATTACAGGCACTCTGAAAACTAGACAGACAGATCACCTTTTTGTTATTTAGCTTTAAGAGTTTAAGCAAGATTTAACAATCTCTAAGACTTGAGTGTTATGATGGGCTTGAGACTGTATAGGAAGCTGCTGTAGGTATAGAGACTGCCCTTGGTTGTAATTATTCTTCTAAGCTTTGTAAGGCAGCCAGGTGGTTCTTCTCTGCATCGTTCCCCCTTGTTGGAAGCTGGATGTTGCATTGTTGCAGTGCCAGTGGAAGGGGACAGTTGACTTCTTTTTCTCTAAATTTCTTGGATGTAGTCTTCGCATCTGGCATATTTCTTCAGGAACTGCTTCCCAGGGAAGGCTTTTAGGCTGAGCATGGGCTAGTGTATGGGAAGCGCAACACATAAGCTTTATCTTGGGCTCTTCCAGTAAGTTCAGGTGACCTTGGGTAAGTTGCTTAATATCTTCATGCTTTTGTTTCCTCTCCTGCTCTCTGCCCTTGTTGTTTGTTTAGTTGGGATGGTATCTTTTACTGAGCACAATGGAAAGCTCATCTTAGATGGTCATCAAAGTATTATCTTAATGCAAATGAAAAAGAGGGTTTTTTCCTCTTTAGTTGTAGAACATTGACCATGAAACGCGCTAGCATTCTTTTGTTTTCCTTGTTACTTTTTTAACTACTAATGTTCCTCTTGTTGGGCTTTCCTCTTTATTTTGGATCGGAAAGCATCTACTTTATGCAAATGCCTGATACTTCCAGTTGTTGATCAAACTGGGGGGATTGGGGAAGAAAAATGTAAGTCAGGTTGGGCTAGTCCGATTAATATTCAAAGATGTTTTCTTACTGAAATGAAGGGAAACGGAATTTTTCATTTTAGGACAAATGCAGTGTTTCTGATGTGTCAAAATAGTTTATTCTGACAGATATGAAGCTAATTGTGTGGACATTTGCAAAAATGTGTTGGTTTCCCTCTCCAAGGGAAGGCAAAGTTCTCAAAACAGGGCCGGGAGCTACGCTCCCCTTGGCGCAAGAGCTGAGTTGGCTTGAACTGAGGGCACCACGCAGGGTTTTCATTCCTGTTGGAAGGGCTGTGAAGCCAGCTTCCAGTGCTCAAATGGCACGCCACTGAGCAGCCACCATCCTTTATCTGGTTCAGAACAGGAATTTAAATCAGGATTTCCAAGATTTCTCACGTGGGGGACGAGAGCAGCGTGAACAGGACAATGGGAATCCTCCACAGCCGGGAAGGGGAGAGGGTTGTTGGGTAAAAGGGAACAGTGGTTAGCAAATCTAACATTAATTTGGGGGTGAGCAGGTGTTTATTACAAGAGCTTGAAAATTTAATGTTGTGGAAATGTCAGCATAGTTTATTCTGGAACTGCTAGAATAAACTGTTAGGAGATTTTTTTTTTTTTTTGGTAATGTTTTGCTGAACTTGAACCAAATAAGCCCAAAAGTTTGAAAACATTTTTTTCTTTTGTTGCAGCCAAAGTGTTTGGCAAAATTCACTTGTATATACCTGTTGTTTTGGTTACCCTGAAGTACCAGTCCTGACAAAATGAATTGTCTAAAACAAAAGCTGAAAAATACTAAGTCTGGTTCTCATCTTATAGACAAATACCAACTGTCTTTTCTACCGGCTATGCATTTTATAAATTAATTCAGTGGTTACATGAATTAAAAATAAGACTGTCTGTTAGCATAAAGCTTTGTGATAATATAAAAAAACTTCTCGTCTCCATTGCATTTCCTTGATTGTAGTACACACGGCACAGTAGTCATTGAACAGTAACAGTAATGAACTGATTATCATTCACAAAGTAGTTGAGACTGAAGAGTTAGAAATGTGGAGTGGGAATGACATTTATAGTGTTGGCTGTGAAATACTCATGAAAATCCACTTCTTTCATAAATATTAATTTGACATTGGTTTAGCATTTAATAAGTGGAATTGCTCAAGATGATAAAGATGCTTTATTACATCTGGATAGCCCTAGGAAATATTTCTGTCTGCCATTTAAAAAAAAAAGTATGAAAAAGAGATGAAAAGGTTTTAAGTTACGCAAAGTAAGAGAGGGTTGAACGTGAAGTTAATTGGGGTTTAGAGTACATAAAGTAGGGCCAAATTCTCCTCTGCATTTACATAAATGGAGTCAAAGCCCATTCTGAATGAAAAGGGAATGCAACTTGATTTCTTTCTCAATTTGTCAAATGTTTTCAAGACGACATTGCCCTGAGTTTGAAAATGCCCATGTGTAAAGTACAGGCTTTGTTTTACTGTAGCACACATAAAAATGTCTTAACTGAGGGATCAAAATTACTCAGAGGTGACCTTTTGACTCCTTGACTGCATTAAAGGCAAGTTATTTTCTAGCCTGTTGCTTTTGGGCTATGTTGCAGTACACAGTCAAAACTGCTGGTTATTTGTGTTGCTGTTAACAGTTCTCATTATAAGGTAGGCTACATAGTAAGTGATACTATTTTGCTGTATGCTTAAGAGTGAATCAGGCGGTTGCCACCACTAAYGGGCTGCCAAAAGAGGACCTAAGAGTATTTAAGAAATGTTAAGCTGAGTTACTTGTGTGTCTTTAATCATTTGTGTGTGCAAAATAATCCCAGTACATGAGTTGTGCAAGCATATATGTCTTAGGCCATGAGAAAATATAAAGAACATTAAGGGCAGAATAATAGTATTTAATGTTCTTATTGTATTTTCAATACCCACAGTGTTCCAGAAATGTTGATCTTTGTAAGCTCCAGGGAGATAGCTTGAAGTGTAATGCTTTCCCCATTTTAGAGGAAGGGGACATTTTGACTACCATTCTGTCCTACCTGATGGGTCCCTTGTTCTGAGCAGCAAAACAAAGTAGCTTCAGTGTGAGCTTCCTTTGGTGGCTTATCGGCGTACGTGGCTTCCTACCCTGTTCCAGCAGAATCAGAGGTGCCCTTTCAGAGGTTTTCTTTGCAGTGTTGAGAAGTGCAAGCCTGGTCTGGGGTGAAATCTTGGTCTGCACTTGGAGTATCTCTATAAACTTTAATGAAGTCACTTCATCTTTGTTTCCTTGTTAAGTGGACGTATAGATTTCCTGAACTGAGTTTCCTGAAAAAGGAATATTTCCAGAGAGAGGAATGCTTCCAGAATTGTTCTTCATTCTTTGTTTCCTTTTGTTGCTTTTTCTTGCTGCATTATTTTATGGTGTTCTCCAGGTCATAGGTTTGTTGTCATAGTGATGATACTAATCTCTGTAAAATAATAAAATGATTTAATTTTTTGACAGCAGGAAGAGAAAGTAGATCAAGTTGTTGATATGCAATATCATAAGCATTCTTCTTGGCAGGAAACTTCTACAGATGAGAGGTCTCCTAACAAAAACCAGACTTTTATCTTCATGTGGAGATTTTAATCAAGTTTTAGATTAATAAACGTTAAGACTGTTTAAAGCTGTTGTTTACTTGTCTATTCTAAATCCATGCCTCCTTTTTCAAGGCACATGGTACTATATTTCCTTTAAAAAACCCAACCAAACAAACCAACAACCAAACAAAAAAAACCCCTAAAAATCAGAAGTTAAAAAACTGTTCCTGCAGTGATCCTTGGTAACTATTTTGGTTTGACATTTTAATTATAGCCCAAAGGCCTCAACATCACTTTAAACCTGGTACCTATATATAGTAGAGAATTGTCTTTACTCCCAAGAGCTTGCAGTCAAAGAGAACAGACAAAGCAGGTGTTTGAAGCAAGCATGTGGACTGGGGTCACTTCAGCTGAACCCACACACTCAAAGCTGCCAGTACTGGCTCGTATCATAACTTTCTACTAGTGCAAGGTGCAGTTGGTCCTGTTATATGAAAACAAGTTTAAACCACTGTATCTATGAGTAGTCTGTTCACTGTACAAGGCAGGCAAAGCTGGCTCAACCAAGAGATAAGTTTGAAAATTCACTGCTTTCTTGTTGTGCTTTAGTTGTATAGATTTTTTTTTTTTTTCCTGGAGTTTAACCTCTTGGGTTCAATTTCTTTTTGCTGGGCTCATACTTCAGGCCAAGAAGACGCTTAAGAAAAGATTTTACTGAAAGTCCCAACTAAAATAGCTGAATCTTGTGAGCGTGCACAAGAGAGGTAACAGCTGCAGATTGCTCCATGAGAAAGATCCTTCCAGCTATCCCAGGACACTTCTAGTACAGTGGGAATGCCTGGAGGGGTATTCTACAACGAGAGTCCTTTTTAGCTTGTGAATTTATAACCCCTTTTGGCTTCTGACATATAACAGCTGGGAAAAGTTGATTTTCTTCCTCCTCTGGGGGAGGTTCCTCTAACAGGGTAAGAAATGCCATGATAGGAACCTCACCGTGAAATTGCAATTAAAGGCAAACCATTTATATCACCATTGAAGGCAGCTACTAAGTTAGTCCTGAACACTCTCCTTAGTTTCCCTTGAAATAAAACTAATGATGTGACGCGTCTCCACAAACGTCACCTTGCAGGAAACCATACCTTTGCTGTCAGTGAAGAGCAGCGGTCAGTTCTTCTTCCACTGCAGAGCCCAGGGCACGCTGTACTGCAACACCCAGGTCACTGCAGTGACTTCTCCCTGAAAGCATTTAACCAGTGAGTTCCAGTTGCTGTGTTGCCCCTTTACCCCTGAGGATAGTATTTATTGTTACTAATGTGGGAGAAGGGATTAGATGGTTTCCATTTTATTACGAAGTCTAATAATCTTTTTTTCATTTAGGTGAAAAAAAAAAGTTTTCAATTAGATGAGTTGTATTTTGAGAAAAAAATGAGCCTCTCGCATGTTCCTCTCAGCTGTGAAACATAGTTGGCTGGTACCCGGTGCATATCCTAGCTGTTAGTGCTAATGATCTCTGAAAACACTGAAGAGCAACAGTTACTGCACGATCAGAAACCCCAGCAATGCATAGTTTGGTCCTTGACTGATTGTTATAAAAAGCCTCTTTGTAGGAATGTGAGCAGGCTATACTCCAGAATGCCTGTTTGTTGTATTTCTTTATCACATGCTTTGAATGAATGCTGAACTTGATAAATTTTTGGTTAGCATTTTGGGTTTTTTTCTGGTTTTGCTCCCTCTTCTACCTCCACTGAAATCTGGATTCGGATATATTTGAATTTAGCTATTTAGATAACTTATTTCTCTCAGAACATAATTTTAGCATGAAAATGAAAGTAGAAGTTATTTAGAGGTAAGTGTGGATAAACTAYAGAGCTAAGTTTGATCATATGCCTTTGAAAATATAAGAATTGTCAACTACTCATTGCTATTCAAATGTTAATGTGCTACCATGAATTTGAGAGTGAGAGAAAATATTCATATCCCGCTCAGATTTTCTGAAAGTGCTAAATGTAACTGATAGTTTTCTTTTGTTTTGTTGGGTCATGGACAGGAGGTGGCAACAGGTGGGTAATTCCTTGTTTGGGCAAGGTATAAAAATATCCACAGCTGCTTGTTCTTCTGGTTTAAATACACTGTTAAATGACATTTATATTTATTGTCCTTTTCATGATCCACTTAAGATACGCATGACTGAATTATTTACAAGAGGAAAACCCTAGGGACAATGTGGCTCAGAAGTGGGCCTTTTATCTCTAGGTTGAAAGTTCAAATTCAACCCAGTTTGGAAGGCTGTCTTAGCATATGGTAAACTGGATAGTTAATGCTCTCATATGGCTAAAGCTTAGACTTCCAGCAGGGTTCCCAGGCATCCAAGAGAGAGCTGAGGGTGGCTGGGGCACTGAACACTTTGCTTCTCTTTTTACTTGGGGTATATTGCCTTGAAAATGAGACTGGGGTAGTATTTTGAACAATTCCCACTGCTGTAGCAGTGTATCTTGATTATCAGTCCAGTCAGAGCCCAGCAGCTGGAGGAGAAAGAGAGGCTCTAACTGTGATCGCATTCACCCAATCCTTGTTTTGATAAAGTAGCAAAATGGTATTTTAACTATAACTGAAGGTGGGTTTTGCCTTCCCAGTGGTAYTGCTCTACTTTCCAGCCTGCAGATTAATTTTAAGTTTTAAAAGTATTTCTCAAGTGAAGTCTGAATATGAAACCTCCTTTTAAGGGCCTCCCTCTTCAGGTAAATTGGCTGGGTACAGTGTCCATGCATGATGCTTTTAGTTTTTTCCCAGATAAGGCTTTTTTTTTTTTTTTTGTGCGTGTGGTAGTCACACTCATACTTTTTGGTTTTTTTGACCATATATAAATCTTTGTGGAGGCAAAGAGTATATTGAGAGGTGGCAGAAAGTGACTGTTTAATATTAATCTTCTGGTTAATAATTAAAATAACAGGGAGAGCCAGTTGAAATAAACACTTATTTTTCTTCCAATTATGACTAGATAAAACTTTCAGCAATTATCAATCAGTAGAGAAGACTACAGCGTTCAGAACTTAACCACTCATCAAGAAAAGGCCTTGTTATTACTCAGACTCATTCGCCATCTGCTAGATTTTAATCTCTAGGTGTTCATGTAAGAGAGCCATCAAAAACTTGGCAATACACTTGTGATTACAGGGTTATGTGTCTCTTTTCCCTTTTTGTTGCAAATTAGCTCCTTCAAAAAGAAAACCTAGTTAAAGTAATGCTGGGGTGCTAGTCCAATAATATCTTGTGCCACTTCACTCTCAGTTTGAAATGTAGTAATGCATTAATTCAATTCTTTGGATTTTATAGTCAATACAACACATACTGGTTTGCATTCATGTGTGCTTTATGAATGTGATGCTGTGTGTGTTAATGGGTTCACATCATTGTACAGCTTGTTAAAATCAGGTATGCTGGGATTTGCTATATTAGAAGGACAACTGCCAAAGACCCCAAAATCAATAATTTAATTAAAAACAACAACAACCAAACAAAACACACACAAAAAAACCCCAAATGCATTATAATTGTATTTAAATTAAACTTTAAAAATGTGAAGTGCCAGATTATGATAGAAGGTGTTTTCTTCATTCTTCGTGTTCTGCTTTTATAGGAAGTAGGCAAGAAAGTGGGCTAAAACATTCACTCGGCTCTTAAAACAAACAAAACCCAGCCAAACACCGCCCCCCCCAAATGAACAAAAAACCCAAAACCTTTTGAAGACTTTGTAGAGACTACTGCTGTTTGTGGGTGGAATGAAAACGCTAGTCTTGACATCTTGTGCATTTTGAAAATCAGATTAGTGGAAAAAAGAAGTGGCTTCAGTCATGCATGCAGTTTGTAGGCTTGTCTGATTTAAAATTGCATGTACCTGTTAAAATAACTGAGAACCAAGAAGGCAGGGATTTACACAGATCAAAAGGCCTGCTAAGTAGAAAAGCTCTATGGCTTTCCTTATTGTAGAGCTGAAAAATGGTAGTGTTGAGATAAAAGGAGTTTACCTACTGCTGATTTTGCAATGGAAGGGTTATTGACTTTTCACAGACATCAAATAAGTGTTCACTTGCTTTTTAATTTATTGCCACGCTGATGAGCTGAAGGGGCCTCTATCTCTCAGTGCAGAGCCCACTCGAGCTGCCCGAGTGCCTAGCAGTGCCAGGCTCAGTCAGCAGCCCCACCTAGCCTGATTCAAAGCCTGATTATTCAAAATACAGCAATGGGCCTGGGCTGCAGCAACGCATGGACTGCTCCAGCAAGAGCAATTAACCCTGGGACAGGGCTCAGGTTGTCAGTGAAACTCCAGCCTCAGCAAAGGGATTGGCATTTATCCTCGCCGTGTGTATGAACTCTGAGAGCAAGCTTGGGATGGCAGATTTGCCGAGCTGCATGCATATTCTCAGGAAAACTGAGGGACTGCATTGGCCTTGGTGGAGATTTGAGCACTGATGGCAGAAGCAAACTTTGCTGTGGAGAAAGAAAAATTTTCGAAGATCAGTAAGCCCTTGGATGCTTTTGCTGTTTAAATATTTTTGCATTTCTCAGTACCAGTAGATTACTAATACTTTTGTTTCATTTAGGAAGATAACTCATCAGCATCCCTTAGATAAGTCTGTCTTAGCAAAAAAACATATTAGGAAGGTATTGTTTCTAAGAATTCCTTTACCCATTTGAATGTGGAGACCAAAGCAGTCAAGTCTACTTTGCAGGATGACAGCCTTGCTTTTGCAGCTACAGCTGTCTGGTCCCATGAGCTACCTCTTTTGGTGAACGTACATGCCATGCTGACACTGCCCCAGCACTTTGAAACTAGTATAAACCACGACTAGAAGAGGACTTCAGACAGAACAGAAGTGTTGCAAGTAATCCTCCTGCTGCACTTTATCTGCAAACTTGTCTTGTGTGGGACTGGCCCTGCTGGTTCTGGGAGAAGATAAAACTGAGAAATTTCTCAGAAATTTGTGTGCACTCACTTGTGTATACAGGGACCTGCATCAAATGGTTTTTCCATGTTTGGTGAGGGAGTTTCTGCCAGACCATTTGGCACACATTTAATCGGGGATTAGAAGAGAAAGGAAATGTCCTTGAAAAAACTTACGCAGTTAGAAAACACTTTGAAGTTACATTGCTGTTGCTTTCTTCTTTGATCTCCAGATGTACCAGTCATTTTTATTCCCATGCATGCAATCATTAATTGCTTTTATATTTAATGTTTTAAGGGGGAACACTGTTTTACCTTTAATCAGCAATAATAGTGCTGTGATCCCATCGGTTCACTCTGGAGCAATAGAACTTACGAGGTAGTAACATAATGAGCTTTAGGTTTTTCCTAGAGAATTGTGGCCCCGTAGCTGTCACTTGTAACAGTGAATCCTCAGCTTACATCCTGTTCCTTCTCCAAGGTTTTAACCTTAAGACTGTACAATACAGTACCTCAGTGTTAAATATTACAATTTGTATTTATTTTGTCTATGGCAGGGACTTTCCCACAGTAAGAGAGGAGAGCTATAAAAATATGCAGATTCCCCATGTATGGTTAAAAAGAAGGGGGAGGGGGAAGTTGTTACTCATGCCCCCTGTTACAGTCGTTTGTTTCCTGGATCTGCCATAAGCCACGCTTGCAGTGTAATCCTTAAATATTTGCAATGTAAAAGGATTTACACAAACAGTTTGGCACAAAGACCCAATTTTATAAACAGTTCTACAAACTAGACCACCAAAGTGAAATCTAATTATTGTTTCAATCTGAACACTAAGTGTGTTCTGTAGAAATCAGCCCAGCTCGGAGAAGGAAAAGGAGCTGCCATCCAACCCAGTAAAATTCTCAAGAGGCTGATGTTTTGTGAGAATCTCCCGCTGTCACCCAGACTGCTGACTCTAAGAAATACTGACAGATACAAATGCACAGTGCCCTTCACTCTACTTGGAACCACTTTGGACTGGCTGTGGACTTGGGCAAATATTGCTGTAGGGATTACCCATAGGTCACACTTTCGAATTTGCCAGTTTGAGGGCTACAACATCACTTTTATAACTAAAAAGCGAGATTTTTTTTTTTTTTTAAGTCATCACATCACTTTGAGCTGTGCTTAGATTTGGTCCTCCTACTCTCAATTTGTAGTTCTTTGAAGTGATTTCTCTCCTATTTGGAATAAAACTGAAATGGTGTAAGAATATTTTCAGTAACACTTTTCGTACAAGCAATGCAGTTCACTTTGTATGTGGTGCTTAAAAGCCAGTAAACAGTACTGGCTTTTCTTTGTGACAGCACAATGCAGCAGTTGGGGCTGTTTGCCCTGAATTATAACACAGACTGTGGGACTTGATAAGAAGGCACTGTGTGGGAGCGAGATAGAATTACATCCTTGGGATTATACTAAAAATACATTTGTGAAAACAGTGTTTTCATGGCACAGTTTGATTTAACCTGTCCTTGAAGACATCACACCTCTTTTTGCCTGGTACTGTTTTATCTTGCTTCGCAGATGGCATATGGGGAAAATAAAGCACAGTGATAATGGTCAGTGTCCTGTGTATCAGAAGCTTTGCAAGCAGCAGTTGCACACTGTGTTTATAACCTCGGGCACTACATGATTTTTGTACTTATCCCTGCTTGTCAGACCAGGATTCCCACTGGGTATAAGGGCTTGTTTGGGCTTCTCTCTTAGGAGCAATAGAGGAAATGATGTCTGTTTTTCAGAGCACCTTGCTGGAGTGTTGCCTCTATACCTGTATTCTAGAAATGACAGTTGGCTCAAAGTTAAGATTATGTTATGAAAACAAATAGGTGCAGGAGCACTCCAAAATAAACACAGCTTTTGTTTTGCATTTTAAAAAAAAGTTAATTAGAATATTTGCTGCTTGGATCTTGATGTATAAAAATCAGTATGAAGTAAGAAAGATTTGACTCCTTTTCATTGTAAATCAAGGTGCACAGATTGTTTACTCTCTTGTAATCACCATTATGCTCAAGCTGTGGAGTCCTATGTATCTTAAGTCTCTCCCAGGAGAGAGTGTGTGTGTGAATTTGCTTACAAACATTGAACCATAACCTAGTATCCATCTAGTCTGGGAGAGGGAGGAGAAATGTACATGTCTTGCTCTGACTTTACATCTTTGGAACATCTTGTATATCCAGATTACATTGTTTTTCTTGGTTAGAAATGAATCATCTCATTTTTTTAAAAAGTGCATGCCCAAATTCAGCTCAGTACCTGGAACTGAATTACTCTTAGTAGAGAGAAGGATTCAGTGCCCTAAATGTGGTTTGCTGCAGTCGGAACCTGAAAGCAGGAAAAAAGCACCAAAAGTTTGTGTTTCCAAACATGTTCTGGAGTGAGTTTGTGATAAAGATGATGCTAATTCTGGCTGTGCTGTTGTTGCATCTTTGTCTCTTTAGGACTTCATGTAACCAACACTGTGAACTGAAGAATTAGACACACTTAATGTTTTACTGCAAAACTCTCTTTTCTTAGGATAAAATTGGGTAGATAGGGTTTTATGATGCTGCACAGATTTCAGATGGACCTGTCAGATGGACCTTGTGCATTTTAACTAGTAACACTGAACACATCGTGGCCTGTGCTTGGATTATGTGATCTTCTAAATGTTTGGAGCTAATAAAAGTATTTTATGGACAGCAAAACTATCTTAGGATCATTCAAAAAATTATACTTAGTCTGCGACATGAAATAGGTGTTAATATTAAACCACATCTTGTATGTAGACATCTGCAATAGAAATGGACCCGGGGTCTAGCAAGCATTCAGAGGAGGTGTTGTATGGTCGTTGTGATAGTGACCAGCCAGTTTGACTTCTAAGAAATACTGCCAATGGCAAGACAGATTGACAAGGGTCCTATGTATACATCATACTTCTGTAGGGCTCCTCAGTCACCCACCTTGTGCATGATAAAGACTAGGTCTAGCACTAAATGAGTATGTAGTCTGAGTATCTCTCAATCTGCAAGAACGGAACAGTGTTTGGTCTGATCTGCATTCAAGGAAGGCTTCCCATGGCTTCATCTGACTTCAGCTCAAAGCAATGAGGTCAGAGGGAGACACAACCGTGCTACTAGGAAAGAGTAAGATGTGGTGGTACATCTGTTTTTCCAGTTTGATTTTTCAGTTACTCCCTGTTCCTATTCATCCTCCTTCCACCTCTGCCAATAACCATGAAACAGAGGCAGTCTTCTATGAAATGAAAATTAAAGATTAGAGAGATTAGTAGGCAACAATTATCCAAAGCCTTTCTATGAGAGCCATAATAAAATTGAAACAGTCTTTTATGTAATGCTCTGCATCCACTGAAGTTATTCCTTTAAATAGGAAAATGGGGTATTACTATCAGTGTTTAGTTGTGCATGGTGAGATGCTGTGAATTTGGAGGAGTCCAAATGGGTCAAGTCCGTGATGCGGTACTCCCAGGGCTATATAACTCATGAGAACTATGTAGAACAGGTTTCTAAATGTTGTCCCAGAGTGAGTAGAGTACATATTAATTAGGTGGAGATGGAAACAGACCTTTCAAACTTCTCTTTTTATCACTGAGCTATGTTATTTTATTTTCCCCTAAGCAATGGTTGTCTTGCCTGCTGTGGCAAGAAGGGCTAGAGCAGGGGCTGGTGGAAATTGGGAGTGAACGGCCTGGAACTGCGGAGGGGAATGAGTGCTTGTTGGGCTTGACTGTTTAAAAACATTGTAAATGTATTTCAGTAAAGAAACAGTCAAAGCAGCATCCATTTAGGATAAACTATTTAAGAAGCAAGTCTTCCTGGCTTCACCACCTCCAGGGTAGCCTGGGCTGCAAGTCGTGACGGCAGTAGCCCTGTGGGATGGAGGGGGCTGAGGGACTTGCAGTGGGCAGAGCTGAGCAGGGCAGGGAGCTGGAGAGAGAGTAGCAGGCCAGGAGCTACCTTCAGCTTTCCCAGAAGGACAGAACAAATTTGGGGTGAGGGATGGACCACCTTCTTGTTGCCTCCTTCTCCCTGCTCTTTCTCTTTGCTGCTCTAGGTGAATGAGTAACTCTTTGCTTAGACTGAAGACCAGATTCCAGCCAGCATAGCATGTGGACCACAGACACCTGGTCCATGGACTACTTCTAACGGATTTGTGAAGGGTGAAGTAAGTTTTCTAGTCAGACTTAAATACACTTCAGAGCACTTCACACTGCCACTAGAAAATGTATAGGAGTCTAGAAGTTGAAAAAAGTTTTTCAAAACTGCTACTTATACAAAGCTGTTTTGCCTGGTGCTTTCCTATCAGCATCCAGAAAGTTCCCTTTTCTGCTTCAATGAGACATGCGTCTGTGGGAGAGGAGTGGATGTGGCATTTCTACGTGCTCCCTGCTACTTGTCGTTTGAATAAATCTGTTCCTCTTGCCGAGGGACTGAGTGGGGCACATGCCAAGATGCAATCAGGTTTTGCTTCAGTGGAATGAAAGACCAATCTGACTCAGCATTTTTGTTTCTAATGATGTGCTTGCTCTCTCCACCCCCTCCCCTGCCCCCCCAAGGCATCTGGTTTCTGCTCTGAGCAATGTGATAGCTTGTAGTTAGACTTAATTTCTGTGCTACTTAATTAAGCATTTAAGATGTTTTTGAACACCTATGTCAAACGTTAAATTGTTCCACAGGCTAAGAATGACTGGATTATGGATGTGGTTGTTGCTGCTGGCACTGCCTTTGCTTCCCTGCAGAATGCAACAGGTCATTCAAATGCTACAGTAAATGTCGAAAAGAGGCCTGAACTTTAATTCCTGATAGATTTCCCCTCCCACATTCCGTGCCTTTTGAGATCCAGTTTTGCTAGAAGTTGTAATTATTTACAAACTACCTTTATTCACACCAGGTAGCAGCAGGTGAACTGACGTCAGAACATGGCTGTGTTCAGAGCTCTGCCCTGATCCTCCCGAGCCAGATCCTGCTGCTCCTGTCGGAGGTGGTGCCTGGCTCCTCATGCTGGCAGGTGGAATTCACCCAGGAGCTCTTAGGTGTGCAGTGTTCCTGAGAAACAGCTTGTTTGTCTGGGATCCTACCTTACGTTTTTGAAATATCCTCTTTTCATCCTAAATAATCTTATTCAATCCCAGGGTGAAGTTGAATTTCCCTCAGCACCTTCTCTGCGCTGTAACAGAAGAGCCAAAGGCATCTATAGGTGATCAGCAGTTTTGTCTTTTGTTGTTGTTGTTGTTGTTGTTGTTTTTTGGGGGGGGGGGGCAGGGAGAAGCAGAGCCTTTTCAGAGAAGGATCAAAATTAATTTAGGTGGTTAGTCTACAGTACAGCTTGCAGCTTTTACTTTCTACTTATTTGTCTGACTTCCTCATCGTCTTGCCGGTTTGGTTGTCTTGATTTGGCAGTTTCAAAGTACAGTAAACTAGAATGATCCCATTCAATGTTTACTTGGTTATAACAACAGTTTGTCTTTCATTCTAAAATCCCCATTGTACCATAATATGCAACAGAGGTCTGCAGAAGAATTAATCATGACAAAAAGGAGGCAAAAACAAAAGCCCTGGAGTACACAATAGGCCTAATCAATCCATGGTGTGGTTTTTCTTTGCTAATTTTTCCTARGTTTATTTCTTCTTTCCTTTTATTATTTTCTCCTTGTGGTTTGACAGAAGATGCTAGGATGGGAAGGATCCAATTTTGACAGAGGTCTATTTAATAGCCTTCTCTGAGTTGTTGCCAAGAAGTTGTAAATATAGTGTGGCTAGCACTTGTGGTATACTTCACACAAACTCAGTACCAACCATCTCTTTGTTAGTATACTAGCCCTTGGTTTTTGGAGGTCTGCCTCGTTTCCTGGCACTGCTGATTTCATTTCACAGGCTGTATTAAAACCCTTTTTTGTTTAGAAATATCTTAAGGGCTTAAAATACTCCCGTATTATAATTCTGCTATACATCTTCTGACTAATGCATCTCTGACACAGGTTTGTCCAGATTTGTCTATGGAAGCAACCAAAAAACCACATTTCTTCTTAAGAGCTGTTGTAGTCTAGTTTAAACACAGTACGTAGCAATTTGGCATTTCACTGAACTATATGCAATCATGTAGGTGAAGCTGTTTCTCTTGTGTGTATTTTCCACAGCCCTCTGGATTTTTTTTCTTAGAAAATCTGCCTCATTGTTCATTTGCAATTGCAAATAGCTCCACTGCAATAGCACCCAGAGGTGCTTTAATAATACCAATAGCAAGAACTTATTAAAAGATGACCATAAATCAGTAGGTCTCCAGAGCAGATTTAGAAGTTTGGTTATATTCCAACTGAAATTAAAATCACAGTATTGCCATTAAGTTTATTAAGAAAGTATGTTGTGGAGATGAGAAGCAAAAAACTGAATACATAAAATGTAGCCAAGAGATGAGAAACTGCTATTATTAAAACATAAATGCTTTGTATCCTACATTGGTAAGTAATTATTCCCCAAAACAGAAGTGCCAGAGGCTTCCACTAATGCATCAGGGACTATCCTAGCATTGATTTTTACAAGAAGATACTCAGCTACTGCAGTAAGGAGTGACTGTAGAAAAGAGGGAGAAAAGGTAATGCAGGTTGTATTGTGTGACACATGGATTGCTAAGCATTTATGGATATAATACAAGAGGCATGGCTGCTGACAGCACTCTGCTTCAACCAAAGTCTCAGGTGCGTGTGCTGCTGGGCTGGACTAATAAATTTGCTTACCAAACTATTACTGTTTTGAGGGACAGATCCTCAGCTGCTCGGTTCACTGGAGTTGTAATTATTTAAAGCATGCAAGAGTCTGGTTGGGATTTCTGTCCATGCTAAAAGAAGCGAGTAATAGTGATGGTGGCAGACACAAGATAATGTTCAGCAGAGGTGCTGAAGACAGGCTGTGGAGACCTCCAAGTCCTGTAATGGCAGGGAGCTGATGTGGGTGCTCTCCTTGAAGGTCTGACCAAACACAGCTGTGTGCTGAGCAGCAGTGAAACCCAGGCATCGTATTCTCCCTAGTGCTCGCTTGTGCTGGCGGAGCTACACAGAGTGATGGGTGCTGCTGATGTGGGCTGAGATTCACAACACTGGTAAATGAGGAAGCCTGGAAAAGCACAGCAAAATGACTGTGGGGGATTTAATGTTTTCTGGGTAATAGTGTTGTGGAGAATTCATCTGCTTGCACTTGGGCAGAGCTCACTGTAATAATGCAAGTGCCTCATGGGGAGGGCAGGGGAATCCAAATTGTTTGACTACTACCATCCCTTGGGTTATATCATACAGATATCATTGAGGAGGTGTTATTGCTGTACAGGACTTCTGCAAGAATCACTCAGTCTGGAGAGGAGGTGACCTGCTGGTGGGGACAGCAAGAGAAATGTTTTAAGTTGAGAATGATTGCCAGCCTCTGCATGTGATGCTTGATCTCTGTTGGAAGGAAATTCAGACATCTAGAGTGGGAGGAAGCTGTTGTGTATCTTCTCCAGGTCCTCAGTCTGGCTGAGGTTTCCCACAAAGTCTCAAGCAAGCATGGAGACCTGTCTTGCAGGCTTGTGCATCAGAAACGAGATGACTTGCAGACTATAGCATACTGACAGGAATTGCAAATGCAGTTGAAGATGGAGAAAATAGCAAAATATGGCAGCTTGAAACACGAGGAACATAAATAAGAAATAGTGAAATTCAGCCTCGTATGTAAGCAAGTGTATTGCGTAGAAGTAAACCAAAGCAGACATTTAACTGGGGCAGGACACTTGGCAAGCAATAATGCAAAGGAGACTTAGGTGAAAGTTAAACGAGAGTCTGCCTGTAGGTTGTGGATCTGCTTTGTAAAGCTGTGGTACCTGCATTTAAAATGCTGTTTTATTTCTGTGCCTTTTCAGTGTCAGAATGATATAGACTAACTGGAAGGAGTTGAGATAAGAAAGCAATAAATAATTAAAATGCTGGAGGGGAGTCTGAAGAAAGAAGCAAGTACAGATTAAGTTTGGCAATGTGTAGACTATGGAAAGCTATAAATCTACACCCCTTTGAGAGTAATAGCAAGGAAGGGAGTACAGCACTGCTGTTGGGTATGTGTGAGCAGATTCTTCTGGCCATTGGGTATGACGAAGCTCTGTAGGCTTGGGTCTGCAGGGCTCTGCCTAAACAGGTCAGACTGCAGGAACAGGGCCTATGTGAAGCAAGAGCATGGACAATCATAAAGGCTAACAAGATGCAAAGCTCAGGGGATACCAGCTGCTAGAGAGTGAAATGAGAGTCATTCCACTGTTTAAAAATGGTTTAGCTTAGAATTAGGCTAGAGGAAGCRTGATAAAATACCAAATATTGAGAAGAATCATGTGGAGGGGATGAGGATTAAAAAAAAAAAAAAGTAGAAACTGGGAAATGCAGGAGATGGACTGTAGCCTTTCTTTTTACTCTTCTGCATGGAGACATTTGCAGATATGGCCCATGGTACTATAGGAAATGTTACTTGGGGGTGTTTTTGTTTTTTGGAGGTTTTTTGTTTGGGTTTTTTTGGTTTCTTTTGGTTTTGTTTTTTTACAAGCTGGAAAATGGACAGAGCTAGATTGAATGTACAAAGCTGCAATTTCATTACTGAAATGAGCTGTGCTCCCACAGATTGAATGGGCTTTTCCTTACGAAAGTAATTAAGGAAAGAAGCAGACTTGATAAAATAGCACAGTGATTTAAATCTGCTTTTTAAAACTATTAGGTTGCAGTAAATCTTGATTGAAATTAGCAATGTAAGTAATCTTGATGTTAAAACTTTCTGCTGTGGAGGCTGAGAGTCTTGAGGCAGTCCAAGAGGTTTTCTCTGTTTTGCATAAAGTTTGCCACTAGTAAAGTTTTTACTTGTTTCCTAACAAAACAAAGAAATTAAAAATCCAGCTCCAGAGCAAACAAGCTTTTCTGCCAGCTCAAAAGACATGTGTTGGCTGCACTGGTGCCTATGTAGGGTAGAGCCAAGGGCTCCCAGAGACTGCCTGCAGATGCCTGCCTTTCATCGAGCTGGGTTACAGCCACATCATACCTCCTTTCTGCAAGGCACGGGGCTGGCATAGTCCCTAGCATTGTACCCATATGGCAAAGGCACCCGCAGCTTCAGTAGGAGACAGAGGAAGCAAGATCTCCTCCATGATCTTCAGATAACCTGTGGTGTTTTATTGTATGCACGGTTGGTGCCACCCTGCTCTTATTTATTATCTGACTGTAAAGAGAAGCGAAACCAGTGCAATAATCTTTGGTCTGGTAATACTGTACAGGGCTCAAGTAATGCTGCCTCACTTGTAGACTCCTGCAATCCCTGCTCTGCTCCCCAGAAGGATATGTGAACTTCAGAGAACTTGCCTCTCGGCTGCAGTCAAGGTCAGGACAATGAGCTGCTTGTGTGATTGAAAAACGTCTTTTAGGACATCTGCGGTCCTAGGCTGGAATGGAGCTGGGGAAAGCAGGGCTTGAAGAGTGTTTTCCTACCAAAGGCACTGACCCTGGGCTGAGCTACCATACAAGACAAGATTGAGTCAAAGCCTGTCCATTTTTGGAACAAACTGTAGCTCTTCTCTGTCTGTCTGCCACAGCCCCTGCACTGTTGGCATCAATAGAGAATAAAGGGAAGCAGAAGAAAAACAAGAATAATTTTGGAAAAACAGAGTGAAGCACTGTATGAACACCCACATCAAGTACTTAGCTGCACAGCCTGAGATTCTGTACGTACCTGCTGTCAGATACATGTAGAAATGAGACTTAATACTGTGTATTTACCAGTTCAACTAGAAGTAATGCAATCCACCACTACCTGACCTTCCCTGGGTGCTTGATTGGGTGGAAGAAGGAGYAGAGTTACTGACTTTGATCAATCATCTGTCCCTTTGCTGAGGCTGTGAAGGAGGTGCTGGTTATTCTAGTCTTGTGGGAACCTGACCTATATAAACTGAAGTAGCATTACCACTGAAAATATGTCTTAGGGTAACTGCTTTTGGGATTCATCTGGGGACAGTGTGAATGGAATCTTTAAAACTGATGGTGCCTCAACACCCACCCACCTAGAAAGGCTTCCCAGTGGATGTCACAACCTAAAATGCCCCCTCTTCAGATCATAAAAATGGGGCTGCCCTGAGAATGCTGCATTGTTTTAAATGCCATTAGCTACTGGGGACAGTTGTGTGTGTTTTGGATCTGGAGGGCGGTTGGTGGGAAACCACCTCTAGGTAACCCATGGATGTCTTCTGTGTCTGTGATGAGTACCGTGAGTGACAGGGTAAGAATGAGGGGAAGGGCTCCTTGAGGACATTGGGACACAGCTGCTGTAAATCTCAAGCACCTCAGCGTATTTGTGGAAAGACTGGCAAAATCTTAAGAATGTGGTATTTGCTACCACCATCTAGTGATTCACAAGAGAGCCAGCAGTTCTGAGCTAGGTTGGATCAGGTCCTTATGGCTTATAAACCAACACGACTCTTGGCTGTAACACAACATGCAGATCCAGTAGTCCGCAAAGTTCACTGGAGTATTACTTGTCCTTTATGCATAGAGGAGAACTCAGTTGGCCTTTTCTGAAAGTTGCTTGTTTTTCTGACCTCCAGAGGTAACACTTCTTCAGTTTTCTTTGCTTATTTTGAAATAACAGTTGCAGTAATGATTATATACATAGAGATTCAACAATAGGGAGCTTGCAGGACTGCGTATCATTTATGCTGATAAATGATACATCATTAATGGCTTGGGTTAAAAGAGTTTATGTTGCTAGTTACCATTGTTTTGGGTTGGGTTTTTTCCCCTCCACTTTTTTAAGAGAAGTAGCATATGCATGCTATACAGGAGGTACTCCTGCTGTTTGTTCATACATTTTCTTCACATTCCTCAAAAATGGAGCAGTTACATGACCTCAGGATGTTGTTCACCCTGAAAGACTCTGCCGAGACTTCCAAATGTGTCTTGCAACTTGGCAAGCTCTAACTTGTTTAGTGGGTGTAAAAAGTTCAAACTGATGAAACTGCCGAGAATAAACTCAAGATCTGAACATTTTTGTTTACTATAACTTCCCATGTTAGGATCAGCTTTGTTCAATTTGGTTTGCTGCATATTGCCAAGGAGAAATCTAGGGATGTTGGAGCATATGAAAGTATGAAATGTGTATTTGGAGGGTGTGTGTTCCAGAAAGGTTAGGTATTTGTAACAGATGTGTGTATTTCAGAGCATAAGAACATTAGTGTGCTTTTCATTTAAATACTTTCTTCAGTGGAAGCAAAATAGCAAAGGAAGATAATGTTGGCAGAGACCAGAAGTGAACAGGATTGTATCACATCAAAATTATACCAAATCTGGATTGGCTGCCTAAACAAATATTTGCAATGACAAAAAAACCTTGTGCCTGTTGGAACAGACTGTGTCCAGGCCTTTTTTGGCTTTGCAAGGTGATTGAGGGGAAGGAGGAAGAAATGGTTTAGGTACTCTATTTTACAGTCATTTTTACTGTTATTGGATAGCACAGGAAAAAAACTTCAATGCAAAAGCTTAGGAGTTTTGCCCAAAGCAAGTCCCACAGAAAATATTCCATCTGCGTAGAGGCATAGGCACAGATACTCATGCCTTGATCCAATAAACTAAGCATGTGCATAGTTTAAAAACAGTTGTAGAGTGTTTTAAAGTTATGTGTATGCTGAAGGAATCTGCTGGACTAGGGATTTCTGCAAACACAGAGTATTGAAGGAGGCCACATGGAGTGTAGCCCACCCACTGCTCTGCATTTGTATAGGGGGAACCACAATCCAAATCCTTTCATATGAGGGTACAGACCCCCCAAAAGTCTGAAGAAAAGACTCTCTAATAAGAACAAGTTTGCCATGGCATTTGCGAGATCTAAGTACATTGCACACTGTCGGGGCTGTTCACTATGGCTAAATGCCACTAAATGCTCTGGAGCTGTTGGAGGCAGCCAGAACAACTCCAAGGCTTGCTCAAGGATTAGCCCTTCCCATCCTTCAGCTAAGGCTGTTAGCATTAAAAATCACAGCAAATCCCTTGCTTGCAGTGCCAGGTTGGAAAGGATAATTTATTAGCACTTATTATTATTCTTTAATAAAGGGAATTTGTTAGTTCCCATTTTGAATTTGCATAATTCAAATTATGCTTGTTGCTGAGATGTTTCTTATGATGTAGGTTTGTTTTAATTAGTGGTATCAAGTCAGAGCTCAGTGGCCTGAAGACAGGAGCAGTTAGCTCATTTTTTTTCTTGTTTTGAAAATGTCAAGCAGAAAATGATGGCTGTTTAACTTCATGGGTGATTTTTTTTTTCCCCCCTCTTCCTGAAGCAATAAAATTTTCTAGTTGTTGTAGGAATTCATATGGGTGCATATGATTTCCTTTGAGTTCCTTTAAAAGAGAGAAGTCACCAGAATTTTTTATAAAGGCAGTTCTTCCATTACGATGCATATCACTTTTTTTTTTTAAGTTATCGTTATCAGGCTACTGGGAAATGAATAGTGATGCATTATTAAAAGAAACTTAAGTGTTACTTTCTAGGTGAACATACAATTAGTTAACTGCAAGCCATTGCTTCAGTTACTTACTGCTGGAAAATGTAATAAAGATGCTCATTACCATTGATGAGCCTTTAAAAAGATTCGAGTGACTGAAATTTAGGTCTCTGCGATGGTTTACAGAGATGYTCTTCTTTGGTTGAGCCTTGAGAAAGGCTATGCAGGGGGTAGTAAAGCTATTCCAAGCATTAGAGCTTAGAATGTGGTCAGATAGCTCCTTCCACAAGATGGCTATGAAATATAAAATTATTGTTTCAAAAGGAAACATGAGTGACTTCAATCACGTAAAGTATTGGTGCTAAGTAGATAGCTACTCTGGTTGAAAACAGCACAGGAGTCTTTACTCCCTCAGCTAACTATAACTCGGCAAACAGAAGTCCCTTTTCATCCAAGGCAATGCTATGGGTAGATGTTACTTTGTTAATGTCATCATTAAAATTAAATCCTCTGTCTTGGAGAAACCTCAGCTTTGTAGCAAGAGGCTTAATAATTTTTCTAGTCTGGCTTGCAACTCCAAGCTAGCCAGGCCTTGGCTATCGCACAGGGACGGAGTAGATGCTTCAAAGTGGAAAAAGGTGCAGCTGAACCCATGTGAGAGCTGCGGTTTTGTTGCTGAAGTTGTGCAGGGGAGCTGCAGTGCTGCACCCCAGGAGTGCCGGGTGGCTGACACCGCTGCTGGGCCTCTGGGTCTCCTGCTCAGAGATCAGGACCCTGCCTCAGGGTCTTCCCTGCTCTCTTAAGCAGAGAAAATCCAGTTGAGGCAAAGCTGACAGAGGGTCTGAATTGGTTTCAGCCTAGAAGATGATGTGTTAGCCAGTTTTTCACCCCCAAAATTAGCATGAAAGAGAGTAATGAATGGCAATGAAACAATTTTTTCCTAACTGCATAGGTCTGAGAAAGCATTTGACAGTTTCTATTGCAATTTGCTCTGGCACATTTCAAAGTGTTAGGGTATGCCAATAAAAAAATAATTAACACTGAGGCTTTAAATCATTGCAACTTCCACATTTAAATAACTCACTCGAATACGTGTTTAACATAAACACTGGTGTCAAAAAAAAGAAGCCTCCTTTCACCCTCCTATTTAATACTGCTCTTGACTCTATTGTAGAAAATCCTAGACAGACACAGCACATTTGTCACATAGCTTAAAAATGGTATTAGAAGATTTCTGTTTTGCTGATGGCACAATATGGGGCAACTCAACCAGTGTGAAAACAAAGATGTGCACTACCCAGAAGATAGTGGGAATGGGGAAGAGCAACAACTCCTGCAGGCTACAAAAGTATAAGATAGGACATGTTTCTGTCGTCTTGCAGCTTTGTGATTCTCCAAGCTAAACATTGTGTCTTTCCCATCATGTTTGGTATCTTTTGATAGACGCTTCTTCCATGAACTTCTCTGGTCACTTTTGAACCCTTTTATGTTTAGGGATCTAAAGCACCCAGGCAGTATTACTTGAAAAGCAATGAGAGAGAGGAGCTGACTCTTAGGCTTTCCAAGTGACTTGTGAACAATAGGAGGTAGTCGTAAGAAATAATGCCACTGACTGGCAACAATCAATGTGTGATGCTGTTTTCATTCTAAGATATGAATGAGTGAAAAATGGAAGTCTACCAAAAGGAAGGAAGTAATCCTTAGCTCCATCAGAGGTGAGACCTCAGAAATACAGGGTAATAGGTGAATTGGCTTATGTTTTTCCTTTGAAAAGAAGAAAGTTTCTAGGATGCTTGGGCAAAAGGTGGAATGTTACCTTATTAATAATAGTCCTTCACATTTCCAAGGGTATGTGTACTCTTCAAAATAGACGGTACTGGATCAGATTTTAGGAAAAATACTTTTTTTTTTTTTTCTCCACCCCTGCCCCTAACAGGGCAGCCCAGCAGAGGTGGGGTGTAGGGGTATAGCAGGTACACAACGGTTTCTGCTAGAAAGCGATGGTGCTTATTTTTAGCTTTCTTGGACTTCTTTTAAAAAGATGTAAGTTATAAATGTGGTTTTCAGAAAGTTAAGGAATATTTAAAACCATTGTATACTGAATGAATGTCATGCTGAAGCATAGAGGTACTGTGATGCTGCCTGTAGTGCAAACAGCTCATTCAATTTAAGAAGCTTTAGGTATGTTTAGAATTGTCTTGTTCATAGGATTTTCCCCATAAACTCCCAGCTATGCAGACCTGATTATTGAAAAGTCTTTTTCTGCATGTTTTCAGATAATTTTAAACAGCTAAGCAATTACGTCCAAGTAGTTCTGTTTGTGGAAGTTTATACAAGCTAAGCTGTTGCTGTTATTATATGGTTAATCCTGTACAGGGCTTAAATTACAACGGGTTCAAGTCCTCCTGTGGTCACTGTCCCTGCAGCCCCCAGCATTGCCTCACGGTGACTTCAGAGGAGTTGCAGAGCGTCGAGCGGAGGCGTCTCCTCCTCACTGTGCCAGGCCTGAGACGTACGCATGTGCTGAAGACCCAAGCGCGCTGCTACCCTGGCCTGGAGGTCAAGCCCGGGTCTCCTGCAGCACCATGTGTCCCGCTGGCTGGGCTGCATTCCCTGGATTTGGTAGGGTTAGCAAGCCTTCCTCTCTCTAATGCCCCATTCTTTTCAGTGGGCCCTCTGGGGGATGAGGAGTAAAAAGAACAATTAGACTTCGTTAGTGACTAAGAGACCTGCTGTCAGTGCTATTGCTTGCTGGTTTAAAAAGCAAATTAATAAATACAATAGCAAGGCTGATGTGATCACCAAATGTATTCTACCCAGTTTATTTGACAAATACAGTTTGAAGTGTTTGTCTAGTTATTCTTCCTAAGCTGTTATTTATGGCATACCGCAGAGTGCCAAAATAAAGGCAAGCTCACTCTTTGTTTCTCTGCTTTATTGAAGCTACCAGACTGTGAGAGCTTATCAAAGCTGTGGGTGCAGAGGAGTGTCTGCTGGCTCTTTTTAGATGAATCCTAGAACAGAAAGCCCTGAGGAACAAGGTCTCTGAGAAGTATTTTGGGGTCTTCTCCTTCCCCTATTTCTGGCTTACCCCATATCATCCCATTGCTCCTATTTCTGACGCCGCCTCTTCCTGCAAGGAGAGGGCTCTGCCAGCATCCCAGCTGGCTGTGGCCTTTCTGGGAGGCCCATCACAGAGACCTGGATACCATGATAACCAGCTCAAAGTGGTAGTATGAATTTAACACTGCACCATGTGGACTATCTGGCTTGAGTCTCTCTTAGTTTGGGCATCCCCTGTAGACTTAGTCTGTAAGTGCCTCTAAACTAGTGAAGCATGGGTTAATGCAATAGCGATCACTGAAATTCTTCCTATCAGCACAAAGTCAYGGTTCTTGCTGATGTTCTCCAAGCACGTGAAAGTACTTGGCTGTTCCTGCTCAAGAGCTTACTTTGTTCTCCTTTGAGCATTTATTATATAAAACACAGGGACAAGATGCTTACCTGAGCAGTGGTTTTCTGAACAGTGTTTGGATTGAAATGCCCTGAAGGCAAAATGATAAAGTTTGAAGAAGAAAATCCAGGTCAGCATATGTGCGCTGAATGCATCACTATAGCAGATTTGGCAGTGACTTGTATGGTACAATAGACACTGTAAGCATAGACTATTCATCCAGTGCAGTTTCTGGATTTAAAAAAAGGAAAAAAGAAAAAAAGAATGCTGTTGTAGTGCCATAAATAACTTCTACATCTTTTCGTGGCTTTTGATACAGTTTGCTTTTTAAATTTTTTTTATTTTTAGTATTTAAAGGTGCATTTGAAACTGAGCCTAACTATGTTTTTGTTACTTTGTGATTTGTGGTCCTTGCAGATACTTGTTGATTTCTTCTCTGTGCTCCCAGTGATTTTGATTTATGCATGAAACTGCAATTAAATACTTATGGTAGTGCTCTCAGAGCTTGGCTTAGAGGAAAAGTACAAATATTAGCTCAATTTTATTTTTAAAGGCTTTCAGGATCATTTCTTCAAGTCTAACACGTGTTAAAAATGGAATGCATCCATTGAAAAAAGAACAATAGTTTCTTCTAGCTGCAAAAATGAGGCTTTGATTTTGGTTGCTTTGCCTTTACCCTACAAATTTTACTTGTGGACTCCCTGAATAATTATTTATCCACTTGACGTATGGTATTTCATTTCAGTGACATTGTTTAAAAATGTGAATTCCTGTTTATGGCATATTTCATTCTGACAGTAGTTTACAGAGACTTCTGTAGATACTTGTCAGAAAAATATTGACATATATAGGTGAAATAGCTTTTGTCAGCAATTCTTTGCTCCACTGGGTATTATGCATTGTTCTGTTTCTAATTGCTCCTTGCTTATAAAATTGCATGCTCTGCTGTATCAGAAAGCATGATGCATTTCTGCGGTGTGTCGGTTTGTGGCTGTTCCCCTGACAATAGGATTTTTCCTCATGTGGCCCTTTCTTTTTTCCTTACCTCCTGTGAAGATTACCCTATCCCCTCTGGTGCGCTAACAGCTAATGACAAGCCCTGATGCTGACAGAAGCAACGTGATCCCCAGACTGCAATGCCAGCTGCTTTGAAGTTGGGAAAAGATCCAATTGCTCAGAGCAGCCTGTTTTGCAACAACAGCAGTAGTATTGGATTGTTTCGGGGTCTGTATGCAATGGAGGCTCTACTCTGTTACTGGTTTCATCTTAGATGTTTAGAGATAAGAGGGCCAACACGTCGATTCTCATTATCTCTCTTGCTTGTCAGCAGTTGCTTGAATGTGGCAGGTGGTCATAAGATAACTGAACATGGATAAAATAAAGTTTTCCACATTTCAGTTTATAATTCGGAGCACCCCAGAACTCTGCAGGTTGCTTATTCAAAATGCAGCCTTCTGCAGAGTCAGACTGGCTCTCTCCCATTCCCCCCTGATACGCGTGGAGCTGGCATTCAGAGGCATGAAACAGCATCCAAAGCGAGAGGACATCAGGCTGGCATGCTGACGTGCTGTGCTCGTATGTCAGTGACGACTGTGGTGAGGGGTTAATAAGTTAATGGAAAGCTACCCAAGAATTAGCTGAGAATCAGGGGACCATGTTCATTGAGATTGTTTGCATGATCTGAAATTTTCCCACAGCGGCACACAGGTTGGACTCCTAGATTGTGTCGTATCTTTCACAGGGTAACAGGCAAGTGACCCTCTTAACGGAGAAGCAGGGAAAGGGAAGGTTACACACAACCATCTTCCACTATTACTGCTTATTGGTAGAATTTGGTTTGATTTTCATATTGTATATATTGACTGGTTAGTTATCATTTGGCTGTGTGGTTCAATCTATATCCTGCTATTGTTATTAAGAAATACTATCTCTGTAACTTTCTTTGAAGCATTTTACAGTTGTGGACATTGCTCTGTTTTGCAGAGAGGGRAAGTTGAGCAGAATGAAGATAACTGACTTTTTTGAGGCTGTACTTAAACTAGAGGCAGAGCTAAGTTTCCTCACAAGCTGCAGTTCAGTGCACTGGCTGTTGTGGCTACGTGACCTCTCAGAAAGGAGGCTTGCCAAGGCGATAGAGGCAGTCTGGGAAATTAGAACTGCAAACGTCAAAATTAAAAAGGTTTGCCACTTTTTCTGAGCCCCAGAAGAGAGGATCCCACCTGACATACAGTGTGGTGTGAGATGGGGGAGAAGGAGACCCCCTGCTCAAGAAACAGCGCKCTCTTCCTGTCAGCAAAACTTCCATGCTAGTTTTTGTTTGCTCTGGAAACATTTGGCTTTCCAGGAGCCACTGGGTGACTTAAGGCAAGAACACGATGTGTGTCCTCTGTGAAAGACTACCTGTCTTCAGGCATCTGGAAGATCTAATTAGGTCTTTATTTCTGGAGTAAAACCCACTCAGTAGGGTTGTCAGGTGACAAGGTGATGACAAATTACGCTTTGTTACCTTGTGGTGACTCATGTCATGCATATCATGTCATACTACAATAATGAAGAGCACAGAGGGGCATGCTGTATGTCATTGACTTGCCTTGTGTGCTGCACTGGATGTGAGTTCATCTTTGGTAGTCCAAAATGTTCCCCCTTTTTTGGGGGTGGTGGGGTGGTGGTGGGGAGCAGCTCTGTATGTGTTTGATAACTGCGATATGATGATGTGGCTTATTGGTGAAAAACAGAGGTAACAGGTATACAAATGGGGATTTCTGAATTTCAAGTGGCTGTGATTTTAGGGTTTGTGTACCCCTGAAACTGTCACCTCCTCTGACTTCCATATTTTTCCAAGAGATGACATCATTTTATAATGTATCTTACTGCCAAGTGAAACAGTTGAGACTAATGAAATGATTGCATAATGCCATTGAGAACGTGCTGCAAAATACTTGGAAGACATGCCAAAAAATGAGCAGTCCATTGTGACTAACTCTTGGAGCAAGAGCATTGGTTATTTAAAAAAAAAAAACACACCACAAAACAAAACAAAATACCAACCCCACAGAACTTGCCTTTGAATTATTAAAAAATAAACACAAAAGAATATGGAATCCAAACAACTAAAAGATTAAGGGGGCTTTTGATAGCTGTAAAACTCAAGCAGCCTGCAGGAGTATAGAGTAATTGGAAAAGTGGTGGTTGTAGCTCCGCTGAGAAGACTATATACAAGATTAGGCTTAAATCTATTATTTGTTAAAAACAAACATGATTGCCATGGGATTGGTTTTGAGGTGGAGAAGAGATTGTATCTTCCTCATCTTCAACCAGCTCAAATGCAACAACACACTTAACTTGTTCAAGAGCTTCTGTTTCCTACCAGAACCTGGATGCTTCTATGAAGATGAATTTAGATCATACGTCAGCTTGTGTTTGGAAGAGCAGCGTCACTGAGTGCTTCTGGAGCAAGACAGAAGAGCAGAACCCATAAGCAAACGATCGCTGAAGAAGAGTGGGTTTTGCTGTGCCACCTTGCAGTGCTGTGAGTTTCAGCTTGCTTTGTGAACAGACAGAAATATTGCCTCAGGCTTGCATTTGTCACAGTGGGTTGTATCCTCTAGCAGAGCTGTGGGAAAGTTTAAAGGAGTTCACAAAGTGTTTAAATGGATCAGGAAAGAGCAGATTGTTGTTAATTGGCTTCATCTGCTCCATCTGGTAGGAGCTGGGGATTAGCTGCACTTGCAGCTCGTAATTGCAGGTGGCTTCTGGTTCTCTGCTCTGGAGGAACTGAGCTGCTGCCAGCTCCTCTGAGGCAAGGAAAAGGAAAAAGAGGTTGCATAGGGCAATGAGTGGCTCAGAGGCAAAAGAGTCAAGTTTGCAAAAAAAAAAAAAAACAAAAAAACAAAAAACCAGAAGAAACCCACTGACTTAAACTACTTTGCATGTGGACGTTGAATGTGACCACACACTTATTTGGAGTGATGTTTGATGTTGGTACAGGCATTTACAACGACCACTGGATTCAAAGATTTTTTGGGGGGGGGCTTGCCTCAATAGTTGCATTTATCCCTTGGGACAAAGGTGTATGTGCTTGGTTTGGTTCCTTCCTTTTAAAAGCCGTTCTTACTCCCCATCAGTAAGCTTGCCTGACAACATAAACAGAYAGTAGGTGGAATGAATTTATGGATGGTTTACTGAGCATCTGAAGAGAGTAACTAGTCATAAGATCATTAGTAATTATACTGGCTTTGCTGAAATAATTCCTTTCCAAGTAACTGCTATCAGCTGGCATAAATTGTTAGATTGAATCTTGTGATTCAGATAAGTGTGGATTAGAAGAAGTTAATATTCCAGGCAAAAAATGGAACAACTGTATTTATATGGAAATCGCAACATTTCATGTGATCCACTTCACTGTATAGTGTAAGCCAACAAATGTAGTTTTCATATGTTTTTAGAAGAAAATGACCATAACAGATGCTGTGAGTTAACTCTGAGAAAGCTGTATGATCAATAGAGCTATGTGAGAAGATTGAGATGCTTGGGACATGTGATTCTTTTCAACAGTGATATCGGATTTCTTTATCCTGTTTTGGTGTGATTAATCCAAAGCAATACACACTAACCAATAAAATATATAGCACAGCTAATGTGGGAATTTTAGCTGGAGTAAAGCCATATAGCTCCATTGGTTTTTACTGGGGATATGCCAACTTTCTGCACTTGAGCATTTGGCAATGATCTTCTCAGAAACAAAACAGAGCTCCCTAAAGATGACTATTTTGTGAAGAAAATACATATTCTGTACTAATTTTGGTCTCAAAAGGTGCTACAAGATAACCATGGAAAATAGTCCAGCTATTTGTTGAAATATTCCAGCTACTAGTTTGAAAAACTATTTTGTTTGAAATTACATTATCGTTTACTTAAACTGATAAATGAGTCTTGGCAAGAGAAGACATGCAGGGCTGAGTTCAGACACATGAAATGGTTCTTGTTTTCAGCAGAGCCACGCCTGGCAAGGAAAGAACTGAGTGGTGCTCCCCGTGGTTAACACAAACTGTTACTGGCATTGAACAGTCTTTCACGACCCTGTTAATCAGGAAAAATAAAACAGTGACGTAGATATACTAACCTGACACTCAGAATGAGACACACTTAATTAGTACTAAAGTCGTACGAGTATTTTGTGACATTACTCCTGGAATTGTCCTTTGCAGTGTTTGTAATTTCTCTATTGGCTTAGTGTACTTTTTTTTTTTTTAAGAGCACTTTTAACCCTCTAAGCAAGGTCACTTTTCCTTTAAATATGTGAACAGTAACACTTATTGTCATCAGGAGGATTTATGTGCACAGTGAGAAAAGACTTTGTAGGGTATAAAAGTTTGCATTTTAGGGTCTTTCCCACACACACAAAGTAAGTTTTAACCAACTTAAAAAATAATTAAAAAAAACCCCAGTGAAAAATAATTTAAAAAATCCCCAGTGCAGTGGAATGTAGTAAAAGTTATCACTGTCTCCAAATGTAGTTACACTGTGAACGGATCTCAGAGAARAACTCTATCTGTACCAGAAAATCCCCTTTTGCCAACAGTGTATGAGCCAGTTTTTAAACAATGCGTACTATTTGGGAAGAAGGCTCTGGGCTATTTCACCAGCGACTCTATGGGAATTTGGCCTACCTATAGCAAAATACCTAGAAACATGGTCAGCTCTCGCGTGAGCCAGCAGCAGCTCCCAGCGGTGCCCTGCCCAGAAGGACGGGGATGCGGTGGGGGAGGCAGGGCTGGGGGCATGGCCTCCTGGCGGGGGGCCTGGCGGGGGTGCCCCCCACCCTGCGCCCTGCAGGGAGCGGGGGAGTGCGGGCACCTTCCACGAGCCCCCATTTCCTGCTGCTGGGCTGGGGCTGAAGGGCAGTCCTGGGAGCGGGGCATGGCCAGGCAATGGCTTAGCAGAGTTAGCTCGAACGAGCTAGGGGTAACCTGTATTTCCTCACTTCTTCACACAGGCCAAGGGGCAGTTTTGTCCCTTAAATGCGGGAGCTTCAAAGCAGCTGTTAACAGGCCCATGAATGATCTATAACCCAGTAACATTAACAGACCGGAGAACCCCTGCTTTCAAAAACCTGAATAAAAAATTGCCTTATGCAGCCACATCTCAGAAATGAGTGTTAAACCACACTTAATATACAGAGCCAGATGAGAGTTGGGTGAAAAGAAGGAAGAGGTGCTCAGAAAGGAGGATCTCAGGGGGGAGAAATAAAATCAACAGGCCTCAGTCATGAAATATGTATAGCTCTGTAGCGGTGAGGCAGTTTCTTGGCTCTGAGCTGGGAGGGGAAGTCTGGAGAAGATCAAGGAGCAATAAACAGCATCAGTTTATAAAGGACAAATCCTGCCAGGCAGATTTGATCAAAACTTTAGATCAAATTACACAAGTAGGCGATGAAGTGCTTGCTCTATCTAGGAAAGGATGAAACTGCATTGTAATGAAGGGGTAGTCTTGCAGAAGCTTCCTGCCATAGCCTTCACGTTGGCTCGTATGTGGGTATGTATGACCCCGAGCTGTGGGATGAACGGGGCTGAGCGGCAGCGCAGGGGAAGGAGTGGGGAAGAGCAATATGCAGGACTGGGAGGAGTATCCAGGGATCAGGGTTTGCATAAGGGCTTAGCTGAGGAAAATAAAAGCTGATTCTTTACTGAGGCTGTCAGACATGTAGACTTGGGATCCTCCTTCCCAGACTGACTAGCCTGTGTTGTTTGCAAAGCCCTGACCTGGACTGATGGCAATTTCAGAAAATGCCATGTGCTGTTTAACACTGTTAGTCTATGAAGGCAGAGGTGAGCTGCAGAGGTGGTTAAACTCAGCAGTGGCATTAATTTGCTCACACTGCTTGGCAAGTCAGAGAAATAATGTAAATGGAAGAAAGGTTCTAGAGAGCTTAAAAACAAACTCGAGAAATGAGATTCAAAGTGGAAAAATACAAGCTGGCACATTTGAGGGGAAATAATTCAAAATGCAGATATTCCATGAAAGGAGAAGACCCTTGGAAGGCAGTAGTGCTGGAAAGGACCTTGATCATGGGAGGGAGATCAATAGGAGTTTGGTGTGCAACAGGAAAGACAAGCCAGCGTCTCTGTCAGATTGCCTGCAGGACTCTGAATGACCCTGCTGTAAGCCAGACACTTTTCCCAAGATTAGCAAGATAGTATAATTTTAAAATTAGGAATTTGCATATTTCAAAGTATTTTTTAATGATTGCGCTGTCAGTAGAAAAATTTCTACCGGCTCTGTTAAAAACACTTTTTTAATTTAAATAAAAACTTTTTTTAGTGATAGCTTCTAGGTTGTAGAATTGGAACGTCAGGAATGGAAGAATCAGCTTTTGCCCTAAAACTAGGCTAATTGAGGCAACTGAAAATACAGAGGTCTTAAGGCAACTCTTTGGTACTGTGGTTGGTGCATGCCAGTCAAACCTTAGCATGCTTAAGAAAGTTGGTATGTCCAAGGAGCTTTGTGGGTAAGGTCTTTAAAGTTCAGATACTGATCCATTTGCAAACTAAGTAAAGAACACTTTCTAAGTTTTTATTTTTATAATAGATCTTATTTCTTTTGGAGAAATGTCTGGTCTACAGTGCGTGACTGTCTTTGAGGAAAGGGCCTCAGCTATGTTGAGTATAGCAAAAAAAAAAAAAAAAAAAAAAAAAAAAAAAAAAATCCTATAAAAAAAAAATTAGAAGACAAGCTTAGATAAAAAAAAAAAAAAAAAAAAAAAAGGCAGATACTGGTGTTTTTGCATCCAAATTGCATACTATGTGGTTAGTGTGAAACAGGCATTAAAATAAAAGCATGAAGTAGTTAAAAACATCAGAAGCTTCTGCTTGAAAGACTTTTGTTATTTTAGAGCTGTAGCAATTCTAATTAGCAGACTTGTCCTTCACAGAGAATATATCCAAAGGGCATGGCTGCAATCCAGCTGTAATTGCGAATGTTTCTTATATTCAGCAATCACAACTGTTGCCATTGAGAAGCAGAGAATGCATTCACCGTTCAGGGAAGGATTATTTTAGTGAACCCAGCCCTCTAATGAACACCTCACTAGGTAAGTAATTTTACTACCCAGTGTTAAGCAACTTGTGCACGTGCATTTCCAAGGGTCAGGCACTTAGCAGCAGGAGGTAGGGGGTGGTGCTGACCTTCTCCCAGCATCTCTGTGCAGAAAACAGTGTTCTGCCTCAGTGGTCCCCCAAATTCTAGTTAAGTTTATGAAGCAGGTCACATAATCGTAGAACGGCAAATATCTGTACTTCATTCATAATTTTGATAGTATTTGGGGGGATTCCCAGTGTAGTGGATTTCCTTCTCAACATACTGGTATGATTGTTTCAAGTTTGAAGTTGGTAGTGATGAGGGCTTCTGTTCAGCAGCCCAAAGCCAAATATTTGTACCAGTAGCTGCCTGCTGTTCTTTCTGCTGGGAGAGTAGAGGGTCTTCCACATGCAAATTGGGGAATGCCACTGCTGGATATAACCTCACAGAGACAGCTCTTGGTGAACACACTCATTTGGGAATAGAGAGAGAGATAACCTGCACTTTTTCCATCCCCTCCCCATTGCTTTCTCACATGAAAGAATCTGTCTCCTGCCCATGATCTGCTTTTGGAAATAAAGTGGTTCAGCCCAAGCAGGATAATTTCTCTGCATTTTTTCAGATTGTCACTTAGAACAGTTTCATCATGTTCCAACAGCTTTTATGAGTGTGCGTGCAGTCTGAGAGCATTTTTAGAGGAACATTATGCAAACATTCAAGTCAAGATAAAAAACATCTTCAAGCTAGATTTTCAGACACAGCAATAAACAAAAGTCTTTTTTCTTTTTTTGGGTGGTAAACGTGACTTGAGGAGACAGGACAGGAAAGTCTATTACCCGTATGACCAGTCATCTAAGTTTAAAAAAACAAACCGACAGCTCTGCAATACAGCAGGATGGGGGTTGCTGTGTTCTGAGGGAGGCATTTCAACTGTTTTTACTTTGTACTTGTTGCTGAGAAGAAGGAAGTTGCCTGAAACTATTGATGAAGGATAGTTTTGCCAGCCAATGCGCTGATGCTGGAAATACGTTGCAACTTTACTCCTGGTAGTGAAGATGCAGACACACATAACTGTTTGTGGAACTGGACCATACCCACAGTGCAGGTACTGCTGCAGTGTGTTTGCTAACCATCTTGACCTGTATTAGAGAAAGGGGTTTGTGAAGATCACAGTGCGGGGCATCCAGAGCTCTCCTTTGGTATTTGTGCATTTGGCACGTGCAGGTTTTGTAGCCCCACTTCTGTTGTTAGAGCCCTGCAACTCCTCCTGTTTTATACCCACAGAGTTTAGATCTCTGGTGTCTGCCTGGGTGCTAAAAGGGCTTTGCCTTGGCACAGTTGGTGGACCCTAGTGCCACTAGGTTATGTGATTTGAAGAAGGGGATAAATACAGGCAAAGCATTTCAGATTGGTACTTGTGATCAAGCTTAGTTCTGCAAGGCTCTTGGGCAAAGAAATTAATGATGACGAACTTGGTAAGTACTACATGGAAAATGTTTATAATATTGAGAGGGAGATTGACAATTCCCATAAGCATTCCTACCCAAGGTAACGGAATGATTTAAATTAAACTTCTGCTAAGGCAAGGCCTGTAGGAGCTTCTCAAAATATGGAGGAAATACTTCAGGTTATTCAGGTTTATACTTCTAATAAAATGAAAGAGAAAATCCCATACTTCTCTCTTATCCTAAACCCTCAGTCTGTGTTTTCCTATTAGCATGTATTACAAGTGATTGTCTTTTGAGGCAAATGTTTTACATCTGTCATCTAGGGCTGACGGTCTAAATGACGTGAAATGGAAAAAAAGTAATTCCATCTATTGACTCTGCAGCATTTTATCAGACTCATTGGAACTGAATTCACCATCTGTGCCTTTTTGTCAGGGTCAGTAATAGCTTTTCCTAAGCATTTATTTGTTAGAGCGCTCTGTTTTCTCTGCAAGGTAAGTAATATATGTGCCAATGTATGGTTTGAACAAAATTATGGGGTAGTTGCTACATTTTTTAAAAGGCAGGTTTACATTTTTTTCTAGTTCTGTCTTTGCAAAGAAGTTAAAAAACTAATTTTTTGAATGAGTGACTCTAACCATCTTTTCTTTGCTTCTATGCTAACTGAGACAGATTATTCCCAGAGCACTTGTACTTTGTGAGGCTTTCTTAAATAGACTTTGTTAAAGCCGGTAAACCAGAAATGTCACTTACAAGTTATATTACAGGCTAGAGACACCTCTAATTGGAGCACCATGTTCCATGTTTACATCGGAAATAGGATACAGCTCCCTTGTGGTGTACTAGAAAAGACAACTTCAGATTATGTTCCGTGTGAATTTACCCCTGCTTGAATTTGGCAGTCTTAAAAAAGGCAGCCGTTGCTTTTGGTCCCTACCAAAATAGCTCCCTCCGGCTGAGCAGTGGGGGTTAGCATTTAGCCCTGGATGTACCTGTCGATGTTGCACTTTCTCCTTCACTGCCTCCTTCTAAAACTCTTCTTACTTTAATCTCTTTGATGCACTTCCCCCTCCTCTTTTTCCCAATTTTGGGACAGTTCTGGATCTCCTTGAGGAGCAGGTGCTTCTGATAAACTTCAGGAAAAATAATCTCTGCAGTCATGTTCCTTCTCCTCAGCTCCAGCCAGATCTGGCTGCTGCGTTTGCTCATTAGAGCGACGAAGCAAACAGCAGCAGATGCCTGTTGGTGGTAATTAGATAAAAGAAATGAGTACTGTGAATGCTGCAGTGAGAGGGGAGGTGCTTCCCAGACAGGTTGGAGAGGGATCATTCCCATTTTGAAGGTCTGCTAATAGACTTTCCATAGCCCTCCTTTTCTGACTGTTTTGCTAATTAAGCAAATGCACCTCCTATACTCTGTCCTTCTAGTTTCTTTCTGTCTCTTTCTGACTTTTACATGTCCCTCATTCTCCTCCCTTCCTATTTTCATTTCAAATGGATCTATTAGGTGTTAGTTGGTTATTGTTGATCTGCACCCYTGTGTAGTGACAATCACTTGGAAAAACCGATTTCTTCCTGGCTTTCATTTCCTGGAGTGTGGCCTCAGCTGCCTGAGGACACAGAGGAGTCAAGTGACCTTTATTGCAGCTTGGGCTGCGATAGCTGTGTTTCAGGGTGGTTCAGCTGCAAGCTTGTGGCCTGGCTCTGGCTTTTGAGACAGGTTGTCTTCTCCTGTGACCGGAGGAGGTGGAAGATTGCTGCATAGAGCAGCATGGGACAGAGAGACAGGGAGGAAAAGCTGTTGATTAAGGAGCGGCAAAGGATGAGCAGCCTTACGCTAGTTGCTGTGCTGGGCTCAGGGAGGGCAATGGGCCTGGATGTCTCCTTCTTGCATCCTCAGCCACAGAAAAGTCATCCTTGGACGTGGAGGGGCTGTGGACAAGTGAGCCTGGGAAGGGGAAGGACATGGTGACATCTTGCTTTTTAGGCCAGTGCTTTGACCTGGTAGCCTGAAAATAGGCAGAGGTACTTATAAATGGCAGGAAGACTGTTATGGCAGGGCTAAAGGAAAGGGATGCCACAAACACTGGGGAGCCTCAAAAACATCCTCTTGTGCTTTATCCTAATTGACACCTCACCTGTTGGCAGGCTTCAACCCTACTGTATTCCTATCTCAGGATGAGATGTGAATAGTTTGTGTTTAAGACACTTTTTTTTTAACAACAAGCTACAAGGAGGTGCTCTGTTGTGTATTAACACTCACCGTTCTTTGAAAACTGTGAATATGGTGCAAACTCCTTTGATGTTTAACGGGAGTGTGCAAAGTCCACTCCAGCCAGCTGGCTTTGTGTTTTGCTATTATTTTGCAAGGTTCTTAGCTGTCAAGTGGACTTCATCAGCAGCTATGTGTGATTGCAGTGTTTCATTCCAGCTGTGGCAAGCTCTCCTAATAAGCATTTTTGCGTGGTATTCAGTTTAGGCTTTTCTTCTCGTGCTTTTGCTGTACAGGTTGGAAATTCCTCATCTACGTGACGAGTTTCCTATTCCAGTTTCCCTGTTACAAACTGCCTGGCTGTTCGGGGTGCAAGCACTCCCCTTGCTTCTGTGCTGTTACCCAGGAGTGTGCCCAGCTAATACAGCTCACCTGAGACCTTTTCAATGTAGAGTGGGAGCTGGCGTGTCCCACGCTGGTGAGTGCAGCTTAGTTGAGGATGTGTGCAGTGCTCATGGGACAGCATGGGAGCCCYGGGCACTGAGAGGCTATTTCAGCCTAGGTTTTAACGGCAGCCTTGCCCAGAAGGTTTTGATGGTAAGCGGAAATCAACTGTACCTCAGAGTAGCTAGAAAGAAGTACAGATACTTATTTATGAAGTTTAAAGGGGACAACCCTTTTACAAAGGCAGGGATAAACAGAAATTAAAAAGGCTGCACAATAATCCTGTTATCTACCTTTCTGTCTATTTGGGTTAGCTCCACAGGCTCCTCTCTCCTCACAGCATGTTCAGGGCTTCCTGGTGGAGGCTTTTATGTTATTTTCATCCAGGTATTGTGCTTGCAGAAGATGATCTGGATCTGGGGAGTCTTGGCTCCCTTGTAGGCTTCCAACTCAGCTGTGGTTTTTTTTCGGATGCAAAACCTTCCCTCGGGAATTTCTTAATCCTTATTTTGATTGGGAAGATATTTTGGTGTCCCTCACAGTAGTTAATTGGCTGCCCTTTTTTGCTTTGGGAAATTATAAAGTCCCTTGGACGTGGCTGGATGAGATAAGAAACTGCCCAGACAGCTAAATTGAGTCCGTTCAGGGTTTAGCCAAGCGGAAGAGCCCTTCTTAGCAAATGAAGCAGAATGACAATAACTCTTTCTTTCCACGCTATATGGTGACCAACCCTGGGAGCAGATCGTTTTTGCGTTATGAATCCTATGGCCCCTATAAACACTTAACTTGCTAATGACATTTTAGGCGGTTATGTAACTGGGCTGAATGCGGGCAGCTTCCTTTGGGCTCTTATCTGAGGAAAAAAAAGTACAAATCAGTATGTTGTGAGCCACAGCRCTCAGAATATCAGGTACGTCTTTCAAGGAGACTAATTTAGAAACAGTTAGATAATTGATTGGTCTGATGTATTTGATGTAAAGTTCAGTAAATAAAGATGGTAAGTAGGATGGCATATCATTTTACAGTGATGGTAACAAACTGGTCCAGTGAATTCTTTATGCGTTTCTAATGCCATACTTGGTTTGCAATACCCTGCCCTCACATCATTTTCTTACTTTTCACAATAAGCCATGAAGTGCTAGTTATGACAGAGGAGTTAGATCTTCCCACAAATTGGCTTAGGGGAATGTTTTAATGCATCTGTGGCTGTATCCTTGACTGTCTCTCCTGATGCTATAATTTGAAAGCAGATGACAGCTGCAGATAAAACGTATGACATAGCATATGATTCACGTGGGAATGGAAGAGGAACCTCTGAGAAATATACTCCGTCTTCAGAGAGAAACATCAACATGTACAGTTGAGTATGTCACTTAATGAGCTTCCTTAGTCTGCAGGTCAGACCTGACGTTAACTGAAGTGACTTGGAATAATTTTGATCGGGTGGCTTAAAAGGTCATATGTAAATTGAGTTTTGTGGTCGCAGATGACTTTCTAATGGATTACAAGCTTTATCATGAAAGCATCGGGTACAGTCAGTTTATACTTACAAGGAGCTCTGACTAAGACTGATTAGGTGAAATTAAAAAAAGCAGAAAGCCAGGTTGAATTTCTCTTGGGGTTCATGGGGCTTAATTTCTTCTTAGACACTGAGACCCCTTCAGTTTGGGGATTATCTCCCAAGCCAAATAAACACATTCCATCTAGGGGCATCTGAAACTAAACTGGATAAAGTACTGGAAAAAAAACCTGTCAAGAGCAATCCAGCACTAGTAGTAAAATGGACTGAATAACCTCAGACTGTTTGAAAAGGCCATGTTTACCGTGTCAGCAGAGAATACACTGCAAAGTCTGGCATATCATAATTATTTTGCTCCTAGTGTACAAAAATACTGCAATGCCTCAGATATCTCCTGATCATATCAGCTGATATGACTGTGCTCTATAACTGTCCCTTGGACCTCATATTAATGTAGAGGGGAGACCATTTTCACCCTGTATTTTTACCTTCCAGCTACCTCAGGACTGAGATATTCTAGCCAGCTGAGGAGGACGTGGGGGCTTGTTTTATTTGATCAGAAAACAAGACTCTCTTTTTCATGTTTGAAACCCATCTTAATCGGGATATGCATGAACCTCTTCCTTCTTGCCACTAACAGAATTAAGGGAAAAGAAGTGTTCAGACAGACGAATACACTATTAGTGTAGTAAAGGACATGCAATAAAATTCTGTGGAAGGGTTGCAGAACCTGGTTAATGGTCATAAACATTTTACATGTGTATTAATCCCAGAGATGCTGATGGCTGGTTAGCTGCTCACATCTTTGGAGTTGGGTGTTTGTGGAGGGAGTGACTGTGGTGGATTTGCGGGCAGTTGTTTTATGAAAGCTCGCTCGTGGGAATGTGGCTGCTCTTGGGTATCCAGTTGATGTATTCTCACAAACCAGGGAGTGAATGTAGCACCAACTCGAGTGGAGAACTGCGTTCTCGAAAGTCAAACCTGAGTCTGGTTCCTTCTGAAGCTGTTTCATGTTCATATTTTCAGATTCCAAGGTTGACAGTCTTTGTTCTGTAGCCTTATTTGAGCCTTTATGTCCGCCTGGGTTGGYAGGCTATATAAAAGCACAGATGTTCGCTCAGTGTTTAGTCCGCAATTGCTGAAATAATTGCACAATCTGTGTATTTCATGTATTTATTCAGATATGATTTTTTATTTACTATTTACTGTTCCTGCAGCATTTAGATCTGAATTAAAATTACTTCATTAATTACCTCATTACTAGGTAATGATGAGGTGTGGGAATAGCTATATTTCAATCTAGAGGATACTTGGGTAATGTTGGTTTAAGAGCAAACAATTTCTTGTCTCACTTTTTGGAACAAAAGAGCTAATTCATGTTCATTTGAAAGTGATTTTCATTTGTTATGGTAGGTCATGTTGAATAGTATGTGACAGTATGACTCAAGTTTTTATAAATTACGTCCATATGGTTGGCTTGTTCTGAAAGGCAGTTTGAAAAATAATATGGACGAAAGCGTAAGTCTCTACTGCTCCTTTTTCCTTCTTACTATACAGAGGAGAGGGCTTGTTTTTGGAATGCCTTAAATTAATTGTTATTGAGAATCAAAAGTGCAAAAGATTGCATGTTGTTTATATGTTGTAATTTTTTGTTTGTTTGTTTATTTCTTATGAGTGGTACTGAGAAGTGTGAACCCGACACTGAAAGCAGGCTGTTTCTGTAGAGGCTGATCATGGCTGGTGAGCCTGTATGAAGAAACCCATTCAACTTTAGAGAATAATTATAGGGTAGTGAGTAAATGTTCCAGCCTTCCCACGTGGAGTACTCGTAGGTCTGGCTGGTGGATATTTACTGAAAGGGTTTGGGATAATACAGCATAGTAAATGAGAAGATTAATTAGGCAGAGGATACAATGAAACTGTAAAAAAATTATGATGAAAAAGCAAACAAATCCTTCTAATAAGCTTTTCAAACTCAATAGACATCTGGTTTTTACTCAGTAAACCACTGTCATCACAAAACTGAGGAGTCGCAAAGCTGCCTGGGGCACAGGGTGGGGGAGATGGTTGGCAGTCTTTGGGTGAACATCTTTAGAAGAAAAATAACTTTTTGCCTGAGTAGATATTCTTGGGAGAAAGTTCCCATCTGTGACAAAATACGGGGAATGTTTTTTGTTTGTTTTGTTTTTTTCTTTTTTTGTCCCAAGTTTATTTAAAAGAAATGAAAATTTAAACGCTTTATCTTTTCCGTAGCCCAAGAACCAGACTGTTCAGCATTTGGTCATCAAGGACTGAAAAACTTTATGCATGAAAATCTTAGTGATTTTGCCAAGCAAGCGTCCAACAAAAAAGCTTCATTTTCAGATTCTTTGAAATGTGCTGCTCAGTAGTGGATACATAGTAGATGTAGTAGATTTCCAGCCGTATCTAGGCATGAGCATGGAACAGCATGTATGAACCTGAGGAGTGCTTTAACTGCTGGAGAGTGTTGCTGGGAGAGGACCCTTCAGTGGCGGGTGTAAGCAGCAGGCTGGGAAGAAATGCTGTCAGCGTCCGGGGCTTGGGGAGCACCGCCCTGCCTTCCCAGGAGCAAAGGTCTGGACCCTTGGCATGCTGTTACACAGAGTAAGGGTCTTAACAAACTAACTGCTTTGTGCTTTAATTTAGGGTTGAAATGTGGAACTGTCTAGCATGTTTCCGTTGCAATATGGCATATAACCCTGAAAAGCAGGTTTTAAAATTTGTCTTCAGTTTTCTTTTAAAAATAGAGTGCAGCAGGTAGAAAGAATACAGCGGCACCAGAGCTTCCTATAGGCAAAAACATTTGCCACTCTGACCTTCATTTACAGGATTCATTTACCACATTAGTCAGAGGGCTGGATTCAGGTCACCTTGTGGGATCCTTCAGACATTTATCCTACTGTAGGTAGTGCAAGCCATATCAAATGCTTCTGGATTACAGGTCCCATAATAATGGCTCATAATCTGCATATGGTGTGAAACTCAAGATGCCTTTCTGAGCTGACAAGCAGTGAGGGAGAAAACAAAGCACAGCAGCAAAAAAGGTTGAAGAGAGTCAGCAAGCACAGCCTGCAGATCTGTGCAGGTGACTCCTCTGTTGGTTCACTCATCAATTTGACCTGTTTTAGGGCTGGATCACAGCAGAGCACGTGGAGAACTTGTGGCCGTTTTTCAGCTGTGGTGCTGCCCATCTCCTACTGTGGAAAAAAGAGGCAACACAGAAATTAGCAGTTATCTTATCATAATGAAACAGTTATAAAGATTGACAAGCAGACTTTCTGTCACATTATGTCCCCTCTCTTACATGCTCTAGCTTGTCCATTCATTACCTCATATTAGTAGGGCCAGATCCACGGTCTGTTAGACTGAGCTGTGGGGAAATTGAAATCTCTATTTATTACGCCCAAAACAGCTGAAATAGGCCAATAAGGTAGAGGCTAACTCCAATAAAACATGCACCTTAATATGATGACAGCAGTGGAAAACAATTCCACTTTAATTACAGTCTAAAGAAACATCCTTATTTCTGTTTTTGAATGATGTAAAACAATTTCCAAATTTTCTCTGGCTTTAAATACTGAAATGAAGATCTGTTCAGTGGAGACTTTCACAAATGTGACACAATGTGGAAACTTGGTATATTTTATGCGTATAATAAGGTTGGTTTGTTTTATATGGAAAAAATGTTCACTGCTTCTGCAGTGGCAATTTATATTCCTGCAAGACCACTCTCTGGATGAAGAGTCAGTTTTGCTTGCAAGTGGAAGCAAGGGCTTAAACTGCCGTACCATCTTCTTTGTATTACTCTTACATTTAATTTATTTGTAATATCACATGTAGTGATTTAGACACAATGTGGATCTAACAAGCACTTCATTAAGAATTTGGAGTCTAATCCATTAAGAGTTTCGTATAAGGCTTCCACCATATTTGTGGTGTTTCTGTATGTAACAAGCAGAGAGAAATGAGCAAGTACTGATCTGGTCATGTGGCAGTTCGGTTGTACCCCCCCTGTGATGGGGCATCGCATCTTTGGGAGTACTTTTGTCAGCTGAGGCTGGAGGTGTTGGGGTAAATGGGTCTCGCTCTTCCTCCACCCCATCCCTCCCCGGAAAACAGGCAGGTCTTCTGGGAGTTTGGGCTCCTTGTATCCCTCTCCCTCTCTCACAGCTGGGCTGAGGAGCTGAAGGGAGAAGTGCTGGCTAACTAATAAGGGTGAGGGACAGATTAATGCCAATTTTAATCCTTGAAAGGAGGAAGGGTGTGGACCTAGGAGGAAAAGTCTGCCTTGTGCTGGTCCTGAGGTGGTGCAGCCAGGCTATTTCCTGTATTGCATTTGCTAAGATTTTAAAGGATGTTATTTTCCTTCTAAAATAGAATTATCCAGAAAAACTTATTTGAGGAAGAGGGACCCAAACTGCCTCTGTAGAAATGACTCATTAAGCATTTTAAAGCCTAATGCTCTGTGCTGTCTCTCGACAACTGGATTTAGTATTAACAGAGAGAGAAAAGGTGGTCTCTAATTTACTGTGTTTTTAGCTGAGTCTGAGGAGTAATGGGGAGCTGATTTACAGTGGTGAGTTGTGCAGAGAAATCTTGTGCTCTGTAGAAGACAACCTTCTGTGTGCCAGAAGGTGCTGTGCGACTAGTGCTCCTTTGAGGGAGCAGCTGTAAAAGGGGATGGCTTGCTGGGGTCATCCCTACTGTGATGCAGTCCTTGAGACAATTTATAAAAATATATGAAAAATGAACTGTTGTTTCAAATGAAATTGGGGGGAAAAAAGGGAGTAAATGTCTGATTAAAATGATAGTTTTTAAAAGCTGGTTTCAGGGAAACCAAAACCCCTTGAACCGGACTAAACATTGTTTTAGTAAAAAATTTATTATAGTGGGGAAAAAATATGACTTAAACATTTGTAAATGTCCAGTTAAGCTTCCTCAATTCATAATTCTCTAAGATTGGTGGGCCTACTAGGAAAACTCTTCTTAAGCATGCTGGCTTTTGGGTAGGTTGATACATCTTTCAAATAATAGAAATGGGAAGTTTAAGGTAGAAGAAAGAGTAATAAATTAGTGGTGCAAATATATTCATCAGTCTCAGTACAGATGGCATGAAAGGTATCGTTAAATTGACCCTGGTAAGTAAAACCCTACTGTTCTAGGCTTTGACTAGTCCCAATGCATCTTTCAAAATCTGGCAACCTTACGAGCACTGAGGCTGGATTTCTTTCTAGTTGCTGGTGTTTACGCGTAGATGTTGCTGCCATTGGGTACACGAGGACTGTTGGGATACCTGTTGTTGCTGCAGGACCTGGCTGTTGTTCAAGAAGGTGCTCAGTATATGGCTAAATTTCAGATGGCAAAACTGCCATTTGGAATAGGGATGGTTTTTTGTTTCCCCCCCCCCCCCCCTGTGTTTTAAGGTGAGCAGCAAGTGCTCAGATTTTGCTTTTAAGACCATGAAACAAAATTAAAGGGCTTAAAAACAGCCTCTTCTTTTCCCCTGATAATACAGTTATGAGCAGGAAAAACAAAGATGAGACTGGTTCAAAGAATTTACTGACTTCTGGCCTTATGAACATGCAAGGCCATGGTGTCACCTCTCTATACAWGGTAATGGTCTAAACATCTGTTAGTGTGGTTAAGAGCCGAATGTGGTGGAAACATTTTGGAGCTATGATTGTGTGCTGGAAGTTTCCATCAGGATGTGGATAAAGGCAAACCTCCTTTGAAATAAATGTTACTTTCTCCTTCAATTCAAAAGTGTCTGCTGAAGATGCTACCACCAGCAAAATGCTCTTCTCTCAAATAACCGTTTTCCTTTAATGTTAGAGCATCTTCTTTCTGTTTTTTTCTCTAGCTGTGCAGTGGGTTGCACAGATGGCCTAGCATAAGGAAGAAGGAAAATAAGGATGACGCTTTCTGATGGATTTATTTGTATACAAGTCCCAGTGGACCTAAGTATTAAATAGCTTCATTTTTTTTTAAGTTGTCATGGGTATACAGAAGACTGGGCACACGTCACTAAAGCTGGATTTTTTTTTTTTTTTTTTTGTAGATAAAGTGGATTTTAGTCTTAAAGTGGATTTTTAGTAGAAGCTTGTAAATGACTGCACTTGAGTTTCTGAAAAGCGTAACATATTGGGGGAGAAAAGGAAATGTTGGTTGAGTAGGAAATAATACTTAAAAAGAAATCTCGAAGCTGCTGTTGAGACTAGCAGATACAAATCGCCTCTACCTATTACTTTTTACATGCAGAAGTGTTTGAACAGATGATACGAAGTGCTATTGGCTATAAAACCTGCCTGTCTGTTTTGTGAGCCAGTGATGAAAGTCTATGTACCAGAACCCTGGTGGTCAATAACCACTGAAAAGTGGTTCTCCACTAATCCTCCATTATAAGCTTTGGCTGTCTGCTAAATGTCAGGAGGAACGGACTGGTCAGAAAGAGGTTAAAGAGCTCACCTCACATCAACATAGGTTACTACACTTTGATTTTTCACTTCTTTTTTGTTTCCTTTGGTGTCAACTGCTCAGCTATCGCAGGGAGAGAGGGAGGTATCTTCCTTTCCAGTTGCTTACAGCTCCATTTAAAATGCAGTCACTGTTTATATGCTTTCTAATGCAAAGATGTCTTGGCTGAAAACTTAGCTGAAAGCGGTATGTTTGCATGCACAATACTGGAGATGGGCTCTGAACCTTCAAATGTAAAGGGCTAGTCAGTATTTTTGGCATTCTTATGGTCAATGAATTACCTCTGTCAGTGAGTGACAGTGGTTGAGATGCTGTGGAGTTGCAGCTACAGGGCAGAATGGCAAGTGTTAGGAAACTGTGGCTCCCTGGGGCTGCAATTTGGGCATTTTAAGTTCCTCCTTCAGCTACTGGAGAGGAGGATGAAATGATCCCTCTTTTCTTTGTTCTTACTCTCAACCTTGGAGACTCCATCCATAGTCATTTATTGTGTACTCTGATTATTTCTAGCTCATTGTACAGTTACGTAAATGCTTGTGCTGGAAGAGTGCAGGGGGTGGGAATGCGTTGCTAGAGGGCTGGGGGCAAGGCAGGGGTCCTTTCCTTCTCCCCCTCCTGACAGCAGTGCCACCTTCAGTGGGAGTTGGTTTGGAGACCTAGAGTTTGGGAGAAGGTGCTACTCTTCCTGCTCTTCCTACTTCTTCTTGTGCGGTGTTTCCTGTGTCTGCCCTCACCTACCGCTCGGTGTTCTCACAAGCCAGGGGTTGAAGCCGATGCGGTTTTTGTTTATTTCTGTGTGTCGTGTGTCGTTCCCCCCCCCCCCAGTGTTGCTGGATCCTGCCGGATCTGAACTGTAGACATCCCAATTTTACTCTATTGGCAAGGTGACAGGCAGCACTGGAGGTACCAGAGATACCAGCAGTCTCTGGAAGAATCCCAGCATTCATTAACATTTGGAAATTACCTATCTTTTACCCATCAAGATTATTAACTCATGTTTTGTAGAGAGAGTTTAAATTTTGCAGAAGTAAACAAAAAAATGTGGGCTTGCTAAAGGAAACTTCCCAGGCATAGGTAATTGAGAAAATGTTTTTTTCATACTTAAGGAATGCTTCTATTCAAAGGGAACTTTGAACACGTGTCCTTTCTTTGTAGTCCACTTTGTGTACTTTATGTATTTTTCAGTGTGAGATGTATTTACGGTTTAATTGCAAACTGATGCTTGACAGTGAAAGTTACTGTAACTGAAATCACCTATCAGTAACTTAAAGAAGATATTGCAGTCTTGTCTTTCTGGGCATCTTCATGAACTGAAGCGTGGAAGCATAATCTAGTGGTGTCTAAATATAGAACATAATTTCTTTAGAACTGCAAATACTGATATCCTCTAGAGACATGTTTGGTTATTGTCAAGTTGTCCTATGCGTGTATGAGCATGTAGGCAACTTGGTTTCTATATAACATCTACAGTATTCTTTCATATCTTTCATATTCTTCTAGCTCAAGACAGAGGTATACACACAGGAAACTGGAAACAATGGTAGAGAGATTTTGGTCTTCTGGTTGCACAAAAAGCAGTCTGGTTTGGAGCGGGGAGAATGAAAAGACTTCCTGAAAAATCAACAGAGCAGGTAGTGTAGTATGCTATGTGTGGGAAGTTAATTAAATGCTTTGAACACAGAAGGTGAAGTTTTAAATGCCTGGTGACTCCCAGACAGAATGGAATTGGTCACACAGGTTTGCAAGTGGATCAACATCTTTGGGTATCAAGTCAAAGGTCAGCCCTTTAAGGAATGGGGAATGAGCAGTATGTTTGGTGGGACTGAAGGTGGACCATGCGAGAGGCGAGTGAACAGCCCCAGCTCTGGAAAAGAATTGTGTGGGTTCAGTGCCTGTGAGAATGAAGGTGGCTTTTGTGGTCGCCTTAATAATGAACTATATAATAAACCCTGCAGGCCATTGAAGGGTGGAAAACAATTGTAAAAGATGTGCTAGCCTTTACTTACAAATATATGCAAGAAAGTACATTCTATTCAAGCTTTAATTTTAAGACATGCTAATAAAAATGAATTATATATGGAAAATATTTTTATCTGTAACTGACTGTTCTTTTTATTATGTGTGTGTTTCCACATGTGCATCTCACATACTGATAAGTATGGTCTGTTTGCATGTACACCTTATGCTGTTTAAAATCACAGCAACATACAATTTAAAAAAAAGATATTGAAGATGTGATTCGCTACACAAATAACCCTTTTGTCCCAGTAAGTACTTTTTTCAAGTTTAAAAGGGTTGTTTGTTTTAATAGAGCGATCATTTGAACGCTAAGGTGTAAGTGTGCTGAAACCTTGGGTAGTAATTAGCTTTTCTTATTATCAGATAGGAAACTTGCCTGGTGACCTGAGACACTAAATCGACATAATTGCCTTGTGATATGGAGATGGATATTTGTTTTTCCACAGACTTACCTTTCATGTTGTTGAAAATACATTATTGATCCATTTCCAAAGAGAGAACAGTTGAAAGAGCAGAGAAATCCGACAATATGGGGCTCTACAACCAGATAATAAAGGCTCAGGTCAAAGAGTTTGAACTCTAAATACTGTTTGTTTTCATCGAGTGACTACCAGGGTCATGATGCAGGATGGTGGCAGGGCAAGAGGAAGAAAGGATAAGATACTAGGTAGAACTGCAGTGATGCATGTTTGTATTTGGTGTGAGCAGTTGAAGTGAACAGGGCTGTAAAGCTTCAGTATATGTGGCCATTATGTTTTACTGAGAGATGCCAAGCAGAGCTCTGGTGCAGAAGACTGTGAAATGATTAAAATTCTCACATGGTGGTTAATATGCTTATCATCAGTATCCTTATTTGAGCTTCATGACTGTTAATCATAGGAGGCTACATCGTGATTAAGCCCACTGCATTGGTTGTGAATAGCTCTCCTGCTTGAAACGGGAGGAGGTGAAAAGACATGAAAGAATAGCTGGCTGGAAAACGTAGCTGGCAGAGGGACGAGGTGACAATTGAAGAGTCAAACTCTTGGTTAATCTAAGCAGGCACAGAATTAGATTGTAGTCTTGGAAAAAGTCAAGTGGATTGTTAGCATGGCTGACTGCCAGGCTGTTTCTTCTCTCCTTGCTTCGAAAACCATGGTGAAGTTGGAGACATGAGTGAAATGTTAAGACCTGTGAATAAAATGTCATTCTGTCAGCCCCTATATCGCTGGTATTTCCCACCTGGAATCAGAATGAATGAGTGAATGGTTATTAATATGTAATGAGATCTTATGGAAACAGTAGCGTTGCAAGCAAAGGAAAAGAGGGATTTAGAGAAAGGAATCATTCATGCAAAAGTTAGGCTTGCCATGCTGGCACGTTAGTGATAATAGGGCAGGCATGGTCCTGAAGGCTTGTGCCAGTGTTTTAAAAGATGGAAATAGCAGGATGCTTGTGTTGTCGATTTAAAGCCCTCRAAACACACAAACAAGCATGCTTAGAGAGGAGACATTGCTTTATTCTGCGCAGGGTGCCAGGTGGATATTTTCCACAAGTCAAGCACACCTCAGTTAACACACGGTAAGCATTTCATACATTCCGAGCAACAGTTATCAGTACTTTTTACATCCACAATTAGTAATCCTTGCTTCTATTGGTTCTTGTAATGCCTCGTCTCCACTTGAAGTCACAGTGTCCTTTCTTTTTACTGTGCATATTCAGTGGGGAAGGGGCTTTGCTGGGCAGGGGGCTTCCCTGCCCGGGCGTGGGTTTTTTGCTATGCTAATTAGAATAGGTCGGAAAAAGTCAGACTACTCTACAGGAATTTGCTGGGCTTTCCAAAACAATGGGGTTAATTGGTAGTTCTTATTAATTGGTAGCTCTTATCTAGTTTCAAGGATGTACCTCCTCATTTATCTCACCAGAGCCTTCCTGGGATTCATGATCCTTGGTGCATCTAATCCCTAAGATAAGCAGTGTCAAGGTAACCTCAAAGCTAACTCGAACATGCGGATTTGATTAGACTACACTTGGACCATGAAAGCAGGCACCCTCCTGACATTATGCTGTATCAATTCTCTTGTTCCACTTCCCTGCCTTTTACCATGTTTTCTCATTCCACTATAAACTGCTTTGGGGCAGGGTTCATGCCTTTTATTTGTCTATAAAGTGCTGCTACTTGTGAGGAACATATTTTGTTGATTGCTGGAGGAACAAGAGCATTAATAACAGGGTCCTGCATGCAAAATTCTTTAAGTCTCTGCAAAGATGCATTTTTCCCAATCTGTGTGGGAGCCTGTAACCCCTGGATTTCTAAAAACCGAAGGTGTATGCTAGAGAAAGGTTCAGTCTGTACTCAGATGGAGCCACGTGCTGCTGACCATCTGATGTCTGGGCTGGATGGGTGTTGAGTGTGGCCCATTCATTGCCCTTGTGCTGTGTCACATCGTCAGAGCAACCCCATTAGAGCTCATGTCCCTCCTGGGCGAGGGAAATGCCGGAAAACCTCCTCCCTCTGTGGAACATCACCCTTTCAATGATTACACAGTGTTCAGTGCACACTTTGTGTTGTACTGTACTGTTTATTGAACAGCTCCATGACTTTGGCTTGATGACTAAGGAATTTAGAGGCTGGTCATTTCTGATGGAGTTCACCCTTACTGCAGCAACATGTACCTTGCACTCCAGTGCACAAATAATAATACGTTGTAGCTTTGCCTATTGGAAGATGGAGGATGAATTTTTTTTTAACACAGTTTAACACAATTTTTTCCAAGGTTTTATCACCCAGGGACTGTACCGTGATGGAACCTGAACCTACTGTGCCCAGTCTTAAAATGATACTGTCTCCTGTTAGCGGCTGAAGCATATCAAAATGGTCAAGCATCCATCAAAACAAATAATAAATCAAACAAGAAAATTTAAAATGTACATAATGTAAAAACAAATAGTAGGCTATCAGTGCAGGTAGTTTCAGGTCAGTATTTACACATAGCAGCAAAAAATGTGTCAGATCACACTGGATTTTCAAGTCAGGGTGAAAATAGGGAGTGCAGCAGCTGTAGGAGAGAGGCCACGATGAGACACGAAGTTCTGTTCTGGGCCTGCCCTTACTGTGGGTTTGGAGAGGTTCAACAATGGTGTTTTGTCACAAATGAAAAGTTTGAGGCCCTGTGACCACCCCCCATGGAGGCATCCATAATGATTGCAAGTAGTGCCTTGAGGAAAACACGCAAGAGTTTTTGCAGCCTCTTTGCACGTGTGTTTCTCAGTCACCAGATAAATGTGGTGTTCCTTGGCATGCCACAGCACTGGCTTGGCATATGGACATGTCYAAGTAAAAATCTGTTGTGTGAGGAAGTTGTAAAGAGTAAGCAAATGAAGAAAAGGCAAATTAAATTGTTAGGTATTAAGCTCAGGATATAAAAGGGATAGGGTTACTTCTTAGTTTGCCAGTCTTGCTCAGATGATTTTGCCATACAAGCTTTTCCAGTGCTGTTTCATCAGCAGCATCACACAGCATCTGGGCTATTTGCAGATTGTGTTAAATTTGCTTCCCAAACAACTTTTGCTGATCCATTATGGACACAAATAGCCAACTAATATATACCTACAAGAATATGTTAATGGTACTCTTAATTGCCTCTTGCAATACATTGCTGCATTACTTGTGTGGTATCTTTAATTCTTCGAGCACCTTTGCGGGTGTCCACCCCATTCCCATCTGCAAGGTGGCATTTCCCTTGCATGTCTGAACCATGTGTGTGTGAGAGAGGGCACTGGAGGCTGAGCAGAGCTGCAGGTAGACAGGAGCTCTAACTCGATGCCCAAATAGAAAGGGTAGAAAACAGGTACAAATGCTCATTAACAAAAAAACAAACAAACAAACAAACAAAATCATTCTTTTGATACAGCTCTCGGATTTCAGCTGCCCTGCCTTCCATGCCTCAATGTGTACCTTTTAAGTTGGCATGAGCTTCCAAGGTCACTTCTACTTCTAAGATGAAAAGGCTTTTCACCGTTGTACAGGTGAAGCTATGGTGGATTTCAGGTATTTCAGAAAAGCTTTATGGAAAGGAATTTCAAGAGCTGGATCATAAATATAACTGAGCAAAACAGATATGAAGGTGGTAGGCTGGCTCTTCAAAGTGTTGATGTGTGTGTCTCGCACCCAAACCAGCAAGTGAAACAGATTCAAGAATTAAAATGCACAATGTATACTCAGAAGCGGAGGAAATATAGATGCTTAACTGGGTAATGAGGACTGCTTCTTGTAAACAGTGCGGCATGAGGGCAGAGATGCTAATTAGGCATGCAAATTGAATTTCCAAGGATTTCAGAGCAGGGAAGATATCTGAAAGCAAGCCTTGATTTTCTAGAGGATAGCATGAATGACTTGCCTTTATTAGTTATCAGGATGCCTCTAGGAATTTAGATTTAGTAGAGTTCAGAGCTTTTGAGGATCATGAGGGGATGTGCCAGGGAGAGAGTGACAGGCTCTCAGGCCTTACTGAAGGGCAGATATGTCCTACACACTCAGGGTTTTAAAAAAAAAGAAATTAAAAAAAATTGTTTAATTTTTTTTTTTTTTTTTTAAATTAAATGAAATGTTTATGAATTAGTTGGTGATTGACATTCTTCTGGCTCTCTCACCCTGATCAGTGCTTTGCCAGACTGTTAAAGGATCTTTGCTCAGCTGAGAGTTACTTGCATGAAGCTGTTAATTGTGGGTTCTAGCTAGAGGCAGGGATGCTGACACACCTTACCTGTGGTTTAGAGAAATCACAGCACTTACAACTTTCCGAAGGCCGGCGGCAACTAGGAGAGTCTCAGCCACAGTGATCTGTCACTGTCGTTACCTTCCCATTTGTACAGAGCTGTGAGAAAGGGCTATTAATCATCCTGCCTAAGGCTGGAAACATGTGGAAATGCATGGAGAATTACCATAGCTTCTAAAGAGTCAACATGGCAGGCTCTGACAGTTGCTCCCTGCTTTAGGTCTGAAGTAATGACAAATTCATCGAAGTCTCTGTGTTTTCTTTCTCTGGCCCCATTTTTCCTTCTAGGCTGGTGTCAGAGCTGCCACCTTTTCTCCGCTTGAGAAGATGACAATCGATTTCTTGCWGAATCCCTTCCAGGAGCAGTTAGTGTGGCACGAGAGCTAGTTTTGGCAGGAGGGACTACGGGATATTTAGGTTTGTTGTAGGTGTGGGCATTGAGGCAGTGCTAGTGAGGAGAGGGTGAGGAAAGAGCAGATATCTTTAAGGAGCCACCGGGGTGGGATGAGAGCTGGTGCTCGGGGTGAATGTGCCAGGTTATCTTCAGTATAGCTGCTGGTGATCTGAGTACCTTAAGGCTGGAGTTAGGGTTTGGTAAGGTTAAGTTTTGAAAACACAAGAGTGAGACTTTGCGTTTCTTGCTAAATTTTCCGTGGTCCTCAGCTTTAGGATACGCGTTGAATTGGGAAGAAGAGTTGTGTTAAACTTTGTTAGTGAAGTCAGCCACGATTAGTGATTTGGACATTTATTACATTGGCATTATTGTTAGTGTTAGGGCTTGTTAAAAGAGGATGAGCAATTGTAAAAGTAACAGGTCCCAGAGCTGTGCTGTGGGCTGGCTTTGGCATGTTTGAATAAGCTTTTTTCATTTTTTTGCAGGTAATAATCACTTGACTGTGTTTAATGTTAGAAAATTTTTTGTACAATTTTGGGTGAGAGAATTGTTCCGTTTCTGTCAGAGTCTTATGTTGTATGCTAGGGTGGGTGAGGAGATGGCTGGTAGCCATGAATGTCACATTTATACACGAATGGCATTTGTTTTCTTATTCCAGACAAAATTCAGAGTTGTCGTTGAGTAGATGAGGGCTTGTGGGGTATAAAAGGGATAAGCAGTTCAATGTAATTTTGAATCCTGCATGGATCACATTGGTAATGTGAATACTGGTGACATCAAACACAAATGCCTCGTATCATTTTGCAAAGGTATTGGTGATTTAGGTATAGTTAGGAGTAGGATTCATATTCAAGTAAGAGAAGAGGTGTGATAAAAGAAGCGAGGTGAAGTTTGTCTTTTTGGAGAAACTTTCATGGTTTGCAGGGCCAGGTTTGGGGGTGCTGCTGGCAGTGGTGAATTTGCTTGTGCTCAGACCTGATGCTGGGGGTGAGCTGTGCAGTGTATGGAGACAGCGGGTGTTAGGTTTAGGCTCAGGATTAGGAGAAGATTGTATGAAAAGACTGGTTGATCGCAAGGTCCTGAGGGGGCGATGAAGTTGGGATTAAGCCTGGTGCAGGTCTCACTGTGATGGGGATTAAAGTTTAGGAAAAGAGAGATGGAAGAGCTCATGTTCATGTTGAATCCTGTTGGGCTGCAGGATTAGGAAAAACACTTTTGTTGTCAAAGGCATGTAGATTATAATTAATTTTGTTGCAGGTTTTGTTTCACCTAGTTAACGGAAAGGCACGGATTCCATAATGATGTCCCAATTTTTAAAACATACCAACTGCATAGTGTTCATTGCACATTATGAACAGGATTTCACCAATCTTGGAAGAATTGAAAAGATAAACTGCTATGAAACAGTAGAAACTGTATTATAAATTTAAGCTTTACAAACTGTAGATTAAAGGTCCCAGAAATATGAGGAATTAGTATTAAACTTCAGCATATTTACATTTCTGTCTGTTCTGAATTGTTGTTCATATGGCTTGATATCCATGAAGCTCTACACTTCATATGAACTTTTGCTGTAAATTACTTTTTCATAAACAGTTTTCATTCCTGGCAACCAAGGATACATCAGAAGCTTTCTCATAAAAATGAATTTATTACTTATCATACTGCTGTATTGGTTTAAAGAGATTAAAAAGTGAGTATATGACATGATTAACAATTTAATTGAGTGTAATAGGAAGCCTGATGCTTTCTAGTTCCCAGCCTCATTGCTGCTTGCTCTTGTGCTTTACAAGGCTTTTTAGTTATTATTGTAAAGATCAAATCATACTTATTGTTTCAGCAATATCCATTAATTTTGCTTTTATGAAAGCTCAAAAAAAATCTTGGAGCCTTAATGAATATATTGAAGTGAAATACTGTGGACTGCTTTTAGGCCAGTACTGAAAGTATTACTCAACCTGTTTTTTTAATACAGCGGATTTTTGCAGCATTATTGCACAATTATTTGTGCTCTGTTTATGTAGTTATGATATTTGTGTGTATGTGGTATCTTATTTCCAGCAAGTAGCATATGACCAACGTCTACTTTGAAGGCCCTGACTTCCTTTAACATCCACAAATCAGAGGACAATATCCTTCTTGTGTTGAAGGGTTTCAGAAGAGGAGAAAGCAGACTTTCCCCTGTCCTTTTATGTCGTTYAGAAGGTCTCCTTCAGTGCTCACTAGTCTCCTTTTCCAGTTTTTCTGAAAAATTCATGTTGATTTGCTGCTAATGATTTCACCTTAAAGTACTAGAAACCTGTGAAGTTTTGGCAAGTGTTTCCAAAATTCCTTACCAACCTGATGAGCTGGGAGCTCCAGTCTTCTTCCCCCATTTTGGGGAAGTCTCTGCTCCAGTGTTAAACTTGGCTGCAATACCCACGCTTCCTCAGGGTGCTCAATAAGCTGTTCCTAAACCCACAGATGATGGGAAACTGTATTTGAGCTAAGCCATAATGAAACCTGCCCATGCGCATGCCTATGCATTATCATGTCATTTTTCTGCAGGGAGGGACAACATATGTCTCACCTTGAGGTTCCTAGAAGGACAGTTTTCTTTCTCTCGCACAACGTAATTTCGTAAGATTCAAGACCTTGGTTTGCTCTAGAAAGTAAACATGTAAAATGGCCTTTCGGCATTCCTGTCTTACAGGATGATATACAGCACAGCGCAGAAAGAGGGGCTTTGTTTCTATAGAGCCTTTGGCCCTTTTTTTAATAATGTAACAAAATCTATGGGCTGAATCTGAAAACTGCTAAGGATGATGGCAGTTTTTCCTCTGGCTCTGAGCCATGCCTTTTGGCACCTTCGTTGTTAAGGGATATGCAAGTGCTGGCTGAAAATGTGGAAAAATCACAACTTATCATCCTCACAAAATGTGTGAAGCCTTAGACTTTCTGGTTGATTCCACCTGTGGAGTTGAAAGTTCGTGTGTCCATGCAGAGCGCACAGGTAGTGCCAAAGGTTTATGTTCAGGCGTACGGGCTCTTCTGTATATTCAGGTTGGTCTGTACAGCAACAGCAGAGGAGGGAAGGTGGGTGTGTACGTATGTTAGTACAGCAAATTGGATCGTGACTGCAGAGAGGAAAACTGGATTACTTTGCATCTTCCGTTGAAGAAGCAATTGAATTTATTCTCTTGAATGCAAATCTTCTTTCATTATATTTTTGGTTGACATGTCTCAATTTTTGTCTTATGGGAGATGAAGAAACCCAAAGAGTGTCTGCTCTGGTCACAGGCAAGGCAGAAAAACTTTTTTCTAATGGGACGCTGGGTTTCACCATTGGAGACTCTGCTGGGCAGAGGGAGTTCTGGCAGGACCCTTCACACTCCTCTGCCACCTACTGAAGCACTGATGGCAAACGAACATTTGCTCTTTGTTCAGCGGCTCTTGCAGGTTAGTTTGAGGTAATGGGGGAAAGATAGTTATGGGTAGGTGCTTTCTCAAAGAGGCTTCAGCTTTCTCTGTGGAAGGTGTTAACGTTTTCATCTCTGTGCACGCAGTACCCAGGGCTTCTGCAGCACCTTCTGCAAAGCCTACCCATTAATTCCAGAGAAGCACTAACTGATTTTTGCTCATCATTAGTCTCCAAAACAGTAATTGGCAGATAGAGCTTTTGAAAAGGAAGCTTTGGGAAGTCCTTTCGTTCTATAAAGTGTAAAATAGCATTTCTTCTCCTATTAAACCAGCCTAGGATTTGGGGATCACATTGAAATGCAGTGTGGTGTGAGTTGATGCTTCTTTCTATGCAGTAGCTCTCTGTTGCGAGTCCTCCTCCACGGAGTGGCTTACATGTTATGTTTGTGAGTTTGTCTTGTAAAGCTGGTAGAGTATAATATCTTACTGGAGAGACTCTGCTCTCCTACTGCATGTGCATATTTTGTTGTTTGTTTTTTTTTCTAATGAGAGTTGTGGATTTTGAAGTTTATGGTGCGAGAGTAATTTCTGCTTAACAGAGGTAAGGCAGGGTATTGGCATATCTGACTGTCACGTCTAGCTGCTTAAAAGACAAGTATGTTGGAGGCCATAGAACGAGAGTAGCATCCGTTTAAAAATGGGAATGGCTATAAAATGCCAGAGGTATCAGAATGACTTACGTCATGCTCAGCTTGGGAAGGTCGTTGTTGTAAAAATTAGTTTCCATCCTTCTGTACAAATGATAAGTTTGAGCTGTCTACTGGAGCTGGTGTAGAAGATCTGACTTTAATTGTCTGTTTGAATTTGACAACCAACGGTGATTTACATTTTCCTAATAAATTTAGTAAACTGTGAGCAAGTAAACCATTTGGAGGACTGAAGTTCCCTTACAGCATTGCGAATACTAGGCTGCGATTGCTTTGTAAAATTTCTTCAGCTGGTGTCAGTACTGATGGAAATGCTTATTGTAGGTGTTCCTGAGTTACATTTTACCTAAATTATGGTCTCTTCTTAAACTAACTCAAAAGATGGCTTAAATGAGGAAAGCAGCTGTGTGTGCGACTACAAACTGGAAGGGGCCTGAGCAATTTGGAAGGTGAAAATATTTGAGTTCTGGACTCTGTTTTGTTGCAGGCAAGTCACGCAATTTCACTGGTACTTCCTAGCTTATAAAAGACAAAACGAAGTAGAGGAGATAATCAGTATTTCACTGACTACCCAGGTATAAGAATGTTTATTGAGGGAATGTGTGTGAAGTCACTGAGATGGAAACTGGGAAGTGCCTGTGTTATTAGGGTTGTCATTATTAATAAGACTGTTGACTAGAACTGCCCTTTTTGATGATCTACTCCTTTATCCAAAGATAAGGTTTTAACTGGGAAGAGTGAAGAGAACTGGAATTTATATCCACAGAAGCCTAATACTAGTGACTTGAAAGAAATACTGCCAAATTCTGGGCAGGCAGCACTGACTGTATACACAGCCTGTTTGGGAAACATAAGGGCATTAAATTCTGCAATTACTCTAGAGATCGTTTTGCAGAGGTAATGTTCAGCTTCCAGAGCATCTATAGGCTAGAATTAATGGGGGGGGAATAATCTTGCTGTCTCCAAGTTATTATGGAAATTAGGCAAGGGGAGGAGTTGTGCTGCTGACAAGAGAGCACGCTAGCTCTTCCTGGACCAAGTCCTGCAGCACTCACTCAGGCAAAGATCCCTCCCAAAACAGGATGAAATAATGATCCCATCGGAGTCAATGGCAGATTTCCCACTGACATTGGTAGAGGCAAGATTTCACCCTGCGGCAGTTGGAGTAGTACTTGGAAATTTCTATAGGGAAATGTAGGAAGGAAGAAAGGAAGGAGCAGTGCTTGTAAATAGGAAGTTGTACTGCATGGAAGATAGTAATACCTACCTTTTCTCTGTGCAGAAAGTCTGTATCACCAGTAGATGTAACTGTAATGGAGTTTTTTTTTCCTTGCTGTTTTCTCTTTTATGCTGCAGGACCTACCTTTTCCCAGATAGTGCCAGTGGCTCTGTACTTGGCATGATTATGCTGCTTCAGTTCTGGGTGACTTCATGCAGACATGGTAAAACATGAAACAGCTTTTCCATCTTTTTCAGTTTGCAGACCTGTAACAGCTCTCCAGCGGAGAGGCAGATGTGGATAGTGATGGTGAGCTTCCTGCAGCAGGTTGACTTTTCTTAGTAACCTCTTGCGGACTCACAAGAAGTAGTCCATGAGGTCTGCGGAGTGTGCATAGAGAGGGACACCAAGCTTCCACAGCTACTCCCTYGTGTGCCAAGCATGCCCCTGAAATGGATTGTCAGACACGTTATGGCCCAAAGCCTACAAACACCAAAGCTGAATAAAGGAGGGGCAAATTATGTTAGCATTGCCCCTTTCGAGACAGAATTATAAATTACTTCTATGCAATTCCTAAACTCAGGTTTTCCTTCATTTGTGCAAGCAGGAAACTGTGTAAATAATCCCTTAAATTGGACATGTATGTTAGTCAATTTATACATGATTTTGCAGTGTTAGCACGCCATCAAGTAACTGAAGTGTAAAAGAACGATTTTTATGCCACTCTAAATATTTGTAATTTGAACAGGAAAACATTATTGTGAAAGATGAGTAACAGCCTTATGTAGCCTGACTATAAAAGAGGAAATAGGCTGGTGACAAAGTATGTTCACAGTGCATGAACATACTAAGCAGTGGCCTGTCTTCCTAGTGTGTCTTTTTATTTAAAAGCAACAACTAACACAAAAACCCTAGAGAAATTTAAATTTGAAATGGTTCCTCTTTGCTATGGAGGGCATGATTTAATTTTGTTTTTTAAATGGCAGTTTTTATTTCTCAGCATCAGTGCCTGGTGGAAGATGACTAGGCTGAGATTTTGGTTGTGGATACTGTTGTAGGAGTATTGGTGGTAGCCCCATGTCTTGCACATTGCCATGTGAACGTTTTCCGCTGGGATAAGCAGGAGTAATGCAAATGTAGCTCAGGTGGATTGGGGGAATCAAAGGAGCTTATTCAAGGACCCTTGGTGTCTCATGCTTGAATGTACAACCTCTTGTTCGGAACACAGTCAGCTGCCGTCCGCAGGCCCTATAATGGAGAACTGCACACTGAGTAGTTTCTGAATAGTTTCCTTGGCCAGCTGAAGTTTTTCTGGCATGACACCTCATCACGGCCTTGAATTTATCCCGTTGTAACTGTTAGATCTGTTTCATCCAGTGGAAATTCCAAAGGAAAACTAAGAACTGCAGTTGTTCCACCCCACAAACATCTGTTGTGAAGCCCGAGATGATGGATTCGGTTGAGTTTTCTTTACGCTTGCTGGGCCAAATCCTCAGCTGTTTAAAGAAGGTTGTCTAAAACCAGAACCTTTCCTTCTGTATGGGTGCCGCTGGCTTTAATTCACTCCAAATGTGCTTTAATATACTCCAAGGTTCATTGGTATTAATTTCAGCACATTTATTACCCTGCAAGACCTATTATAAAGCTAGTGCATTGTGCAGGCCAATGGGCTAGGTAACTTCCCAGCGCTCTCACTTTTCCTTTGGTTTAGTTTATGTCAAGTGCAGCTCCTCTCTGGAAACTGACTCTGTAGAAAAGACACGGAAGCATACCAGGGCTGTGTCCTCGCTGCCAGCTGGATTCAAATATACTGTACAGACAGGTCACTTGCAACCTCTGCAGAAGTCTAAGTCAGACCAGTTTCATGTTGTCATCTCCCACCTCCCCCTTTTTTTTTCAGCTGACTTGGCCATTTTCAGCAGTAACAGAGATTCGGCCGGCCCTTGCTGACCCCGACCGTGCCCCTCAGTATGGCAGGAGGCAGAGGTTGGCTCTGGTGAGCAGTTGCCTGTGTTGCAGCCGGCCTCATTAGCCATGGGAGAGGTGCTCCAAGGGGTGGCACTCAGCTTGTGCTGCCAGGGCCAAAGCAGCCAGGAGCAGCCATGGAGCTGGTCTCGCGGAGAAAGCTGAAATGTGCATTAAGTTTTTCTAGCTATATTCAGCATAATTTTTGCAGTTGGCTTGCTTTCTTTGCTGTAAGTCATTGTTCGTACAGTTTCTTTGTCACATGGAGGGGTAAAAAAATGTGTGAAGAAGACCTATGTGAGTATCCTTCCAGTAACAGCAGACTGTATTGCTGTGTCCCCGTTCAGGACTGACAACATAGGGAGTTAATTTACAGGAGATACTTGGCACCTTGCACTATTAGCTTCTTTGGCTTGTGTCCCATAACAGACAGGAGGTGGGAAAACATCAGGGTCTGGATGGGGCCTATATTTCTTTACCTCTTACACAGCACAAACTGTATATTTTGGCTGTTTACCTTTAGGGATGGAGCTACCACTTGTGCAGATCCCTTTAGGTCATCAGGCAGCTTGTCTATACAGCTGGGACCACAAAGGCCAATGGATTGCATTAAAAAGGATGGCAGAGTGACAATAGAGACTTATTCCTAAAGGCTAAGGTCTGGTTTTCTTTGCTGAAAGAAAGGGGCACTTTTCTGTGTTCTGTGACACTAGGTTATTACTTGGAGTCGTGTTCCTAATGCTTGTTCTCACTGGCTCCGTAGGGCTCAGCAATGACCACATGTGTTTCATTGTAGTGAGTTCTCACCTAGAAGCTGATAAAGACCCAGTTCAATGCCTTTTTCTATAGGTGTTTTGTCCCCCCAGCAGTGTCATGCACATCATGCGGCTCCCGGTAAAACTGACAAAACTCCTGTTGATTTTCATGGGAATATGATTAGGCCCAGATGACTGAAGTCTTTGTTCAAGACTCATACAGCAGAACTCCACGTATCTGGACCACACTCCTCATCCTGAATATGGTTTCTGAAATGAGGAAGGCTATTATCATGCATACGTTTTTGTAAATTGGCCTCTCAGTATTTTTTTTTTTTTTTTTTTTTTTTTTTTAATCCAGCAAAAAATCCCAGTGAATTCAAGGGCAAGGGAATGGGAATTAGTGGGTGGTGCTGAAGGAGGCTGGGGCATCGCTCTGAGGAGGTGATAGGGATGAAGGTGGTTGGCTCCACAGGGTCAGGCTGCGGCGGGGATGAGAGCAGAACCCATTGCTTGTGTCAGTAGGAGTTTCTGTTTTAAATCTAGTGGAAGGGTTTCACTTATGGGAGTGAAACAGCGTTCTAAAAAACTGCTTTAAAAAATTCCAGTATTTGATGGAGAACGTTGCTCTTTCAGCTGTTGAGTACAGTGTTGTAGAGCTCTGCTGGCTGGCTTAGATTTTCTTTAATCTTTTTTTAGAAGCATTATCGTGCACTGTTGAATTCTGCCGGATTTTTCTGTTGCGGTAGGACTGCAGATTTTGATCCAGTCTTTCATTAAAAGGAAGCGTGTTAGTTCATGACTTGGAACTGGTCTTGCATTTCCGTAGAAATACAAGGATCCAAATAGCATGCAACTGAAATTAAAAGCCATTGAAGGACAAATTCAACCAACTTACTTTCCTGAACATATTTGGAAAACAGAGGGAAGGGATCTGTGAATTTTTAAATTTGAAGCAATATAAAAAGAACCTTGAACTTTCAATCAAACAGGCATGTAATTAAATTTCTCCCTGCTCCATAATTTTCTATTGTACCCTTGTTACCTTTTCTGTGATATCTGTTTGCATCTTCACAATCCAAAATATCTTAATTTGAATAAGACAAAAGCCTATTCATGCTTGTACTATTCATGTGGTTTAACTGGTTTACAAAATACAAATGTTCTTTGAAAGAAACTGATTTGATTTCAAGAGGCTGGTAACTGTCCGTCATATGTGGTCCTCCTGCTCACAAAGGATGAAGGAACAGAACTAGACATAAATGGGCTTGCTTCAACTTGCTTTGTTTCTGCTTCTGTTTTGGCTGAGCTCTTGCTGTTGCTCAGTGAATACAGTAGGAAAATATTTTTAGGGTTGTAGCTAATTGCACAAACGAAAACAGTTTTCCACATGTTAAGTTTAAATGGAGAAATGAAAATACTTTTGAAATGTTCCACTTTCCCGTTTTAGGTAATATCAGCGTGATCTTAAAGACTGCAAAATTCATTATGCTCTTGGAACACCTGGGCAGACTGTATTACAGTGGCAGAGGTAATAGTGATGTATACCAATGTCAGTTGGGTTTAGAATAGGGTTCCAGATTATTTTGGTATTTATGTGATATGTAAGAGAGAGTGAGTAGCTGGGAAAAGGTAAATTTGAATTGAATTACAAGTAAGAATTAGTTGAAGTTAATTTCTGATTTTTCATGTGGAATAATTTGTTAAGTAATGATTTGTTAACATGGACCAAGATTTATCACCTCACAGGTCTCAATAAAGGCCAGGTGGAGCAGGTAACACAGGCGAGCAGTGGGCGGGCACCCCTRTCGCTCTGTCGTGATTGGGAAGATACTGCAGTGTTTGAGCACAGAGGTAGGATCTGTGCTGGGTGACCGCTGGAGTAGCAAAGACTTTGCAGGATTAAGCTTCAAGTCAAAAGGGCTAATGGAAACTGAGTTTGAAAATCTGGCCAGATAAATAACTCCTTGTCTAGGTGTGGGTTTCTGTTTTGGAAAATCATGGTCTTTTGGTACATCTGAATATCATCACTGCAGACTTCTTCAGTGATCCCATTGCAGATGTGTTCCTGGTGGAAGGGAACTCTTACCCCTCAGAACACACCTCTTGGCCAGCCCCAGGGCGTCCTGCCATGCGGTGGCCTTGCGAGCAGGGACTGAGCCTCTGCATCGGTCCCCAGGCATCATGTCCGGACACCCGGCCTCCTCTGGAAACTGGGAAGATATTCCCGTCACTGTGTCTGCTCTGGTTATCTGGCACAGATCTCTGCAATGTCTTTTCTGCAGCTGCAGGTGTGGAAGGAACAGCCCTCGGTGTCTTTTCGTAACAGCTCTTCCTCGGCCAGAAGACGAAAATGTTCTTGCTTTCGGTCTCTGCTCCCAGCTGAACAGCCACTTCTTGGGGTACCTGGGAAAAGGAGGAAAGGGGTGCAGCCCTGCAGGCTTTTCCATCGAGGGAGGGACCTTCTAGCAGTAGCTGTATAATAGCAATAGGGCAGTACAGAACAGGCTGAACACCTCAGTGTGTAGGATGTCTGGTACAATTCAAATACAAAACAAGGAGTTAATGCAGAAAAATGTTAGTCAACTCATTAAACCAATCCAGGGGTTTAACTGGAGAATTATATATTCTTCTGCAGGAAGAACAGCATTTTATGGTATGGCTAGTTACTAGTCTATTTAAATTTGTTACACGTTCTCCAATGCAACCATGCAGGGACCATCGGCTGAATAATATTCATGTTGTCTTTGGGGCGCATCTGAGAGTGTGGGAATACATGCAGAGTATTTCAGGGAGGCTGCCTGCCACTGAGGCATCTTTAGTGATGCTGGCTCCTCATCTATGTGCCTTCATGAGACTATACCCAACGTTTACAGGCTAAACTCAAAGGGAAACACGGGGAGCTGTCAGTCAAGTCTCTCTAGCTGTCAATATAGTTTATGTTTAAGCACAGACTGAAGGGCACAAGAAGGGGCATTACTGGTGAAGTAAATCAAATCATGGTTGGCAACAGGTTGCAAATGCAGGAGAGAACTGAGAATGCATAGGCAATGGAATTACAAAGCAGAGGGAAGTTTCTAAAGGATACAGAGGTCATAAAAATGGGAAATATTGGTTATTGGCAGCAATAATCTGAACCCATACTGTGTTACCTCAATGGGAAAGTACTTACATGTCAAAAGAAAGTTTTATGCACAGCCTAATGTGGTGGTAATAGGAAAAAAGAAAAATACATTTGTACTGTCAATTGTTGCTCTGTATCTCCATGAGTTCTGAGGCTACTTTAAAGAAAATATTACCTCTACTGAACTGCAGATTAATTAGTCAAGCTAATGAATAATTAAAGTCTTGAATTTACCCAAAGCATCCCTTCTCAGTTTATATACTTTGCTAATAGGAAAAGAGAAGACCAGCTTCTTGTTGCAATTTGAAATTTTCCAAAGCAAAAGCCTCAGTTTATGCTTTGCTAAGATGAACTAGATCAGGAATTCATGGTAATGGATTTAGCAACTTGCTGAATAGGCAACTGTTTACCATCTAGTGCTTTTTTTGTACGAGAGATTCATTAGCTGAACCTCATTTAAGGTGTTTACCTCTTGACTTTCACAGAAGAAAAAAGATGTAACAAAAATTATTTTTTAGTTTTTCTTTTGTTTTTATTCACCATGTAAAGCAGCTTACTTCACCTTTTCTCTTTTTATACAAAGCAGAAATCAGCCTGGAATACTGGATCAGTATAGATTATAGAAGTATTTTACAGTGATGGAAGCAGAGTTGCTTACTTGATATTTAGTGATGGTAGGAAGAGCTGATCGCATCTGGTCATCTGCATGGGTGTAATAAATACTGTGTATGCCTATGGGAGAACTGGAAGGGAGCAGGTCTGTACCCAACCCAGCGATGCTAAGGCAGCTCTGCATTACGCAGCTGCTGCCAGCTGCTGATAATCTCTGAGCACCTTTGTGTCTGTTTTCCCTTTATACGCTGCTAACTCATGTGAGCGTAAGAGGTAGTGAGCCGGGGCGAGTGCTTCAGGGGTGAGTCAGCCTGCCCATCTGCCCCCAAGGGCTGACCCTGGGACATGTCCCTCTCCTTGACACCAGCACACTTCAGTAGGTGGTGAAGAAAGAGCTCTAGCAGGGTCGTTTTCTTGTGGTTTTGAGTGAGGTTGCTGTGCCTTTTGGGGAGAAAAAGAAATGGGCCAGCTGGGAAAAAAGATCAGATTCGGCTCAAATACTGTGASCGCTGAAGAGGAGCCAATACCACGTCTAGGACTTTGTTGAGCTGTGGAGGCTTTGATGTCCTGAACCTCTGGTACTTTGGGAAAAAATTACCTTCTGAGAGACGTAATGAGTGTAATTAGTAATTCATGCAATCAAATAATTTTGTCCCTGGACCGCTTCCATGCCATCTCTTCTGCAGAATGAGAAACTTCAGAGCCCACTGTGTGGCTGGACCCAGCTGCTGCACAAGTTCATCCTGCAAAGGATAGAGATGGCTGGCACTGACAGGATGACTTAGGTTTTAAGTATTGATCTGGAAGGGTAAATCTTGCTTCTGAAAAGCTGGTAACCACCCTGGGTTTGTTGGTGACTTGGTGAGCACTGCTTTTTTTGGTGGGGGGGAAGGGGGGACTTTGGTGGCTGGAGTGGGCTGGTGAAAAGCTGTGTCTTTCTTCTGCTTCTCTGAATGCAGTGCACAGAGTAGTGCTCTGCAGAGTGGAGAGGAGTAGGCKTTGCACATCTGAATTTGATTTGACCACTGCCAGTGAAAAATGGTTAATAATACTGTCACTGCTCAGTCTTTTATAAGACCATTCAGAGCCAGCTTTCAGACATCTTCTAAAAGCTCTTTTCTGGTGCAGGCAGATTTGCAGGAACATAAGATATTCTTGTTCCCTAAAGGTTTTCCTCCACCTGCTTAGGTATAGTTCTCTGATGTTATACAGTTGCTATGGAAATAAATTACATCACCGTCTGGGCAACATGGCTTCATATGAGAAATCAATAAACTAGAGCAAATGAATTGTCAGACAGCTATGTTTCCTCCCTGTCTTACTAACATGGAAAAAAGGAGGCGGATGGATAATGAGAAAGTGGTAATTTTTTTCTTCCCCCCCCCCCCGCCCCGAGGAAGTATGTGTTTTTTAAGCCAAATGTCTGTCAGTTCTTTTAGACGTCAGAGGAGCTATCAGTAATCCCCTTAAAGATGTACAGGGAATTCAAGTCAGGGAGTTGGTAATTTCCCACTAGTTGCATCATATTTTGTGTTCCAGTTATTTCCATTTCATTTTCTGTTTTTGATACCAGTTGGACAGTAGAATACCGTATAAGGAGCTGGGAGAGATGTAGTCAACTGACTCCGCGAGATAACTGGGACTCCTGCAAATATGCCATCACCTCAGTCTCTCAGCCTGCCTCCTGTTCCCTTACACGCTATCCTCCCCTCATTAGGTGCCTCCATCGCTGCCTCTGCCATCAGGCTGCGGGCAGGGCATGCACGGAAGCCACCTGCTTGCAGAAAGCCAGGTGCCACCGCTGCCCCCCCCTTATCCGGGGAATTCAGTACAGCCCCCGCTGAGCCTGGGGTGCGGGAGGTATGTGACGCTTGGCAGCCCCGCTAGAGCCCAGCCCAGTTATCGTGGTGATTTTACACATAAGGTATCTCTTCCTAGGAATGAAAGGGCCTTCCTTGTTCCCGGAGTAATTGTGGGTGGATTGCTGGAAACATACGAGAGCAGGTACAATCTGTGCTGCGGTGTCATCTAGGTAGTGTCAGTGCAATAGTCCTCAGGAAGAACACAACCGAATGAAGGTCCTAACGTGAAGCATGTGTCCTAAATAGCTATTTCTGACACAGTTCATAAATTAAGGAAATTAAATTGCAAGTGCTTTAACTACCAGAAAAAAGCCTCTAGAGTAAATGTTAACTTCTGTAGTGAAAATAAAACTCGAAGCTGTTTAAAAGCCTAGCTAAATTAAAGTCTATTTTGTGTGTCATGTGTATGAAAACAGCTATTATCATCAGAAGTAAAGCAATTAGTATTTTGCAGATAACAACATTTTTCATTGTAACGGCACTGGTCCTTACTAACCAACATGTGGTGGACAGTCTTAAAAGGATTAGCAGCAAATTCACTCCTTCACAGGAAGGTTGAGCAGGGAGACTGTGCTGTTTAGTGGATTTGCTGTCACTTTCTGAGGAATTAGCCAGCTCTTGTTGTGACTGGAGTGCATTTGAATCCTTGGATAATTTCTGAATGAATCAGCCATGCAAGGACAGCATTTTAAGAGGTGCTGCCCATGCATACCCATGTTGTATGTACCCATCTGTGCAGCAGTGAGCAATATTTACTTAAACAAAAAAGCAGGCCCGGACTAAAATATACGTAAAGAGGGAGTCCAGCTCTGACAGGATGTGGCATTACAGCCGAGTTGTCAATGTAGGACTGCTGTGGTTTATGGCTGAATGGAGGAGTTCAGCACTGCCTACGGTGTGGTTAATCTCTTTGTTCGTAAGCATTAGATTTATCACTTACCAGTTGTACAAATGCAAAGGAAGCAGTAAGAATATTACCCAGGCGTGTCCATTGCGGCAGCCTGGGCTGGCAGTAGAAAGCAGACATTGCATATATGTAGTTTTGAACTAAGACATTTGAAAAACTGCCAGGTGTTACTTTTATGTATGAAGTCATGCACTGTGCAAGACACAATGGCACGAGGGTTTGGTGTAAAACCTGGTTTTTGTAACACCCCTTAAGAGACTGCAGATTTGCCAGCTGGTGTGATTGGGCTCACCTTACAGTTTCCCTTTTGCAGTAACTTCCCACCCCATGTCCCAGCACAGCACAGCAATGACTGCTGTTCACTAGCCCCAAACTGGTAACAGGAACCCCACACGAGAGGGTTGAGTTTGTAGCGTTCTCCTATTTTAAGCACTGGGAAGAAAAACAATATGGGGAGAAATTTATCTGTGCAAAACAGGCACTGAAATGTGGTACAAACATTTTGGTAATAAAAAGGTCTTACGCTTTGTTGCCTGCTATTCTCTTCTGACTCTCTTCTTTAGAGTTGCATATAATAGCAGGAACTTGTTTTCTTTAGTGTCTTTCTGTTTAAGCTACTAGTACTTTAAAACTTTGGTGTATGAGAACACCAAAGTACCGAGAGCAACCTGCAGGGACACGGCACATAGTTACTGGCAGAGGTCAAGTCCTGTCTGCTTCGCACAAATAGTTCTATTTAAGTCAATAAAACTATTTGTGTGACCAAGGCAAGCAAGATTTGGCTCTCTTGAGAGATAGCTTTTAATAGCAAATGTTCACTTAAGAAGCAATGATCCTGTTGTCTACAAATGTCCTTAGTAATAAAGGAGAACAGAAACAGAGGAAAGGTCTCAAGGAGCAGAATAGCTGCACAATAGTGTATGTTTTCCATGAAATATCAATTATTTATGAGGGTTATTTTCTGTAGCATCCAGCTAGTCCAGATGAGGAGCACTCATGCAAATATCAGTGAGTTCAGAGAAACTGCCTAAATAAATAAAATGGGCACAGTTTTGCTTATTAAATACTGACTGGTTTTCAGCTCTACTCCAGCATATCAGGGAGTTTGAGTGTGCTCCTCCAGGTGAGAGGAAGGAAAATAATAGATGAGGGTGGAAAGTGAGAAGTATCAGAAGGCACAGATTTAGCTAGTGACAGCAGTAGGTGCAGGCTGCTTGCCATCTTGGAAATGACAGATAAAAATATCCCTAAGTTTGTAGGTGAGAGCAAAGATTTAGAAAGTTTGTGCTGCAACTCTTCAAATTTAATTGTATACTCCTTGCTATTTTGGAGCGTGGAAGAGAGACTGGAAGTTTTCTGGAACAAGAAAGGAATCTTGTTGCTTACATAATGCAAAAGATGGGTCTGAAATATGATACATTATTTAATATATTTATTCCTGTGTCTCTGTAAAACTAACAGAAAGGCATCTGTCTCCCCTTCTAGCTGCCTTTAAAATTTTTTTAGACCACAAGTGACCATTAAAGCCATCAGGCAACAACATCTGTGAGCATATATAGCAGTAGCTAGTGCAGCCGTACCCAGGGGAGGAGGCACAGTCAACTCAAAATAGTTGAGCTCCCACTTAGCTGGGCAAGGTCCCTCGTCACCCGGGGGAGATCAGTCCCCAGCCCGCGCTGGGTCAGCTCTGCTCGGTCATGCCCCAGCCAAGTGCCTGGCGAGCTAGCACAAATAGACCTGGCAAAGGTGCAGCTATTGCAGTGATCGCAGCACAGTGGCTTAATGTCCTTTATCAAGTTACCTGATAATGCATGCAAATTCTTCTGTAGGATGCGTGTGTATACACATGCATAGAGGTAAAAGCTATCTTGTGCAGAGCGCAGCTTTCTGATGTGAGGGCAAGAGGAAATGATGCATGGAAACGTTGTTAATTAAATGTCACATTTTGGAAAAATTAGATGCCAGGTCATTGAGTTAAAATACTGGTGCTGTGTAAAACAGAAAACACGAGTCTCGCAATTATTTCTAGAAACATTATCTTTATAATTTGTTTATATTCTGGTAGTTTCTGGAAGCCCCAGTCAGGATGCAAACTGCATTATGCTAAGTATGTTTATGAAGTACTTCAAAGCAGTCCCATATTTAACGAGTGCTGGGTTAATCTCTCTTCCATATCCATATGTGAGAAGCCACAATTGCCTGTTCATATTTGCACAGGACTATATATACGCTTGTGCCTACACAAGAAGATAATGTGCCAGTACACAAGTAGCTGTATCTGTGAGGTAGTATTTATAAAAATTACATATTGAAAACTATTTTGTCTGCTGTATGTTTAAGTAAACACAAGATGGAGATGGGGATTTGTTATAGGCCACTCAGTCTCAGGAGAGAACAGGCCGAATGGCACTTTCCAGAGAGCTAGTTAACGTGTAAGGGGAGATGCTCGGTATAATTATAAACAATGCTACAGAAGCAGCAGAGATGCTCAGGGGTTATTTCTCCCGGGCACTCGAGCTGAAGGGCAGGATGTCTCCCCTCGTGCGGTGGGGTGCGTGGAAAGGGAAGGTGGTCCTGCGTGGGAGCAGAGGTGGCGAGGCAGTGCCCGCTCAGGTGTTTTGAGATCCTCCAGTGCTGAGGAGTAACGCCCAGGAGAGCTCAGGAAGCTGGCTGCAGCGCTCTCTGAAACAATAATGTTGTTTTTTAACAAATCTTGGAAAACTGGGGAAATTCCGAAGGCCTGCAGGACTCTCAGGCCCTTCCGGTGTTTAAAAAGGGCCCAAAAGCATAACCCTAGTTAGTAGGTCAGGTCGATTTGATGTTGGCTGCAGGCTGACAGGGGACAGTTTGTTTGGGACTCTGTGTTAATTTAATACTCCAAAGTATTAAAGGCTAAAAATATAATTCCTACTTAGTATGGTTTAACCACTGGTAGATTTGTCACCTTGTTTTTTCTTTTGATAGGGTTATATGCTTTCATGATAAAAAAACCAGCAATTTTGTAATATGGTTGGATTTCTCTAAATCGTTTGAACTAGTAATATGTGTCTTTTTGATTAAAAGCAAAATCCAGAAAACTCGCATTGTATTGAATTAACATGCTAAGTGGATTTAAGACCTGAGATTTTTGAAATGAATTTGTTAAAATGTACATATGAACAATGAGACCCATTCCTGTCTTCCCGTACCTATTGTTGATAGCGCAGGGTTTTGTTGGTAGAGTTTGCATACAGAAGTGCAAGCAAGTAATGAGGATGTCAGCTTACAGAATGATGTAAATCACTTTTTTTTTCATTCAGCCAAAAGTAAGGTAATATAACAAGGAACTAAGAGCCCCATTTACATAAATAAGATAAGAAATTCTGTAATTTTTATACATTAATATTCACCAAGCAGGTTTTAGGTCTAGCTTGAGCTATTATAAAAAATCTGCTCCAAGCAATCCAGCAAGTGAAGCCAGAAGTGCAAACCGAAACGCAGGGAGAGAGGTGCTGAGGTAGAAAAGGAATCACATCTGTACCATATGGAAATGCAATAGCATAGAGAACTGTGCAAGTCAATCCTAATGTGCAAGTGGTTCAATCTTACCCCCTCCCCGGAGCAGCAACTGAATTGCAAGACCACAGCAGCACAGGCAGCATGGTCTCACAGTGTGGAGAAGCTAACGGTTGGCAGTGCAGTAGTGGTTGACAAGGTCAGGATTGCTTCACCTCCTCACCATGGCTCCAAAGGCATGCTGACCAACAGGTGCGTGTTTTGTGAATAAAATAGCTGTGAGGGAGTGCAAAATACATTGTTTGTTAGCTCAACAGACTCAGCTTCCATGGGTTGAAATGCTTCTCTTTGTGCATAAACTCTGGGGAAGGTGTTTAGAAAACAGTTTATTGTTTAAATGGCCATTTCTGAGGCCCTGCTAGCAGTACTCACCTTCTTGGAAGGGCAGCATCCTTTTGTGCCAGCTTTAATTAAACACTTCGCCTCTTCCCCCATTTCCTCTCTTACTTCTTATGCGAGGGAATTTCAGCTTGCTGCCCTGGAGCAAAATGGTCACAACTTTCCTGTTTTTTTTTTTTGTAAATCTGCTGGCCTCGTTGGCTGGAGACAACTGTGAAGAGTGTATGTCAGCGTCTGCTCCAGAGCAGCTATGTGTGCCAGTTAGCAGGGCAGTGGGGAGATGTTGGCAGGCTCTTCCCATCCCGCCCGCCTGGTTTGGCAGCTGTGTGACACCACAGACAGCAATGGGGTTTCAGTCCCGGGAAGCCAGTTTAACAGAGCGCAGAGCCCAGCATGCTGGTGGGCTGCCATGGATGCAGTTGCAGCTCAGTGGGTGCCTCGCTGGCAAATTAAATGTTCCATTCCTGGGCTCAGCGCTGACATCAAAATAAAAAAAAAAAAATTAAAAAAAGGCGAGAGAGAAGAAAAAAGTGGTAATTCCACCCTGTCATGACAGCCGCATTGGGCACCAAAGTACTAAGATGTGCAAACACTCTGACTCTGTGCACTCTTTGCAGGAATGAAGGTTAAGTCAATACCCTTCTAAGAAATCATTAAACAGAACAAGCCAGACTGTCATGGGTGTCATTTTATTAATTGAGCTGGAACTTTAGATTGGGAGAGAATGTGGTCCTCAGGTGCTGGTGGATGCTGATTGCCTCCAGCTATTAGTAATGGCCACAAGGTATTTGCTAAATGTTGCTTTGAGGGATGTGAARCGAGTTGTCAGCTCTCACTGTGCTTTAAAATCTTCCTAAGCAGTGACTCAGTCTGTGACTATAGCTGGCCGTCTCATTTCAGCCAGGTTGGACTGGTCTTAGTGGTACCGGAAGGGCACAGTGCAGGGTGACAGAACAGTCCCCAGTATGGGATGACTTCTGAACAACTACAGACTTCCAAGGTGAAGGTTCTTCATCGCAGAAAAGAGACTACAGAAAGGAGATGCAGAGCTCTACAAACCATGAGCATCATGAACGAAATAGATTGGAAATAACTGCTTATTTTTGCTTGTAATAAAGCTAAGGTACCTGAAATGAAACTGTCAGGTGGCAGTTTCAGGACCAAAGAGTATGCATTTTTTCATACAAGAAGTAATTAAGCTTAAATACATTGCCAAATATATTTTGATAGGAGTGTCAAAAGCAGAGCTGGTTCCAAAATAGCAAAATCATGATATAAAAATTCATTGGGAGCTATTAAACACAAAAATGCCATTGCTGGCCCAGGAAGTCTCTCAGTCATAGATATCTAGAAGTTGTCCAGAGAGCCTGTACCGGGAGAGCGTCACCTAATGCTCTCCTGTAAGTCTCCCGTGCTAGCAGCTGTCAAAGAAAGCATAGCAGGTAGATGGACCTTTTGTTTAACCTACTTTGGCCATTATGATCATGCAGAGATTTCTGAGCACATGAGAAACTTGGGTAGGACTTCTTTTTCTTTGGTATTCACTTTTCCCTCCTAGATGTGCACTGTCATTAGAGAAGAGCGTACTCTCTTTGCTTGTGTGTGCCTACACGGACATGAAAAATGAAATTTATCCCGAGGCATAAGCATCCTGCCCTCAGGAGAAAGGAAGCATCCTTCTCTCTTGTGAGGCCTCCCACGGAATTCAGTGAGRTGATCGTCATGACTAATGACTTAAAAGCAAACTAGACGGTGCATAGATGTTGGAGGTTGAAGGGGATGCATCTGAACAAAACACGTTCTGGTTTTTGCCTTACCAGCTGGATTAGTATGAATGTTTTGGTCACTACAGGTGGCCTGAAAAAAGACCCTAATTCTAGGAGGTGAGCATTTAGATCATTGAAGGAAGAAAACAGAAAGCGTGACACCAGAGAAACTTGGTATGACGTTTTTTTTTTAATACCAACTCTTTTTTTTTTTTCCCTGGCCGCATACTTTTAGAGAGGAATATTTTCTCCCCCGTTGTGGAGCTGTATTAGTTTTTCAACAAAAGGCACAAGGGGCCTGAAAACGCACAGATAAAATCATACTGAGCTGTGCTTCCCGGAATGTGGCACATCAAACAGGGCTTTGTTGGGTGGTTAAAGAGCCTGTTTCGTTCGGATGCTATTTTGACAGAACACATTGTTTTCAAAGACCCTGGGAATTATGCCCATAAAATGCATTCAGCGGTTACATTTATGAGGCTCAATTCAGCACTGGTGCGGGTGTTGTCTGGGGACCTGTAAAGGCCAGACATGAAAGCAATGCCGTAATCCTCACGTTGAATCTCCTCTGTTGTACTGGGTTGTCTCTCTCGGCGCAGCACGTCCACCACTGTGCGAAGAGGGCTAGGGGGTGGGCGGGGGTCCAAGAAGCCCCCTTCGCCTCGTGCTGCCGGAGGGAGGGAGCTTGTGCTCTGTTTGGCGGGTTGGCCGGAGGCTTAGGGGTGGTGGGTTGTACTGGACACCCATCCAGAGGAGAGGCTGCGGTGGTGGGGAAGGGTAGAGGCTGTGTCCCCCTGAACAAGGCAAGCTGATGTGCAAGGCACCAACCAGGATTGCAGCCTACTATTTTGGCCGGTGCTCCAGGCATGGTGCCTGGGACCTGCGACTAAGGACAGCGGGTCTTTCCAAACGCCGCCAGGCTGGCAGGGCTCAGGACTGCAGCCTCCAGGGCTTCTCTTGGGCTGGCTGTGTGTCTTGTCAGGCGGATGGTGGTAGACCTGACCAGCAGGGCCAGTTCCTGGACAGGAGAGAGGAGGAAAGAGATCGGTCTTACATTTAATTCAGAGTAGGCTCTCCCTTTATGGATGGTATTTTCCATAGAAGTCCTCTCTGTTATCCTCACTGCCTTCTTCCCTAGCCTGTGGTGGGGTGTGGTTGAGGGTACCAATTTAATATTTCTATATAACACTTTGTAACAATATGTATAATTATCTAAGCCACGTATAGTTGTGCAGTGTGACATAAATATTGTATAGTGTTACACATGTTCTATGGAAGGACACTACAGGTCCTTCCTCCTGCACTTTGCCTACCAGCTCTGCTGAAATGAGGGCCACAGCTCAGTGCGCTATGCAGAATTACTTTTATATTCCTTAGTACGAATTCCTAAAAGATGACAATAACAATATTTGACGGCTTTAGGGAAGGACTGTCGTCTAATCTGTTGATAAATACTGGCGATGTGTTTTGTGAGTATTAATAAGTAGGAAGATAAGTTAAATACAGATGAACAATTTCTGAAACTCCTAGAGAAGTTCTGTTGATTCTGTGGGGTTAAGTGTCCCCTGATACTCCTTCAGGGATGTTGCTGACTCTTATGTACAAGTTTGCACCATCAATAATTACGTATATTTTAGCACACACTAAACTGCCAAAGATGAGCTTTCACCTGGATCGGTTTACTGCTTTACTATGTTGCTGTAGGATTGCACTGCTGACACAAGAGAGTGTGTGGAAATGTTTGGTTTGGGGCTGGGGAGACATGGGTRTGAGAACACGCTGTGCGGGAGGAGTTTGGGCTTGGAGCCAGTTTAAGCCACCCATGGAATTGCACCCTCTGCCTCTACGGTGCGACCGCTCCTGTCAGGCACCACCAGCTGTTCAGAGCCTGGGGAGAATAAAGCCTTTGCCGCCTTCTCTCCAACATTTCAGAGCCTCTGAAGTCTAGGGAAGCTCTGAACTGAAGAGCATCACAGGCCTCTGAAATTAATTGACACTCTCCTGCGTTATGAGTGAAATAGAAAACTAGCAGTATGTGCTGATGTATTTCTTACAAGATTTTGACTATATGAGTCTGGTTATACCAGATGAAGATGTGCAAACCCTTGCTATATTGCAACTGTTGGTTGCATATTGTGATTATTTTCTTTTTACTTTTGACATTTTTTGACTGGCAAAACTGTCCAAAAAAAGAATAAAGTTTAGCTAGTATGGAGCTACGCTTTCAAAGAAAAAATAAAGTTGTCTTGTTCCTGGCATAGCTTTCTTCGCTACCTGAACTGATACAAGCTACGCTGCTTGTTTGCAGCTGTACACTGTATCTCCAGCCAGCATTGCTTTAATGGTGCCCATACCCAGAGGTATTTCCCTAGTGTACACAAAATATAAGTTTTCCTTATCTCTATGTGTCTGTGCAGTCTGCCCACATGATTTGACTAAAATTCATGTCTTCCTGCTTACATTTCTTTTTCTTTCTTAGGACTGTTGTTTTTTTTTTTTTTGGGGGGGGGGTTGGTTTGTTTGTTTGGGTTTTTGTTTGTTTGTTTGTTTGTTTTTAAGGCAGGTGATGTAGTGTAAAACCTCAGGGTTTCAAATCTATACAGCCAATTCCTTTAGCAGTGGTGAGAAATGCAGCTTACACTCTTGGCAGGGTGAGTGCTCTTTGCGCTCTGACATTTGGAGATGCTGTGYGTCAGGGCATAGTTTTCCTACCAGGTGTACGCTATGAAAGGCTGCAGCCTGGAAACTGACTGTCCTCTTGTGAACACTGAGGATTTAGTATCTGTGCTCCAGCAAAAGAGGCAGAGAGCTCTCTGGATGCCACACTCTGGAGCACAAGGTAGGCTTGTTGTATGGTACAGCGAGCCAGCTTTCGTGCTCAGAAACACGCAGTTGAGAAGGAAACAAGTTGGTCGGGATTTGAAGATGAGCATTGGGTACACATGGTGTTTGGCATATTGCACCCCGTGCTCTCCAGCGTGACCCGCAGTTCTGGCTGGCTGTTTTGAGTCATGGCAGGGAGGGATCTCCTGGAGAGAGGGTGAGTGGTACTTCATGAAAATCAGGCCCCTCCAGGGTGTGGCAGGGAGGGTATCTTAAAATAAAAAGCCCAAACTTGCCCATCACTTTTGAAGTTAAGGAACTTAATCAGTTTATATTAATTTGGCCCCACTTCTTAAAATGTGTAAGCATGTGCATAAATATATTGTTATGAGAAGCCTTAAAGCTAAAACTAGGCACAATGTTTTGTAGTGCTAATTGGTGAATGGTAGCATGCAAGGGCTGTATCTTGTCACCAGGGCACACCTTAATTCTGGTTTTGCAGTAGAGTCTCCTTCCTTTTCTGCTAGTCGCCTTACTTTCTTCAGATGGTGGTGGAAAAATACTTCCTTCTCCCATCTGATGCCACAGTCTGGTGGATTTGAGATCCAGCTCGAGGTATGTCTCCTAGGTCTTGGAGCTGCCTGGAGCTTGCAGAGTGGCCTGGAGATGCTACAGCAGCACAAGGCAAATATACCACCATTGGCATTTCAAAACTGTTACAGCACTTGGCCTATCCTGTTGTGAACATGGGCAGAAATACTGAAGTTCTTCTAACTGGTTTCTCATGGCACTGTTGTTAGCACCACCACACTAAATGACCTCTCTTACATAGAAATCCTGTAAAATGACCAGCTCCAAAATACTTTGAAACTTTGCAGTCTCTTTACTACCAGTGGCCCAACACAGTGCTTCTGTCTATCTGTCTGTCTGTTTTGAGCTGGAAGGCCATATAGTAAGATGGAATCTTTTCCAGCTGTAGCAAGTAGGTATTAGGGAAAATGAGTGATGAAGTCTATAGAAATCCTGAATGAAAACAGTGACAGAGTATACTTACTACTGAAGCTGTACTGGGCCAAACAGATTAAAAGTCAGGTTAATAACTTGCTTTCTGGAGGACCTTACTTGCAGAATTCTTGCTTGTCCAGGGTTTTTGTTTCAGTGCCTTACTCAGACTTAGTGTTGCTTCACGTTAAGTGTGTAATTTTAGATCTTCTCAGCTGTTTGTTGTGTCCTTTCGGCTAATAGAAACAAAATGAATCATCTTTATCTATTTTAGCAATGCTTTCTCTATCTTAGCTAATGAGATTTCCGGGTAGATAATTCTTGAATTAGTTAGCAGTGTTTACAAACCACAGACCTGGGTTGGATGCTTGAGAAGATAATGAGAGGAAAAGGAAAAAAACAACRTACTGAAAGATAGATTAAACAGCTCAGTGTATTTTGCAACACATGCATAAAATGGTCTGGAAAAATATTGGTGCTGCACAGAAAAGCATCCTATGGGTAAGGAGGGCCTGTGTAACTAGAATTCACCACCTCTGCAGTTATACATTATGGTACTGTCATTTATTACATAGTTACACTCTTCTTTCAGTAGGAATCTCACTTTTTCTTTTTCCTACCTTATAGTTTTATGTTGATTCCTGTTGCTTTAATACTTTACTCTCTGCTATAGTACTAATGATGGTACAAGCGTAATCTGATTACTTTGGATAAACAAATTCATTTCTCTCTGGCTCAGTTGATTTATCTATAAAAGAAGTTAATCATGTTTCTCAGCGATGTGATGTAGTTTACTTGAAAGAGCTCTCTCGGAGGGATCGCCATGAGCTTACTGTCACCTGTGAGTGGAATTTGGACATCTGGAGTGGCACGAGACACCAACCTGTGCACAAAACCTCCCAGGTTTGTTGGGGAGAAGTGAGAGGTGGACCGGACCATGGTCTGATTTGCTTTGCCAGAGGAACTTAAATTGCGTAAGGAGATGGTGACGCCTTGTGCCTGCATACAAGAGACTTTTAATTAAAAGTAGACTCTATTAGCATAGGGATGCCAGGAGAAAACAAAGTTATTTTTAAAGCTTCCTTTCATTCAGAAACTATTTTTGAAATGCTAATGGTGGTATATTTGCCTTGTGCTGCTGTATCGTAAGCAAAATTTGCAAATGTTTAAATGCTATCCTATTTTGACACTTGGCAACTTCAGCTCAAATTCTGCTGACATGTTTTTACAGCTTGTTACTACATGAGTTGAAGCTCCAGCCTGGATAAATACTTAGCATCGTGAATGCAGAGGCGTTCAGTATATGAAGTGTCTCTTTAGAGCCCAACAGAATTGTTCAGTTGTCACTGATGCAAGATGCCCGTGGTCTGCAGTTGGAGTTTTAGCAGAGGACCATTGGACTGTGCCCTGCGGTGTTTGTTCTGAGAGCAATTAGAAGGCCTTATGTTGAATTTTAGCCTGGAAGAAGACTTATAAGGATGTAGTGATTATTTTAAGAGGTTTTTGTGCTTTGCTGATTCTGGGCCGAGTACAGAAACCACTCTGAACTATAACAACCTAAGTCCCTGTGGACTTACGCATGCTTTGCATTGGGCTGTTCTGCCAGGGTGGTGACTTCTGCACCAGGGGATGAGAAGAAGTCCTCAAAAGGGAAGTTTTGTTGCCTATTTCAGTGTCTTTATTGGAGAATCTTTCCCTGGCAAAACCAGGAAGTTTTCGGTCTCAATGGAGCTGAGCAAACAGATTTGCTCCCCCTTTGCTCTGGAAGTTAGAGGCTGTTTCTGGGGAAGCACTAACTTTTAGGAGAGCAAGCAGCCCACTGAATCACAAGATGCTGAGTGCACAAGTACTTTACTGAGTTAGGGCTTAAATAGCTCTGACTTGGAAACCAAGGTACATTGACTCTTATCTACAGTTGCTGCAGTCTGCTGATTTTGAATTTGCACAGCTGAGGCTTCCATTTGAATGGCAAGAAAATTGCGAGAGCTTTCAGCATCCTATCAACCTCTGAAGACTGGCACAGAAATATGTCTTTTCTTTTGAACTGCCCTATGCTAAGTCCCTGGTAATTTTTATGACATTACCACCAGCATTTAAGCCTTTCTCACCAGAAAATGTACAGACAGATGGGTCATAAGGCACTTCATGTTTTCCCAGCTCTCATGGCCTTCTCCTCCACCAGGGAGCTGAAGTCCTGGGAAGAGGATAAGCAGAAGTATAGCTAAAAATGATGATAATTTGATGAGAATAGTAAGTCAATCTCTAGTTCAATTCCATTTTGCAGATCAGAGTTACCCTAAGGAAGAATCTGGCCTAATCTATCTAATATCAACAGGAAGCTTTTCCTGTCAGGGACCGTTTTTGCCATGTCTGTCTGTCATGAATGGTGCAGGCACCTCCAGTGAACAGAGGTACATCTGGGCTGCAGTTTCACCTTTACCTGGCAACTCAGATATCTACGATTTTTGGCTATTGTTGGGCTCTGTCAGTTAATTCAATAACAGTAATACAGAAAAACTTGTGTGTGGAGCTGAGGGATGGCATGGTGATGGGGAACCCAAGTGGCTTTTGAAGAACCATCTCTGCATGGCTCAGCTGATAGAGCAGTGCTGTAGTTACAAGGGCTTTTATTGTATAAACCAGCTTGGATGTCTTCATACCCTTTAAGGAGCAGCTGCTGAATGCATCCTGTATTTGCCCCAGGGATCTGGGCTGCAAGGTGTTTGTATCCCATCCATGGGTCTTTCTAGCTCCCCTCTCACCGTGGTGGCAGCTTAAAACTCTGTGAAATGTTTTCCTGTGCAGTGCTTTGGCACATAAGCAATTGCTGAGCATTTTGCAGACATGAAAAACTCGAGTAGGTGAGGGGAACGGTCCGAGCATTCATGAGTTGAGGTTGAAAAGGGCCCACAGAAGATTTTGTATGTTAAGCTGCAGTCACTTCCGTGGAAACCTGGGCGAACCAGGCAGTGTAACTGTGGGCCAATGGACGTGGGAAAGGTAGAGGAGTATCGAGTGGGGTGGATAGAGGAACAAAGAGAATTAAGTGCTTGCTGGTGAGTATTTCCTAATGTGTGTAAGATCTAAGGAAAAGGGTGGTACAAATGATGTGATGGGGAGGCAAGGGAAGCTATAAAAACCTCTCAAGCCTTTGTTGAGATCATAGTGCTCCGTGGAAAACCAAAGGTTTCTTATCTTCTTACTTAGTTAAAATATGTAATTGTTCAAAATTCACACCGCCACTGGAAGGTGAGTCATAAGATAATTGCAGTTGATCCGCAGGATAGCTAACATTTTAACATAAGCAAAGGATCCTGCCATCCTTTAAAAATACTGCTTTCCAATACACTGAAATGTACCACTTGTACGGTCTGGCTGGCTTTCCAGCTGTAATAAGGAATACATACTTCTCGTATAAACACGTGGGGACCGTTGAAAGGCAGCTGTCCTTTGGCATTGCATCTCCCCAGGTGGGCTCCCTGCCGTGAACGGAGGCAGCGCTGTTCCCCCAAGGGGCAGCAAAAAAAAAGAGGAGCAAAAAGTTCTCCAGTGTCTGCTTGYTCTGAAAAGCTTTGCCCACCTGCATGCTAAAATAAAAATAGCTCCCTCTTCTGCTGAGCACGGTAGCATCTGCCGGCCGCAGATAGACGGTACCAGCGTCCGAATTACTGTGAACGCTCGTTTGTTGGGCTGGAAGAATAGTTAAAAATGTTCTTAACGTACATAATGCAAATATGGGGGAACGTTTGTGGATGATCAGGAGAGCACAGGACTGCCAGGGATGACAGTTTGAAAAATGTGGCTTTGTGTGGGGGTTTACAAGGTTCTGGAGCCAAGCTCTGTTTATAATAAACTGCAAAGTGAAAAGCTCAGGAAAGGATGAATGTGAAGCATTTAGCATCAGGATGCTTTGTCAGTGATTAATGGAACTTGGCTACTTTTGCTGCTTGGCAGTTTTACCTCTGCGTGGTGCCTGTTAGCCTGTGGACCATCTGTAATCGCACTGTCTGTAGCTGTTTGGACCCACAGCACAAACCAGGACAGAGCAAACAATTCTGGTGTCCTGCTGGTTGGTCAACTTTTTAATCAAGTACATACTCACTGTGACAAAGAAGCAGACATTTTCAGGGTTTTTTTATGACTTAAAAAGGTGTCTTTTTGGAGGTACAACATCCTTGTGGACTGTTATTAATCACTGTCATTATCTTGGATGAAATGAGTTTTGGAGTTCAACTTCATCCCCCTGAAGGACACTGTTTATTTATTGTTATCCTGAAGCTTGCCTCCATTTTTAGCCTGGTGTCAGTCCTGGTGTAAATAAGGGGAACTGCAATGGCTTCATTCAAGTTGGGCGAACCTCCAGGGAAGCATTCTGAAGAAGCCTGCAGCGGGACACGTGAGCCACTGGGGTGCCTGTCATGGCCGTGGCTGGAGGAGCACGCTGGCTGCACGGAGAGGATGCGCCTGGGTGCAGGCAGAAAGTGCCAAGAAAACTTGCGGGGGCCTGAAAGCTGGGCTGGGCTTTCGGGAGAGTGCAGGCTTACCCAGCCATGGGACCTGCCTACCCTCGCATCTGTAAGGGGAGGAGCGGCGCTGGCTACGAGCTGGCTGGGGAGGCTTGGGATGGAGCAGCAGGAAGCCTGATGGGAGCAGCCATCAGCAGGAGCCACRGTGACGTCATCTGCCAGAAATTTATTTTCCTAGGGAATGGGGATTCCCCAGTAATGATGACGGGGTGGTCCCACACTTCCACATCCCTGCTCGGTTGCGGGGGCTTTCCTGAGTTTCCTTGTTTTCATTTAGTCCTTGCCAGTCGTGACTGTTAAGTACAGATGAAGCCTGGTTTTGCCATCATTTCTTGACAAACTTTTCCAGGTCATAAAAGAATCGCTCTTTTCTCAGGATTTCTGGCCTTGATTACCAGAAGCAGCAGCAGGATGCGGAGGACCAGTCGGATTTCGCACTCCTGCCTGAAACAAAAGCAGCATTTTTGCAAGCGTGCATCTGTGGAAACAGCTGTATTTGTGCTAGGAGAGAACATTTTTCCGCCTTGCCTGCTCCCTCCAGCAAAGCTCTCTGCAGCTCTGCCAGCCTTTTGCGGAAGGGGAGAGGCAGCCACTGGCAGACTGCTAGCCGGGCTCCCCATGCCGCCTCCGGAGGTTGCGGGGATGCTCCTGCCGCCCCAATGGAGCAGGAGGGCGGCTGGGAACCAAATCGGTCACTGCTAGTTGTTCCTGGTATGTGCTGGAGTAAATCCCTCTGCAAGTTTGGGGCTGCATGGTTTCCGTAGCTTTCAAAACTTTGCGGTTCCTCCAGACTACAGAAAATGTGCATAATGAGGAAAACCAGAGGAGAAAAAGTAACTGCCTGCCATGCTACCTTGCAAGATGGTTCATCAGGCATGCTTGTGTTAAGAGAGCACCTGGAATTGGAGAGGACAGGCACCCACATCTACCAACACACCTCAGCCCCAGCCAGGAGACCAAAATGATCAGCCTTGCATCGTCCTTGCCATACACCAGAGTTTTGTCCAGATGCTGGAGGTCGACAGCTGGTATCTTGGGCGTTGCAGTCCTTTAAGGAAAGTTCATGTCTTTCACGTTCACCCTGTGTCTGTCTTATTTGCCTGGGAGCTACATTTTGCATTCTCCTTATTCGACATGTATAATGACAGGGTTTAAACAGCATATCAGATAATTAGCTCTGAATGCATAATTTAAGTCCACTGCTATAAGTATGGGAAAGTGCCTTGCCCTTGCTTAATTTAATAGGTGAAAGGCAATGTGTTAAACTCAGCGTGGTGAAATAAATGTCTTTGTCTCGGTTCAGGTTCATCCAAATGTTCCTCAGAGCTCACTCTGCTGTCACCTGCCAGTTTGTACCATACTGGTGTCGTGGTTTAACCCCAGCCGGCAACTCAGCACCACACAGCTGCTGACTCACTTCCCCCCCCAGTGGGATGGGGGAGAGAATCAGAAGAGTAAAAGTGAGAAAACTCGTGGGTTGAGATAAAGACAGTTTAATAAGTAAAGCAAAAGCCGCGTGCACAAGCAAAACAAAGCAAAGCAAAACAAGGAATTAATTCCCTACTTCCCATGGGCAGGCAGGTGTTCAGCCATCTCCAGGAAAGCAGGGCTCCATCACGCCTAATGGTTACTTGGGAAGACAAAGGCCATCACTCTGAACATCCCCCCTTCCTCCTTCTTCCCCCAGCTTTATATGCTGAGCATGACGTCACATGGTGTGGAATATCCCTTTGGTCAGTTGGGGTCAGCTGTCCCGGCTGTGTCCCCTCCCAGCTCCTTGTGCACCCCCAGCCTCCTCGCTGGTGGGGTGGGGTGAGAAGCAGCAAAGGCCTTGACTCTGTGTAAGCACTGCTCAGCAATAACGAAAACATCCCTGTGTTATCAACACAGTTTTCAGCCCAAATCCAAAACACAGCCCCATACTAGCTACTATGAAGAAAATTAACTCTATCCCAGCCAAAACCAGCACAATTGGTTATAATGGATTTTGCTACAAAAGTTCCTGTACAAAAGGAATAGATGATCAAAGTCCTGGTTAGGGCTCGGTGGTTCCAGTTACTGCCTGTAGTGGTCTGAATGGCAATAATGGCAATAGATATATTGGCATGCATAAATTACAAAGAACCATCATGCAACATTGAATGGTTTGTGTAAGAGTGGGTGCTGGCATAGTGTCAAGTGTATGTGGTGTGTCTGTGCCTGGGGCACTGGTGTGGTGGAGCCCAAACATGAAGCTACAGGCTCTACTGGCAGACTAAGGAGCAGCTTGGTGATAATTTCCGCCCATTGTCCTGCTGACTGAATAGTTTCCTGTAGCATCATTTGTTTTGGGATGAAAGTGTTACTGTTTGTTCAGTGATGCGAGACAGTGAGAAAATACTCCTGTGTTTTGTTTCGAAGATGATGATTAAAAACGTGGGGGAGAGGCTATTCTCTTCCGGTTTTGGCAGTTCCAGAAATAACCGTGGTTGAAATCTGCATGACTTTCATGTTGCCTCTTTGAGGTTTCGTTGGCTCAAACAGTCGAGAGCAATAAAAATGGTGCCAGAGTATAAGCCTGACTGAATATGAATAGCTGTGCTTTCCAACCAGGGTGGCACACGTCTCCTTTCTGAAGACACATGCAGCTATTATACAACATAGTGCTTCACTCGTGTTTTTACAGTCCAGGTTGCTTTATTTTTGTTCCTAAAGCTCTAGACACAGTAGGTCCTTTTGACTGGTCTACCAGCTTAGAGGCAGCAGAGTTTAATTTGCTTCCATTTGAGTCAAAAGCTGTCCTGACCTCAATGAGAAGAGGATCCTGTTCTGTACAGCTTTGCACTTCAGTGGGATAAATACAATGTTTAGGCACTTGCAGACCGTACAAATCCTATCACTTTTCTTTGTGAATAAACAACATGCTGGCGCTTTGATTCAGGGCCAGAGTAGCTGAAATAGCATTTATTGTATTTACAAATGAGCTCTGCTCTCTTCATCAGCAATAACAAGTTACCATTTACTGCTCTAGGCGGCAATTTTCTCATTAGGTGTTTTAATGAACACAGAAGGGTTTAAATTTATTCTTATTTCCAGCATTCTTGTGGTAACACAGCTCCTTGATATACAGGAACCATGGCTTCTAGAGCAGGTTTTGGTTTTGAATGTAGGCTGCACTAATGAGTGTAGGAATTACAATACCAGACTCATCAGTTGAACTAAAATACCACGTAGACCAGATGGAAAAGGTCTTTATTTCTAAAGCTTCTTAAAAAAAAAAAAAAAAAAAAAAAAAAAAAAAAAAGAAAGAAAGAAAGAAAAAGTTATGTAGCTAAGAGATGTCGTGGGGATTTGTGGTTAACAGTGATTACTATATCAGAACAGACTTGGCAGCTGCTCTGCTGCCATGCTGAAAAAATGCTGTTGCTTCACCGTGCCTGTGGGAGAGATCTTTTGGGGATGTGCTTTGGGTCATAGGGAAGACCTCCTTCTATTGTTGTTTTCACAAATTAAGCTCCTTTCCATATTAAGTTAAATTTAATGAAAGTTTTCCCTGTCTCCCATATTTCTTTTTAAAAAATCTTCCTTCCTTTCCATATTCAATCTTTCCCTATCTTCCATATTGGAGTTGGAACCAAAGGAGAAATTTTTGTGGGGCAAATTAATGGAAATCCCATAAATTTTGAGATTTTCTGAAGAATAAATTGCTGTCTTCCAGTCCCTTGGTGTTTTCCATGCCTCTGAGCCAGAGGGAGGTGGCAGGCTTTCCCAGGTGACAGCCCCAGAAGGAGCTATGGGAGGGACCTGCACAGCATTGTCCCTTCACCTGTGGTTTATTTTTTGTTAACAGGGAGATTCTTGTGTATTTTAACCCGATTAGTGGTTGGTTGTCCTTTCCCCTCACTTACTCTCCTTTCACTGCAGCCCTTCAGTGGCCAGCTTTGTCCTCTAGCGTCGTTGCGGTTGTCCTTCCACTCGTCCAGTTCTGCCTTCTCTTCTCTCATTGCTGCTCCTCCGTCCCTTGCTGCCTCCCTCCCACCACTCCAGGACCCGGATGCTGCTGGAGTGGATGTGGGAGCGTGGAGGTGTAGGGTTAGATACCCGACGTGCTTATGAGCTGTAGCAAGGAGTGGGATTTCATGACCCAAGGCAACCTGTCGAGGCCCTATGTCCTTAACTTCACCCGAAGTGTGGGGAGAAATGTTCAAGAAAGTGCCCTGAAGATGAATTTCTTAGACCCGTATGCAGTATCTGTTAATCTGATTTTTCAGAAAAACCTAAGCTACATTGTGTTGACCAGAAAATAACTCTGTGATGTTTTGTACAAGTTAGTCCTAGTACAGTCTCCATTTGTGGTCTGATGTTCCAGTACTGTCGTCTGTGCTGCACTACACGATGGGACTAGTGATGTTTAATTATTTTGGTCTCCCAACTGAAGCGCGTGTGCTCTTTCTTAATCTTCGTTTAAATACCTCAGTGCGTAATGCAACTCACTCTTAATCAGCCAGCTTCATTCAGTTACTCTTAATCCAACTCAAATGCTTTTGAACACTGCAATTTCACTTCATTTCTGCAGGAGATGAACAGATTGCCCTTATTGCTTGCCAGCTGGGTAACTGAAAAGATAGATCACATCGACCCTCTGCGCTCCACTGAGGGCTTCCCTTGCCTTTCGGTACAGCATCAAACTTGTCCTGGTTTGTGAAGGTATGCGCGAGTTCGTTCTGTCCTACCTCTGCAGTATCTCTTCTGCTCACCTACCTCCTCGGTGCTGCTGTCTCTCTGCAGTATTGTCATCCACCGGAGCAAGAGCCATCCCTGTGCCACTTCTGCCAGGAAGGGGATTTCTGTATCACAGAGAACTTGACTGCAAACTGTTGTTGTCTATGCAGCAGTGCTTAAAAATAATGTGCCAACTTTGCTGCTGCACCAGGATCAGCAGGGAGAGCAGAGGGGTGCAGTCTCCCACTGTTTGCATCCCTCTGGCTGTTCTGTCCCTGGGTGATGCCTGCCTGGCTGCATGGGCTGTGAGCAGCCTTTGTCCTTGCGTGCTCTTTGCTGCTGAGACCGAGGTCAGCAGCAGTTTGGCCAAAATGAGGTTTGAAACTTGATTGCTGAACCAGCGCTGTTCCTCTGCCTGGGCAAGGCTTGCTTTCTGTGCAGAGCCACCGACGTCAGGGCGTTGCAGGTTGATTGGGGAAGAGATTTGGTCCTTTCTGTGTTTGGTGTCTTTGATTTTTCATGTGTATCAGTTGAAAATTAAGGTTGCTGACAGTGAAGGGAGGTGGACCAGTGAAGGGAGGTGGACCAGCAAAGAGAACAGTGACTTTATTGCCATTTTACACCCTTTCTTTTTCTGCATTCAGGATGGTGGAGGGAAGTCTGGCTTTAATTCTGCTGAAGAGTAATAGGCACCTGATGGTGTAATGAGCCTTCAAGGGTAATACTGTCATGATTTATTCTCCATTTTTGTGGTGTTTTTTKGGGGGGGAGGCAATTGTCAGTGAACAGGAGCCTCATTATGCCCCTGGTAATAAAGACTCAGTGATACTTAATAAGTGAAAACAGAGGTTTTTAGAAGAGATGCAGATAAAGAGATTTCACCTTTTCAAGAGACCACATCAGAAATAAAGTTAGTGCTACCACTGCTGCTTCACGGGTCCCGTTGAAGAGACACCTCCTGGACATCCTGAAATCCACTGCAAACCTTCCACTGGTTTCAGTGAGGTCAGAGCCGCACCTCAGTACTAATGGAAATTTCTGCCATAATCAGGCCTGTGATTTGTGAGTCATCTTTAAACACTTACGGTCCAATCTTAGCTTTCTGTCACCCTTTCTGCCTTTGCTGTGGTTGCAGGGGGTGGCTGGAGCAGAACTGAGCTCTATAGATTCAGGTATTTGCTATGTTTCCAGCTTATTCGCCTTGTTGACATAGTAAAAAAGTCTTTTTTTCTTTAGGCCAGCAGAAAGAATCAGGTACCTGTCAGCTGCAGAATTGCTTACTGGTAGCTATTTAATGGCACATTTTTGTTTACCAAGTGGTGCTATAGAGTGCATCGCTATAAAAAGCGATCATGTTTTAAATCATTCCTCTCTGTTGACACAGGCTTTTGTTTCCTTCCAGCAGCAGCCCGAGCAGAGGCTGGATGCTCAGCCTCGGTGGCTGGTTAGGACTGCAAATTTCAATTATCTTTTTACCATTCAAGTAAGAACTGGCTTTGCAGGTTGCTGCTGGGAGAGTGATACCCAAAGAAACCTCCTTAACATGAATAGGCGAGGTGCTATGTTGGTTTGTAGACAGATGCATGGCTTTAATGGGTTATTAGAAGTGGTTTAAAAGGCTTCCACTGAGGGAGGGAAAGGGGAGACATGAGAGCAACATCCTGAGGGTAGAGAGGTTGCTGGGGCATGTTACCTTTCTGGTGGTGTGCAGCGGGAAAGGAAATCAGCAAGATTAATCCCCCTTTTTTTGCCTTATGTAGCACTCCTTTAGCCAAAGGTATTAAAACTCCTATAGATTAAGCCTTTGTGAGGCCCTAATAGGTGAGGGTTTGTGTAAGTAGCTGCGTGGAGGAACAGAGATGTTTGTTATATGGTGAGCTTAAACCATGCAATAAGCTGGGAGAACAGTGAGTATGGAGGAAGAGGTATTAGCCTGGTGTGCCCCCCCACACCAAACTGTGTCTGTCTCTGCGGCCAGGTTTATTTCAGGGGGGTCTTGCTGCTGCTAACTGTGAATACAAAGCACAGTAGCCATTCACTTTCAGTAGATTTCTAGGTTAAGTTCAATTTTCAGAGTCACTTATACACTTAACTTATCTGAACTAGAGTGTTTCTTGGCTGTTCTCAAAGGTTTGGTTCAGGTGTTTTTCCAGAGCCTCAACACACTTTTAAATCTCTCTAGATTTTTGCCCTATTTTAAGATATCTGTGCTCTGCTTTCAACCTGACAGGGGGAAAACAGTTTTCATGGCTTCTGCTGTGTAGCAATCAATTTTGGTATCAGAGAGGCTTGGGGGTTGCTGTGCTGTAAGGGATGACTTCCACTATTTCAAAACGATGACAGGGAAAATTTAGGAATGTTGAAAGAAGCAAAGAAATATTGGCAGTCTTTCCTCCAGCAAAAATTAGAAACCAGTCCGCTGGCATTTCAGAAATGTCAGCTTCATGTCACAACTAGAATACTTTTTTTTTTCCTTTTGCATATGTTGAAAATCAGATACTTAAACTAAAATGAAATTTGGAAGAAATTCTTTACTCGAGCATAAATCACCATGCTACCTCAGATAAGGCTTATAAATTAGAAGAAATGTTTTATGCCAGAGTGTAATCATTTCATGCTCCTGGGCGGATTGGCCATGGGATGGACAAATTTTGAATCGTTCTGTAGTCTTAGGTATGTGAGTGGAGTAAAACCTAATCTTAGCTGAAACAGTTTTTTAAAACAAATTCTAAAGTGTTGTGCAACTTTGGTAAACCACTTAAAAAGGGGTTTTAGAACATGAAAATGTGAAAATCTGGCTCTGTGAATAAATGACCTGATTCCTTAAGGCTCTCTGAGTATTTGCAGCTCCAGCTGTAGACTGTGGTTTTAATATGGACATGTAACATGGGCTAAGATGCATAGTTTTGGCTTTCCAAATATGAAAATGTCCATCTTAACTCTTTTTCCACATTTGTGTAAAAACAAAACAAGCCTCCGCTAACACTAATTTTTGTGTTGTGGGTTTTTTTTTTTTTTTTTTCCTTTCTCCCCGAAGCTGCAATATTCTATGTAATGAACTGCCTAGTTTAGCTACATGTAAGTTCTCCGGAAACAGTTAGGCAAGTATTTGTGGTCGAGACTGTGGTGTTCCTTGTTAACTGAAACATGGTTTTTGTTCCTTCCTATTTCTAAATGGATGGGGTTAAGAGATTAATTTCCTGTCAGAAGGTCACATGAATGAGCATGGGAGAACAGGCTAGTCTTCCTTTTTTCCTGTGTGTGGGTTAATCTGTTTTAGAAGAAGCCCAGTAACAGACCATTTTCCTCCTCATCTGCTCAAGATACAAGCTGCAGCTGTCCAGGAGGTCCCATCCACCCCAGCCCTGGCGGGGAGCCTGGTGCTGCCGGCAGCGTATCTGAGAGCGTGGCTGGCTGGATGCTGGTGACCCTGAAGACACCTGTTACACGTGCCGAGAGCTGCGCTTACCTTGTGTTTATTCTGTGTGTTGCCACGTCCGCATTTGCCTGCGTCTAAGCCCTCCGTGGTGGCTGGCGCTTACGACCATTTGCCTATCTTTCGCAGCAAACACTTGGCTCATTTTACACAAACTTTCCTTATGCATCCGTTAACCTCCCAGGAAGTTCCTACAGATCCAATCTAGAAAAAAAAGACCATGCAAAATGAGCAGCATTTAGCTAATCAACACCTCCGTGCAAGATTTTATACCAAGCACATTTCCCCGAAAATAATCTATTTGCAAGCAATGAAATTCTTGGAAAGAAGTACTAATGGTGTACTAACCAGGGGAAGCTCTGTGTGTGCGTGTGCTTTGGAAAAGTGAGAACAGTCTTTCTAAATCTTCCTTGCCTTGGAAATTAAAAACATTTTAATGCCTCACAACTTGAGCTCAAGCAGAATTTAAGTAGGTGAATGTGTCTCAGAGTCAGCAGTGGTGAGAAGGAATAAAAGAGCAAGAGAGATGAATCTGTGAAGTGTAGTTCTGAGCAAGTGGTGACACGAGGAATGGATGCCAACCCCATTAGCATAAAGAAAAGCTTTTCTCTCTCCCTTCTACAGATGCGTCCTGGAGGGCGCTTGCAGTGAACAAGAGGAACCTGCAGCATTAAGAGCACACAGGGAGACTGTACTGGCACAGAGAAAACACTAGGTTGTTGTTGTTTCCTGTAAAAATAAAAATGGAGGGAGAATATGCCACGGGAGTAGGGAGGAAAAAGCCCAAACTACATTTAACTGAAGTGTTCCTGCAAAAAAAAAAAAATTAGTTTTCAATTTCTTAAGTTTTGGGTTCAATAATACTTTAATACTTCGTATTCTCCTGTCTTTGAGGAGGAGGCTAGCGGAGCAAGTTCATTTTAATCACTGAACATCTGGAAAATGATCCTATGAATAAATAGTTTAGGGGTAGTATAATGACATCTTGCAGTGTAGATATTGGCAAGAATTAGGTAAAATAATTCTAAAAGCTTACGCTACTTGGAAGGAGAAAGCCCTGATACATCTGGCATCTTTGTTGTCCGCCATATGGGTGTGGAGTAGCAGGACATGAACGTGGTAGAAGATTCAGACATTGGAGTGAGCTTTGCCTTCATCCTGCCGCGGCAGCATCATGAGAGGAAGGGGAGCAGCAGCCACCTGCCCGGGTGGAAGCCCCCGAGGCCGGGACGTGGCGCTTCCCAGGTGAGAGGGTGGGAGAAGGGGCCTCCTTCCAGGTAGCTGGAGGAGCAGCGTGAGCGAGCTGAGCTCTGGAGGGAACCGTGTTTTCTTCTCTTTCTAGCTCCTAAGACGGTTCCTTTGACATGAGGGCTGAAGATATGCATAGGAGAGGAAAATGTGATCCTAAGCAGAAATCCCTTGAATCTTTCTTTTCCGTGAGATATTGAGTAAAGGTCAGAGGTTCTGGGAAGAAATGTCCAGTGTTCTGACCAGTGACTGAAATACAATTTATTTGTGGGCTTTTGTTTCATTTCCTGTTTTTGAGATTACTAAGGGATTTGCAGTTAGGAGATGCATATTCCAGCTCACTTTGTGACTTTAGACCCTTGGTGCTGGAGGTAGGCTCTGTTTACAGAACTGCGGTCGACTTTTTCTGAATAAACTAAAAGCACTGGAAATGTATTTCTGGCTTGCAGAATTCAGGATGACCCATCTGTAACACGCAGTCACTTGAGTAGCCTAACAGTCATAGTAATAGCTGTTGGTTTTCAGCTTGCAGTAGACATGTTCTTTTGAGAAGGGTTTTTGAAGGAAGCTGGACCTACAGAACCCGCTATCGCAACAGAAAAACCCAACTAAAAAACCAGCAAACCATTACTTGCAAAGTTTATGCCTCAAAACTGATTGTCCCAGTGTTGAAGTGGTTGGGGGCAGACATCGGTTTTGCGTCCTTCTGTTAGCCTGTGTGCAGGTGTCCGGGACCTACGGCTCTCAGCCGTGGGCCGAGACCACCCTTCTTCTCAGAAGGCTGTAGGGGCCCTTTCCAAGGAAAGGCAGTGGGGCGGAGGCACTCAGCCTGCGCGTTGCGTGCCTCGCCCCTTTGCAAAATGAGGAACTAGAGTAAGGTCCTTGACAAGGTGTGCTGCCTCTGCGGTGCTGGCCCTGCCTTGCATAGTGAAAACTGCATTTATAGATAGTGGCAACTGCGTCTCAGCGGAGTTTGCAGATGTGCCCTATGGGCGCTTAAGGTGCCTGCTGTGTTTTGAGCTAAGGGGACCACGGCGGCGAGGGAGACATGTCCCAGAGCATCTGTGTGGGGAAGAAGCTTACGGTCGTGCTAACCAAAGTAGACCCTTTGGCAAGGTGGGGAACGGCCCAGGGGAAGCTGCAGGGTCACCGGTGGGGTACCGGTGGCTCCCGTCCGCCAGCAAGTGCTGCGTCGGCTGTAGAACTGCACTGGGCAGCGCTCCTGCCRTGAGCCCTGCGTCACAGAGCGCCCTCAGGCCTCCCTTTCCCCAGCCCCGGGTGGAGCTTGAGGTAGCAGGCTCTTGTTTGATGTGGCTCCTTGGTTTTCCTCCTCTTTCAGTGAAATCCTTCTAATGAAATTTGTCAGTGAATTCCTCCTACTTTGTAGCTTTTTCTTTTTGAACAGCCTGTATCAGAAAGTAGTTCGTGGTAAAGAAAACTCTTCCTCTTTTGCTTGATGTCGTCTTCCCGGGTCTCCTGTTCCCTCCAYGCTAGTCAGAGGTGCAAAAACCAGCCGATTCAAAGAGCATTCAGAGAGTGGACTGTAGGTTTCTGTAACTGGTAGGAATTATCTCTTCAGCAGATTATCAAGAAATGGATGTGTAGTTCATTGAGATATTTATTGAGTGCCCCTTCCCTTAAATGTTTCCAGATGAAAAAATAAATTTGTACAAAGTTGTAAAAATATTAGTAAGTCACCTGACAGGAATTGCTTGTTAGAAGAATATGAGTGGTGGATTTTGTTTTGCTAGAAGCAAAACAAATAATTCTGCTGAATTTTGACTGTCGCRGGCTTTCTGAGGCTGCTGCTGCCTTACATCTTGGGTTTTTTTTTCACAAAGCTCCTGGGAGTTAGGTGCGAGAAGATTAATGCTCCCCCAAACTTTGAAATAAAGGACTTGAAGAAATATTTTTAACTGACTTTTTTCCACTTAAAAGTATTTTTGTGGTATGCTGGTCTGTTGAAATCAGTAGAACTATGAAGGTTTGCACCAGCTTAGAGACAGAGCATTTTCTCAATGCATTTTTAATTGCAAACTCTTAAAATTATATGTACTTTTTTAATGGAAAGGAACCTTTCATTTCAATGTGTATGCAGAGACTTTGTGTGGACAGTTAAATAATCTAAAGTCACCTAGAATTCCTTTCCTAGTGACATTTTACTTAACAACTTTCCACGTTTTAGAGAAAAATGATGTGTTGCCTGCAGATGAACAATCTCTTTCCACTCCCACTGAGTTATATGTGGAGGTGTGAATATATATAATTAGAGACTTGGGGACAGACTGTGAAACAGAAAATGAGAGAGGAAGACTTCTCCATTTCCAAAACCATCTCGGTGTCATCCACCAGTTAAAGTGACCTTCTTGTACACGGGATGTTTTACGGCTGTGGGGTCACTGTAGCAGCTCCAGATAAGCGTGGGGCAGAGACAGCTTAAGGGAAAGTCTCTGCTTTTGGCTCTCACAGGAATGGAGTGCTGAAAGACGCACGATTCAGGAGTTGCTACGGCTGGTTTCAGTGAATCTGAAGTACGTTAAGTATAGTAAGTATATTAATAACACTACAGCTCTTCCCAGAAGGTGCAGCTGAAGGTGAAGTGCATGGCAGAAGAAGATGGTGTCAGGCAGAGGTTAGGGTAAAACAGCCCRTTGTTGTTGTGGGGTGAGGCCAAATCTATTGTGTCACACCTGTGCAGTTCAACAGGAGTTACTTTTTATAGAAGTATGTTTGTCCTCAAACTGCGTTGATCTTCATTTCAAACCAGCAGCAATATGCTTAACAGACTAAATAAAACATGAATGGCCACTTGACAGCTGAGAAAGGCATCTCTGTTGTGTTTTYAGTTGTTCACATAGGCTCCTGCTGTGAGCTGATGCTTTCTGTTATGCACGATCTTGAAATAAATTTTAATAATCTGATGTCAGGGCTCAGATGTTGTACTTAACTGTCATGTGATAGAAGCTTGAATCAGATTGAGAGATAAAAGTTTCTCTACAGGGAACAAAGTTCAGAAATATGATGTGTAAAGAACTTACAGTAAATGCAAAACCAGGTGTAAGTATGTTGAGGCACTGCGCAGGGGTATAGTAAGCAGCAGTTACAATAGAGATGCTGTAGATAGGAGAATGTAGATTCTTTATCTTGCTGTTCTCTTGAGACTCTTGGTGCAGTAACAGAAACCTCAGACTGTGCTAAAGGGAGTAGCGGTTCTTGGGGACTATACAGCAAATATTTTCAGTGCATTAGAGGTATTAACCTATCAGTTATTCAGCTTGGAAAAACAAACTGAATGCTTTTGAAGAGAATCCTGTAACATGCTATTTTTCATGATTACACTGCATTTCCCTAAAAATGTCAACTAACACCCATAAAACCTTGATTCATTAAGTAGTTGGTTAACTGGGGTGTTGGTGTTTCTGTCCTGCTGTAATTAGTTACCTGGTATGAAGTGCAACACGTGTTAGGCACATGGATGTGAGAGTAGGTGTGTATGTTCCTTTGCAGACCTCCATCTTTTAAAAATATTTGTGCAGATCCATACCTGAGGCTTGGTCAGCGGATTCCCTCTGCCAGGTGCCAAGTGCTTTTTGTTGATGTAGACTTCAGCTGGGTGGTGCTCTGCAAATTTTAGGGAAAAGCATAGCCAATATGGACTTCATGTACAATCAGTAATTGTGTGGTTGATACACGGTGTTGCTCTACCACTTCTTTTTTCTCTTTTATCCCTTCTGATGGAGAGGTTTAAGGGATATTGAGCCTTGGGGAGCTAGCTTTGCCCTTCTTGGGGAAGATGGGAATGCTGACATGATAGGTGTCCATCCCTGGAGGTTGGGTAGGTCATGGCTATCCTTGGAGGAAAGCAGCATTATCTTGGCAGAATCTCCACCTGTTGTTTTCACATCTCAGCTGCGTCTTCTGGCTTCCTTGTTGCATTATTGACAAAGTTTAACAAGGCATGTCGCTAATGCTTGTCTCGTGCTCCCTTGTTAGTCAAAGCCACGTTTGCAAGGAGCAGAGAAAATTTCCCAGGCTGATGGACCTCCACAGTCAGTCTGGATGGACTCTCTAAACGCCATGGAAATGATTGTTTAGTTGTGTGACAACTAAATGCTTTTTTTTGTTATTTTTATAATCACTCATTTACATTTGCATTGCAGCCTATGGGTCTGTGTCCCTGCTGCAGCAGGCAGCACACTCATCCCATAGGAATGGTCCGGTGCTGGGAGGATTAGTGCGAAGGGGGGATGCGGGGCCTCCCTGGCTGTGCCCCTCTCCGTTCTGGCTGCGGCTTTCCCATGCCTCCCACCTGGGCACCCTGGTGCCTCCCGATCAGGGCCAATTTACAGCCTCCTCCACTGCGTGGAGGAAGGCAGAAATTAATCTGGAGGGGAAATTGTTCTGCCTGAGTGGGCAAATAGAAGGAAACTGTCTCATTGACTGTGTTGCTTTAATCTCTTTTTATGAGCTACCTGGAGCGCAGAGCTCTTTATCTGACCCACCATCAGAGCTGGCAGGGGCCCAGCAGGGTCTCTGCTAGCTTGAGCTGAAGGATTTACTGGCTTTTGCCAGCTGCCTTCCCCTTGGCAAATCTCCCCGCGAGCAGAACCAAGAGCAGGGTGTCTTGGTGCGTGCAGCTGGATGCAGCCCCCGGGAAGCCCGGCAGCAGCTGTTACCCGAGCGCTGCACAGCAGCGGGGCCGGGCTCCTGCTTCTCCTTCTGGTCTTTGAAGGCCCTGTGCACTCCACGGCAGATGGGTGGGCGCGATGCCCACGTTTCCTGAAGGTGCAATCCTGCAGGCCCTTCTGCGGGCCAAGCGCTGCCTTCCTCTTGCTGCACCCTGGCAATGCGCCTGGTGAAACTCTGCTTTGCGCGTGGGCTGCGTTTAATCCTGTATGAAGGGAAATGGTGCATCCTTGTCTACCTTTCATCTCCCTCGGTCCTCCTGCAATTGCTCCCTCATCACTGTCGAACTGCAGCCCTCAGACTGGGACTTGCCGTCGGTCTGGCAGGGGTGTTCCTGCGGCAGCACGACCAGCTAGCAAGGCCTTTCCCTTCCTTAGTGGATTGCTAGGCTTCCAGCTCCTTCCCTTGTCTTTTCAAGGCATGGGAAGAGGCTTGGATGTCCTTTCTTAAAATACTCACCTTATCGTCCTTGACTATAACTACTTATTTATAGCATGTGCCTAAGCTGTGCCATTTGACCTCCACGCGTGGCTGGGTGAAGACTTTCTGTCCGCCCGAGAGACTGACTGTGGGCACACTCGGCTTGCTGAAGAGACTGAGTTTTAGTCTATAATATAATGGGTGCATGAAAAGATTAAAATGATGTAATGGAAAATCAATTACAGGTTAATGATCATAGCCAAATTCATGGTTTAAACCCTTATTTTTTGTATCTTGCAAATGAATATAAAAATTTGCACGTAGCAATCAGTTTAAAAGGAGATCTTGAACAATCTAGTACAAATGTTAAATTTAGCGCCAACAGTGTGTAGGGAGACGGCTGCGAACGGCCACATTAAGCACACTCCTACTCAGATGAGCTGCCTGCAGTGAGTGGGTCTCGGCTGCACAGCCCCAGCCAGCCACGGGTGCGGGTGAGGCAGGCCACCTCGCTCCCACAGCCGCAGCGCGGGGAGCAGAGAGGGGTTCATGGGAAAACTGAGGACACGCACCCTTCCTGAAGTCCTGGTGGGTTTGTTACTCCTCCCGCAGAAACCTTGAACCTTTTGTTTAGAGTACGTCAGTGGGAAGCTTAAAGGCACTTTAAACAGCTTCCCATCCGCTTTCCTTTTTTGTTGCTGGTGAGAATTACAGATGAATGGAGCCTGATAAGATTAGCTGATTTAATGCACATCTTGAGTCCATTTTGCAATTAAATACACTATCATTTTTCACAAACTCTTTTCTAGTTCAATTTAAAAATGACTCCTGGCTAACATGGGAAATGTCTTAAACCCTCCACCCCGTTCAACAAACAGTGCATGTAGTGGTACGGATAAGAAAACCACAGCTATTTTTAGGCTTTATCTTAAACTATATAATTTACTGTTACTGCTCTGAGTAATTTGTATTTATTTTTAACACAGTATTTATTTTTATTTGTTATTAACACAGTTGTTTTGTGTTAATAGCCTAACTGATGAGACAATGTATATTCCGAGTGCCCTTAAAAATTACCTTCTGAGTAAGACTTTTTTTTTTCAGAAATGGGAACAATGCAAGCAATATTAACAGTCAACCCTTTAGGCCAACTATTGCCTTTTTTATTCATACGGTACCTACCCAGTGCTGTCCAACTCCCTGTTGTGACATCTGGACACTGCCATCACACAAATATTTACTACCCACTAATTATAGCAGTAAGCAATAGAAAAGAAAGTTTTAAGCATACTGTGTTGGTTTTTTTAAGGGTAACTAGCTGTTTTTGTTTCCTACCACTCCTGTAGTTGCAGGTTAGCTAACTTGCACCCCAGTGTGTTCTGCCAAAGGTTGTTTATTTCTCCTGTGCTGATGTCTTGCCACTCTGTGGTTAACGTTATGTTTCTGAAGACAGGGCTATAAATTCATTTTGAATTGGACAGCTCTACGAGACAAAAACCCCACATGTAAATAGTGGTCCATAGACGGATGAAGATTTGCGTTTGAACACCAACCATTATTTGTTTGTGGTTTTGTTTTTAATTTAATAAAAACAAAACAGAACAGGATTGAGCCTCATGCTTCTTTAAGGGAGCCACGTTTCAGCCCAGGTGAGATACTTGGGGCACTGGAGGTTCATGACTTGAGTAAGCAAAGTCTCTCAGATTAGTCCCTAAAACCCCCCGGGCAGCCTCTGGGGAGAGCTGGCCATGTGCAGCTGAGGGGGATGCAGTCCTGGTGTCTTAAAAGCACATCTGTGCTAACCAAGTCACTGCGTTTTGTCATATCAAGGGTTTGCCAGTGGATCCTCACGACAGTGTGCTGAGTTGTGTGCTCGCACAAGGGACCTCTGTGGTTTTGTCAGCTTTTGCACCAAGAGACAGGCTGGCAGGTTAGCATGCAGCAGCTGGGGCTTGCCCCAGGCTGGCATCTGGCGTATGCAATTTCTGCCACACTTCCCCTTCCTTTTCTGCATAGAGCAATGAATTCACACATTGAAATCAATGAAGGTTTAGTAGTTAACTTTTACTGTCAATTTTTGTAGGATCCAAGGGCTCATTAAAAACAGAATACTCCCTCCCCATAGATCACCCCGCTAAAATCCCTGGAGACCTCAGTAACGTAAAGATGGGATTTGCATGTGACTATTCAAGATCAGCTTGACTTTTACAATACAAAGAGGATGTTCATGTGCTGGGACAGCTGATTTGGGAGTTATTTTGGTAGGTGGTTTTTCCTTATTGCTATATGTAAACAACCAAGATAACGTGTATCGTGAAAGTTGCAGAGGAGTTCTGCAGCTGCCCGTGCAAGCTCAGGTGTGAGCTCAGACCTTTCCGGTGGCTATCTCTTGATTGCCATCACACAGTTTACCGTGTGAGCACTTGCTGCGGTCAGTAGTGGCTGTTAGACAACAGCAGTCCAGCTGTGAACCCCGGAGGGATAACAGACCGGTTATGGTTTCTAGCAGTGGCAGCTATAACGGCATGTTATGTTATTTTCCAGTGGTTCACCCAACCCTGTACCTGTAGACCTGGTACAGGTCTTCCTGTGGAAGTTGGATGGCACAGGCCTGTGCCCAAGTCCTGGGCTGCCACGTCTCTCTCTTTAATCCTTCTTCTTAATATTTTTATAGAAGAGAAGGACTTGCCGGAAACATCTTCCCTACAAAGAGGACTTGTGAGAAACATTATGTGCTTTCAAATAAGGCACAAAATGTACTCACTGATCAATTTTCTGTCCTCATTAAGTCTCTCAGACGAGAGTTCAAGGGGAAAAATAAAGATGGGAAGAGCTTAGAAATGAAGTCTCTTTATTTACAATGAAAAAAAAAGATAAATCAAGGATACTGAAAAAGGCTGAAACTCAGTGACTTGAGAGGTGGAGGACAGACTCAATTACGATAATGTTGTGCAGCTGTACTACCACATGTACTATCTTCACTTTACTTTGAGATACTTAATGTATGTGGGTAGCCAGTGTTCTCTTTTTGTTTGTTCTAAATATTTCATATGTGTAATGCAGTATAAGATGCAGTTCCCAGTTGTTACAACAGAACAGAGATTGATGGAGCAAAAAAACACCCATCAATGTTTGCACACGCTACAAATTTAATGACAGATACAGACTAATAATAGAAAGTTTATTCCTATAATAAAGGAAAGGGAAGAAAAAGCAACCAAACTCAACACCTTGAATCTGGAATTACAGTCTAAGAACAAAAAATACAGTAGCAATCCACTTCAAGGAATTAGTTGTCTGGACTTTTAGACCAAATTTGCATAAAATGTGCAAGGTGAATCATTCTCTCTTGTTCCTGGATACATGCATGAGATTAGTTCTGTATTGTGTTCCTGGAAATTACGGGGGTGCACAGAAGAGCATCTTTCTAGCTTCTAGCATGCAGGAAAGTGTCTGTAGCCAGCAAGCTCCTGGCTTCTCATGTGTCCTGGAGGTTCAGAGCCGAAGCTCTGAAACTCAGTTTTTCACCGTACAGGGTACTCTGATGTGGGGGCCCAGGGTGTTGCATGAGTTTTGAGTCTTGAAGGGAGGTTAAGTTACATTGCTCCCTGCCTGACAGGCAGAAATAGGGTTAATGCATGGCTGTATATTGTCAGTATGTGTTTCCCATTTACCTGACAGATGAAGCTATGCTGGTGAAGTTGAATGAATGAATATCATGCATTATCCTGTGATGTAGTCCTTGCAAGAAAGAGAAGTACATAAATCTACAAACTGCATAAAAGAGGGAAGGTGGGGGAAAGCACTCGGATAATTCTGCTGGTTTTCCACAATGATGCACTATTTGCTATTTTATTTTTCCCTAGTAATGTTAAATTTAAAGATACAACTTCTGTTAAAGAAATTCTTCTTCCATCAGCAGTTTCTTATGTTTGCTGGTGTTTCAGAAAACATGTAAGATAATGATAATTGTTGAGTTTAGGGAAGAACAGTTTACTTTCACCCAGTTTATTGTCTGTATTTTGACAGACATAGCATCCATTGATTTCCTTCTTGCTTAGGATTTTCACAGAGCAAGAGGGGAAGGGCTAAACATGGGAGGGAAAAAAAGAAAATGGGATAAAACATCCTTTATAATGTCTGCTGTTGGGGGAGGATAAAAGGACGAGTCAGTATAAAAGGCCCCAATTATGTATGCACTATTGCACAAGCAATTTCATTTTAGTTGATTGTTTCCACCAGGAAGTACCTTCAGTGTGAAGAGACTTCTCGGGTTTTGCAGGGAGGAGGCAGCAGCCACAYGCCAGTCCTCAGGGCCTGGGAAGCAAGACGCGAAGACCATGCTCTGCTTTCCACCCGGTCTGCTGAGTGTGTGCAGACGTTTGGAGACGAGTTAAGGTTGCACGTGTCCCTGAGATTGTCTCAATCATGGTAGGGATGAGAACAAGCCCTGGCCACCTCCAGGACCCAGGAGAACATTTCAGAAGATGCACGGTCATCTTTGCTCATTTCCTTGCTCTTTATCAAGCTCAGGTCTCCCTAATCTTGACCGTGGCACCTCAAAATACAGGTTACAGGTTAGACCTACTCAGTGATGATGTTTTTTCTTTGTCAGTCAACATCAGGGAGGTAAGGGGCAATTGGATCGATCCTTAGGTTCTACGTGCAATGAAAGGTCCACACCTTCCCTTGTCTTCCTCCTCTCAGTAGGCCTGTGGAGGGAGATCAGCGTCTATATCAGGGAGGAGTGGGACTTTTTCTGAGAGAAGAGTGGTGGTGTTACAGCAGAGTGGGAAGGTGAATGCCACCTTATGACTAGCTCCTTGCTGCATGTTCTTTGTTTGGAGTTAGCAGTTTGGTCTGTGGGATGTTTGCATGCAACTTATACATTGGAAGGTGCACACCGGAAGCCATTTGCATTGGGAAGACAATTACAGGTTGAACACATTCATTTTTCCGTATACTTCATTGTGAATATGCACAGAATAACACTTACTGCTCTTATATAGGCTGCTTTTTGATTACATAAGTGTCTCAATGTTTGTTGGAGCTCAAGAACTAAGTAATTTTAAACAGTGGTTAAAATCACCACCGTCTTTGTCTTCTCACCCAGTTTTATCCATTGCAGCGCGGCCGATAGAGGGCTGGTGTCGTGCGCTGTGCGCTCTTTGTCTCGGCCCTGAAGATGCTGACTTCCTCCCTTCTATTTCAGGAGGTCATTAGTGCTGATGAGATTAGAGGTTTATATCTTTAGGTCCAAGTCATTATTCCTAATTTAATCAATGCATTTGAAAATGTTTCCTCTAATAAAATTGTAATGACTTTACGTGGTTTGTCGTGCTTATCAAAAACATGGTTTTAACATTTTCATATTTAGAGGCACTGAGCTTCTGGAGAGGAGTATACATTAGTACATCATTGCTGGGCCAATTTCCTGCCTCTCCGTCTTCTCTCTCTCCAGTAAATCAGAATAACCTAGTCAGTGTAATCACAGTGATGTACAGCCAGCGTGGCACTGGAGTCAGGCCTTCRCAAACAGCTTAAAATCCTGGGAGAGGTCCCTTGCGCGAGCAGCATTGCTTCTCTCCCACCACCTTCATCATTCAGCTGTATGCTTTGCCTCCATATGAAATAGGCTATTAGCGGGCTTATGATAAAGGAGAAAATAACCATCTATAATGTAGAGGTTTGACTGGAGAAATGGCTTTTATGTTGCAAGGGGAATGAGATAAATAGCACCCCACAGTGGGAACTGAATTACTGAGGCGAGGCGAGAGCAGCGGTGTTACAGCAGAGCTGGATGTTCGTTCAGAGGCTTTTGAATAAAATTAATCCAAATGCTCGGTTTTCAGGAATGCTCCTGGAATGTATTAGGACTACTATTTAATTCAAATTACCTCTGTTTTTAAACAGGCTGCTGTAAGCATTTGGGTTCAGGCAGGTGAAGAAGGAGCAGGGGACATGAACTTACTGTGTGCCAAGTTCCTTAGCCCTCCGTTTGAACACAGCTGCTGCCATTTCATGTGTCACTCCCACAGCTTGGCTTCTGCAGGGGGAGGCAGGGGTGGAAATCACCCTGATTTTGATGTTAGGTGACAAACTGATGCAAGGAGGGAGAATTTGGCCATGTCTAAGGTCAGATGAGGGGGGTCTGTGGGAGGGCTGACATTTTTATCAGCTCTCAGTGGCCTTCGTTAGTGTCCCAAAAGCAGGGCGGAGAAGATGCAGGGGTGGATGCAGTCATGGTGATGGAGGGGCCGGTGCTGGGCAGTGTCTCTCTGAAGTGCCGGTGGAGGGGTGTCAGCTCACTGGGATTCCCCACTTGGACTTTGGGGGTGTTGGTGCTCCTCGCTGCTCCCAGAGGGGAAGAGTCTACCTGTATGGCAGTGCTTGGGATATGAATGACCAAGTCCTCCTGCCCTGTGCCTCTAATCCTAAGCCACTCATTCCTTCTCAGGCAACAGTCCAAAAGCAGCATGCGGGTGAAAACACCAAGAGGGGTTTTTGTCTGCGTTATAGTAGCACGGCAGCAGCAGCACGGTGGCTGGTGATACGGCAGCGTAACTGGCAAATCACAGTAGGCAGATGGCAGGTCTCACACTAAAAGAGAGGATGTGTAAACGACCAAAGATAGGTTTTAACAGTCTTTTTCAAAGCCAGAAGTTTGTCACTGTATGAGCTCTCAGTCTAAACATCCCTGTGAAATTTCAAGCCTGAAGTCTACTAGTGGTTTATTAAATAGTTCTGGCAACTGAAATGGATGCTGTGAATCACTGTGTGCATGCCTGAGTGCAGGGTGTCTTGGATGTCTCAGGCATTCGCCATTCAGTGCAGGCCAGCCAGGCWGTGCCCGCTACCTCTGCGCTGGCTGCCGGGCTCCCCCCGGCCAGCTGACCCACCTCGGATCCGCACAGGATGGGCAGTAGGAGAACCAGCCCTGGGAAACAACTAAACAAAATGCTTGGTTAGGGCAGAGCCATTGATGGTGAAGCGGTGGCATGGTGGGTCTCTGTGCTGCCTGGCTGCCCTTGGCAGGTCTCTGCCTTTGGGGGTCCACTGGGGCCACATGCCTCTGCCGCTGCCGGAGGGGTTGGCTCATCTTGGCCTTTGGTCTCAAGGATGAGAACTGCTGCTCGCCTTCTGCATCCCTCGTCTTTGCCATGCACGGCTGCGTGGTGTGCAGTGCACTGGCTGGAGGGGTTAGTGGGGATGTGCCTGTGCTCTGCAGACAGTTGAAAAGATGAGGCTGGCTTTTTTTTCCATTTCAACTCCTATTCTTTCTTTTTTTCCTGGCTGTTTTAACAGCAAGACTCAGTTAAGGAGAAGAGTATTTCCTGTGCAGTGCAAATTGCCATGTGCAAATATGTAATGTAATTCAGCTCTGTGGAACTGCCATATGCTGTATGAACAGCAGTGCTGGAGCTGCCTATTAGTAATATCCATTTTCTTTTTTCAGCCTTTTTAATACTGTGGAGAAATAATTTTCTGTTCCCAGCACCTGACAGGTACAGTGATTTTAGATACCTCAGGAATGAGGAAAGGGTGATAAATGCAGTCACTGAGAACACAGAAACAAATTGTCAGAAAATTAGGCTCAAACCATTAGCAGCTTGAGCAGCAGATCCTCATCAAATCAGTAGCAACCCAAAACTAGCTCTAGTGATTAAACTACCCTCCTTTTATTGACGTCAATAGTGCAACTCTCAGTAACATCTGTTGAGAAGTAAATGTGCTCCCTGGAGAATGGAGGTTTCCTTTTTCAGGTGCTCTTTTAGTGAGGAGGGAAAGTTGGACTGAGCGAGGTGTCAAAAGCTCTTTAGCTTGTCCACTTCTGCAGTGTGCTGCCCATGCCTGAGAACCRCTTCTACACAGGCCTCCGTTTATGACTTTTCTCTTGTGTTTATAATTTCTTCACCCCTTTTGTGTATCAGTATTCTTTTTCCTTTTTTTTTTTCCCTTTGACTTGCTCTCTATGACTCATGCTTTCATTTTTGTTTATGTTCCCACTCTGCTTCAGGGCTCCCCATTCACTGTAAGAGTACATTGCAATATGCAACATTTTATTGTCTCTCTTATTTAATTTGTAGCCAGAAAATGAAGTTAAGCCATGGAATGGGCTTTATTTGTGGAATCGGAGAAGGTGTTTCTGCAAATGGCCAGCAGCATCAGTAGGGCCTGGTTGYGTTTGATGATGGGTCCAGCCAAACCATGGTGAACTTAGAAATTCAGGCTGAAGTTGATGGCTAGTTTGAGGCAGATGAACAAGGTTTATAATTCTGACTCCTTTGAACCAAACAGAAGAACCTCTGGAAACATCAGAAATAGCAGCTTTGGAGAAAAGAGCTGCAGGTCTCACTCATGCCAGTGATCCTGTGGACCTTGGATGTAGATTGAACAGTCTGTTGATTAAAATAATTGTGAGTTTGATGGTAGTAGCAGGGCCAAAAGGGACCTTGGGGAATGCCCCTTGGAAGCTGTTGGTGAGCACTGGTGTGTCAGACCACGTTAGCTCRTTTGAAGCAATTAGCAGTCGGAAGAAGTGGAGTTAGGCTTTACTAGAGCAGTGGCTCTGGAAAATGGGTGTTGCACTGCGTGGCTCTCCCGTTACCATTTCTCCTAGTGAAGCTCATTGATGAACGTTTTTGGAGAGTTGGAAGGTAGTGTTCAGCCATTGCATTTGAGTCCCACCCAAATGCAGGACTGCAACGCCTTGGCTGGGGGAAGCTGAGGCAGAGGAGCGCGCACCTGTGTGTGTCTGCGTGGGGTGATGTACCAGCGGTGGAGTTCAAGGCTCTGGTTTTGCTAAGAGGCCATCTTTTGTCTGATGAGTGAAAGAGCTGTTTGGAGTTTCCTAAGTCATGCATTAGGCACACACCGTACTGATAACACTGCATTTAGGAGCTATTTGCTTTTACATTCCCCTGCTATTTGAATAATAGAGTTTAGCTGGGTAGTCCCTGATCCTGCAAGGATGTAACTGGCAGCAAGAGGTATGTTTAGAAAGAAAATGCAACCATGGGACTTAATTCAGTGGTGCTCAGTCCCTGATGCTGGCTGAGCCGAGTATCGCTTGAAACTTTTGCTCTTAGGTATTTCCTCTCTTTTTTATTTACGTTAGGGAGAAGACAAATCTGTTCAGCAGCATCTGTGCATCACCACTGACATTTTAATTTTCAGTTAAAAGTTTTTAATTAAAATCTGACATCATTTGGTGTGAAAAATGAGAGTGAATTGAAATTATACATGCAGACTGAACTAATGTCAATTTATGTATSGGTTTCAAGAACAGCTCTATCTGATTAATCCAGGCAGTAGCAATGTATGCTGGAAGGGGCTCTGGTTGCTCCTTTTGTATAATTCTGCCGTTATTCTACCAAGGTGATTATAAGGAGAGAAGTTTTGTGCTGACTTTCCCAGTTTCTCTCTGCTGGAGTTCTTCCTCTCTCTTTCTGCCTCTTTCCCCTTCTGGATGCTGCGTAATCATCCCGGCAAGACATGATTGCTCTCTGGGCTTTGAGGAGATATTTGTGTGGGAGAAAATGTTTGCTCTTAGAATGGCTCAGAATGTACCAAGTTTTTATAATTTTACAGAATGCRCTCGGAAATCCCTTCACGGCTCCATCTTAGGTGTGTGTTGGTGCACGGTGTGTGCTCGCACAGCTGCACGCCTGTGCTCGTGCCTGCGTGCTCATACCCACCTGTCCTGTCTCAAGCCACAGGACTTAATGCAGCTTTATTCTCAATTCCCTATGTTATTCACAAACGGAATATAAACATGTCCAGGATGTGTATTTAAAATACATTTATTTGCCAAACATTGTCTGTCTCTCTGCACAGGCTTAAATAGGATAACAAGAAAAGATTTTCCAGGCCTTTTAGTCCCATTCTTCCCTGTAGCATAAACACCTGCATCTCGTAGACTTAAGAGACATTTTCTGTCTCTGAAAATTCTGGTTAAACTATGGGCAGTGTGTCATTTTCTTAGTGAGGCTGTGCATATGGACTGCTTGTGAACCTGGTTTTGCTTTTGCATTGGACCAGCTCTGCACAAAACTCTGCTGAAATAAACATTTTTCGTGTCATCACTGTTTAAGCATATAAAAACGAAATGGCAGAAGTAATGGGGCACTTCTGTATATCTTTTCTGGTATTGCATGAACAAGAACACTCAAATACAAAAAGGAAAAACAATTACACTGAAACTTTTAAGTAAGAAACCAGCATTTGGTATTATCCAAGCCAAACTGTTTATTTAATTTATTGGGGAACTCATGGTCAAAGGGATATGGTTTAGGTTAAGAGGTTTCAAGTTCATTTCTCCTACCTGCCCTCAGATCGTGTTTATGGTCAGAAATGAAATGGATTATCTTTCAGATATGTAGTCTGGTTTTTCTGAAGATATCCCAAGCAGTCTAGTTGAAAAAACATTCAGGAATGGTGTGCTGTGTCTTTTCTGCACTTGCAAAGAAACACTTCATTTTACTAAGACAACTGTTTGACTTATTTTTACTGCATGCTGATATATTCCTACCATGAAGATGTGATTCACGAAACATGTAGGTTTGATACAGAGTTAGAGCAATCTCTGAAAACAGAGGGGTGGTTTTGTGGCTCAATATAACAGCGTGTCAGCAGCGTTCACGGCTCCTCTGCCCTCTACTTCCTGCACGACTGTGGGTGACTCTCTGAGATCAGCAAAGCGCTAAAATATCTTTTAAGTTTCACTGAATACCGTAGATCTGTGTTTAAACATTTCATTGACTCAGCAAGAGCTGGGGATGTATCATCAGCTCTATGCTTCATGCAAAGCAAAGTAACTGAACTTCTGCCTAAGTGAATGTTACTCTGGAGACACATCTGTTGCTTCAGTGGTTGATATATAGGTACCTCTATCTCTGTATACAATGATATGTGATACCTGTACTTGAGCTTTTCAGAAAYGGGATGCAAGGAAAACCTGCTTCATACTGAATCTTGTATGTTCTCCTACTTGGATTTCAAAATATGATTTCAAGCCCTGTGTTTTCAGGCAGCAGAGAAAGAGAAAACTCTCCAAGTTTAGCATTAAGATATCCAGAATGAGTGTGCCACGAAAAGTAAACCCTGGAAAGTAACAGCTCAGCTCAGTTAATACTCTAAAAATCCTCTACCCTTCAGTCCTTCCCTTCTACCACCTCCAATAGCCATGTTGACCCTGAAATTAAAGGATGTATTTAGACCTTTTCCAAATTTATTCTTTGTAATTTAATGTTTTGGCTAATTTCTGGATTGTGTGGTTTTCGTAGTTTCATACACTTTTCTAATGTTGCATGTGAGTTTATGCTGGGGCATGTTGTTACTGATAGGAGAAATTATGTTTTCTGTCAGGATTTAGGAAGGAACCCATGATTGAGGTTGGGTTGTGCCAGCCTTTTAATACAGAAACAGCACAACCAAAATCTCTCCATGTCGGTATGATGGTGCACAGCGCTCGCCGAATGACCACACTTCACTTGCAGCACTTAGACCGGTGTTTGCATTTTCAGATACCGGCAAATGGTTGCAGGATGAAGCATTCATTTTTCATGAGGGCAGTAATGCCATTTCAATTTGTTGAGCTACAACAGTGTGCTTTGATCAATAGAGAACATTCAGCAATTACAGAGTACGTAACATGCCTCAATCTACCTAGTAGCTGAAGAACGCATTGACAGATAATTTAATTTACTTTGGAAAATGAGTTAGAAATGTATTATTTTCCAAAGTACATAGTTAAAAAATGTTTGCCACTTTACTGCATACAAAGAGTTGATTATTTTTCTTCTCTCAGTTAATAATGATCCCAGCTGAAAACATTGTCTGGAAAAAAAACTTTAATTCATTTTGTTCATGTATAGGCAGAAGGAGGAAAATACTTTCCATAAGTTTCAATATTGATTCAAAATCGGAAAACAGCAGAGACAAAACCCACTGTAATTAATGAGCCATGGAGTTTACTGTCTATGGTAGTTCTAATAGATTTTTTTTTTTTTTTTTTTTTAATCTACCTGTAAATTATCTGGTGCTACTACAGTGTTTTGTAGTGTTCTCCTGACTCCAAATATACCTTAAAATAATGTAGCCAGAAAATACGGTATAATTAAGAGTGGGATTTCCATGAACCTCATACATTGCTCCTGTGGGCTAGATTCTGCTTTCATTACATCCAGGTAAGTAAAGAACAATTGCTTTGTGTGAACTAAGAGAATTTAATCTGATTCAGATTAATAATAGCATTAGGGCATTCATATTTTACTGCTGCCCCCCTTGCTAAACTACAAGACTGAAGCATGTGCATATCATTCAGTATATACAAAGACACCGTCCAGACTGTTTTCTATGTTTTCTATATTTTTTCTTTAAGAAACATGATGATAGTGTTAGACTGCACTGAAAAACAATGTATGCCGTATGCAGTAAGTAGAGCTGTTGTGCAATTACATAAGGTAGTTCAGATGAAAGAGTCACAATGTTCTGTGTCTGAGAGAGGAAACTTAATTAAGACAGACAAATTCTCCTGGGTACAACAAAGCAGTTCTCTGGATACAGCCCTGATTATACAGTAGTTCTTTTAAATGCATTACCAAAGTCTTCATTATTATAATTAAACAGATATAAAATATGTCTGCCCTTCACTGCATAAAGTTTTGCTTTAGGGTTAAGACTGGAAATTTCATTAAGAGCTTTGAAATTGAAAGCTGACAGGCAAAGCAAATGAATTCTATAATTTTCTGAAAACTATATCATTTTTTAATTATTGTCCTTTTTGTCTTCCATTAAAAGACAGACACATAAAAAAAATAGCAAAATGGCATATTTACAGCAATATGATTTTCCTGAAGCTACCAGCTAGAAAAAAAATACAGCGTCATCTGTAAAAAGGGAGCTCAAGAGTTGGCTTCTCCCAAGTGTGCTGGATTTGGAGCAGTCCAGCCTGAGAATGAGTGGGTGTCCCCCGCTCCCCGGGGCGTGGGGCACTCGCTGCTGCCGGCTCCCTGCCAGGGCGCTTTCTTGCCCRCCTCTGGTCTCTGTTTTCCAAGAGTTAGCAAGTCCTGCAGCTAAATGGAGGTGTATTCTTTTACCCTTTATTTACCTTGGAGCAACGTGTTGGGGGGTGTTCATTGCTCATACGCCCACCTAAAGGAACTGATGAAAAATAACAAGAAAGAAGAGGGAGATAATTCTTTTAGAGCAAGAAAAAGGCTTTTCCTTAAAATTTATCTTTTCACCATATCTGCTTATGTAAAAACCACACTGACAAACTCAGAATCTGTGTTTTCCTGGTGGGAGGGATTAACTTTAAAAGTCTTGAAAAGCCAGAGCACTGATGTTGAAAAAGGACTTGAGGAGATGTTGGATGAACAAACGCACAGGCACACCTCTTTTATGCTGAATAGGATATTAACAAATGAACAGTGTGACCGTGGGGACTAAATGCGTGTGTAAGTGTTCGTAAGATTGAAGCGTAAAATGAGCAACTGCTAAATCACACAGTTGTTGCAAATCATAATCTATTTTAAAGGGCCCATTGAATGGACTGTGAGTTCTGACCTGATTTTTGTCCATYGAAAAGTGGTTCCTAGTGGTTAAGAGCAATTTCCTGTGAACACCTTTCCTTCAGGCTTTTTATGCTTCTTGTAAATAGCTTCTCTCCTTGTCGTGACTGTGTAGTAATGTAGAAAGTGTCATGTTTGCTTGGCAGGCATGGCTTTTGCTTAATTCTCTGCAGCACAATTACAAGGCGCTCATTTTGTCCTGGCTTTTTGACCCGTAGCTCACTTATGCCATGCTCCTGTCATCGTTTGTGCACCCTTGCAAAATTAAACATTGCCAGTATTTAACAGATGTCTTTTAGGTCCTTCTCAAATTGCTTTGGGGAGCGTGCCTGTTGGTGTTAATGGCAACTGTGCAAGATGATAAGGGAAGCTTGTGGTTTAGCAATGGGGCCTGTGGCTTTCTGTCCTCAGGCAGGTACAAAACTTGGACCTCCCAAAACAAAAAGCTTCCCAAAACCGCTGGCCCAGCTGCTCCTGTCCCTGCTGCTAAATGTCCCCTTTCCAGCCATGCATATCACTCCCAGGCAAGGGGTGCTCCTGCAGCCGTCCCTGGGCTCCTGCAGTGCACCCCATGGCTGGAGACACCTGTGTGCCACGCAGCTGTGAGGGGGGTGAGTGTGAATTGGGGGTGTTTGTCCTCAGTGTGACCAAAGTCTAGTGGTGACAGCACCCGCTCAGAGAAGGTGAGCTTCGGCGGCGGGGGCTGTGAGGAGCAGGGACTCGGCGCTCTCGCGTCCCCAGGGGAGCACAGCGGCTGCTGTGGTGGGGACCTGTCCTTACCCTGTGTGTGCCGCAGTGCCCATTTCACACTTCCAAACAAGGGGCACAGCATCACCAGGAGGGAATTAAAGAGCTGTCCTTACAGGGTATGTCAAAGATGGTGAATCAGGCCTTGCTTTCAGGGGCTTACGTGCTCTCAAGCAGAAATAAACCCAACTCCCCTGCAGCCTGGGTGCCAACCGCAGAGTCCTTGCAAGAAAGGTTTTGCTGTCACTTCAGTCTTTTGACAGAGGAGATGACCCTTTGCTTGTCTTTGAAAGAAATGTTTAGGCATCAAATTTGTATGAAGTTAGGCTCTGATTCTGAGTGGAAGATGATTTCTCCTTGTATCCATAGTAATGAAACAAACACCTGGAGAAAGGTGGGATTTAATTCATATCCTGGCATTTCTCTTCAGATATGTTAAGAAGCTCCTGCCCAACACCTCTGCTTTTGTGGTTCCCCATCTAATGCACGCAGCTCCTCCCAGGTGCTGCAGGGAGGGAGGGATCAGTCGTCTGGTGCGGATGTGAGTCCTTCCAGCAGCTGGAGAGATGCCGCAGTGCTCGGGGATAAAACCTGGCTTACCTTCATGTGTCTCACCACAACAGGTGACCTCCTGTTTGATGAAATCCATATAACATCTGCAGTATTGAGCTGGGTGTGTTAAGCACAGTAGTGCAGTTGTTCTATAATGGTGCTGTTTGGCTGAAAGCCTTGAAGCGTTTAGACGTGAAACCAGAAACAACAGACTGGTGCTTGCCAGTGGCAGCAGCTCAGCTGGTGGTGCAGGACAGAGGGACAGTGGTGCATCCCCTCGCAGTGCATCGTGGTGCGATGCTGGGAAGGACAGAGACCCTGGCAGAGACACCCTTCTCTCTGAAGGTACCGAGCTTTGTGATTCAGAAACGTTTTTGAGTCTTAGGGAAATCGTGAGTCCAAATCTGGAGCAGAGAGTGTTTCCTGAGGGGTCTTCCTGGGGTCGTGAGCAGAACTAGAAGCCAGGGGGATTCCCACTTTTCTGGTAGCAGACCCAACATTTTTCTTCTTGCTCAACATTTTCTAAATGTTGCAAGTGTACAGGACTGTTGGAGATTTGAGGTGTTATTTTCTTCTCATAAAGTACTAAGTTATGTTGCAGTTACAGTATAATTGTACTGCGGTTAGATTTTTTTTTTTTTTTTAATACCCCTACTGCCACTAATTCATGTTTAAATATTAGCTGAATGGAAGCAATTACGCCAGTTTGGTGATATACTTAAACCATAAAAATGCATGTGCTGTGTGAAACCCAAGGGACCATAATATTCAGGCATGCAGCTAATTTACTTGTGAGAAAAAGGAATTATAATTCTTTAGCAAAATATATGATCAGAATAAAATTACATTACAATTGCAGTCCTGTATTTATTTAAAAGAAAGAAACAACCAATTTTTCTCTCCCTCAGACTTGAGCTCTTGGAAGTAGGAGAGCTCTGCCCTTGAAGGTGGATAGTTTTGAAGAAATGTGATAAAAATCGTAATGCATCACTGTAGCAATCAGTTATTCTTTAAATAAATTGGATGTTTATGATGCTGCAGTTTGCTGTGAAGGCTTGTCAAAGCGCTTGTAACCTGCATCATTTACTCCTGATTTTGATGAGTAATGCAAACATTCAGTGTCTGCATTGGTTAAAATTTGGAATACGCCTACTTATTAGATTCACATAATATGATTTAATGATGCTACCACAGCTGTCTCTTGAGTACTTATTTCCTTTGTATTATTGGGGAAATCTGTGTTTTGCTTTTAAGGGAGATGTTTAATTTGTTATACTGTCGCTAAGTAGACCATTGAAATAATTGTTTCACTTGTATGTCGGTTTTAGTYCTGTCATCTCCTCTGTCAGTGAGGTGGCATGTTTCATGGCTTGACACGGTCTGCTCTTATATCAGCAGGYGTAACTTATACCTACAACCTAGCTTTTCAGCCTAAGGATGTTGAAGGTGAATATATTGTATGCGCTGTGCACATAGTTGCAAAGCTAAAAAACTGTAGATAATATTTTTGCTTTCGCTGCATGCTGTACTGCTTATCACTGCTTATCACAGCAAAACAAGGAATTAATTCACCACTTCCCATGGGCAGGCAGGTGTTCAGCCATCTCCAGGAAAGCAGGGCTCCAGTCATGCGTAACAGTTACTTGGGAAGACAAAGGCCATCACTCTGAACGTTCCACCCCTTCCTCCTTCTTCCCCCAGCTTTWWWTGCTGAGCATGACGTCAYATGGTATGGAATATCCCTTTGGTCAGTTGGGGTCAGCTGTCCCGGCTGTGTCCCCTCCCAGCTCCTTGTGCACCCCCAGCCTCCTCGCTGGTGGGGTGGTTTGAGAAGCAGCAAAGGCCTTGACTCTGTGTAAGCACTGCTCAGCAATAACGAAAACATCCCTGTGTTATCAACACAGTTTTCAGCCCAAATCCAAAACACAGCCCCATACTAGCTGCTATGAAGAAAATTAACTCTACCCCAGCCAAAATCAGCACAACGAAGTTGAGGGTTTTTTCCAAAATTATTGTTTCCTGGATCACAGTCCTGTAAATAAGGGCTGCCCCTTGTGTTTCTAGATTTATGACCTCACATTTCGGTCCTTATTGGAACATGGGGGTTTTTTTGATGCATTGCTTGTCAAGCAGTCTTTCGACTTTGGTCACTGAGCCATATTCTTTGTTATTCATTGCTGTTCAAATCTTGGCTTTGTATCATGTCCAGACTCCATGTATATTGATTTTATGCTTTCTTCCAGGACACTCTAAAAATGCTAAATAGCATTGGGCTAAGAACAGGTCCCTGCAGGATCCCATTTGAAGCATATCTACATGATGAGTGTTTCACATTTACTGTTGCATTTGAGACAAATCATTTATCTCGTGTTTGATCCATTTAATGTCTTCTGAGTTTWTTGCTGTATCTTCTTAATCAAAATGTCATTCAGTACCAAGTCAAACGCGTTGCAGAAACCATAATGTATTACAGAGTCTAAGTATGTTACAATGACTTTATTACGTCTATCAACCAAACTTTTAATCTCATAAAAGAAGATACCAGGTTAGTCTGACAAGCTCTGTTTTCCATAATGTTGGAAACAGTTAATGCTAATCATCTTTTTATTCTTTCTTAATCAAATCTTTTTTCAGTTCTTCCATTATTTTGACAATGAAAAACATCCACTCTCAGATAATGCTGCAAATCCAGCATTCAGGGGTGTAGTGAAGGGGAGTACCAGTGGGGCAAGTTTTTCCTTAGCCAGGTATATTTAAACTCATTTGGCTTTTCCTCCTGAGTTAGTATTGGAATTCTCGTACTGTCATTTAGTGAATAAATGCTCTTGTGTACTATTAACAACACCAGTGTTCCCGCTCAGTGATGGACTGCTGGCGGGATTCAGCCTCTTCCTAATATTTTCAAATGAACTGTCTGGACCTTCTCTGCTATAATTGCCACCTCCCACCAAACCCTTCTCCTGCTTGTATCAGTTCCTCTGGTTGCTGTTTCCTCCTTTGTCTGTTTTCTTCCTTTACTAATTTCCTAATTTTCCTTATTTTACTTTATAACCCACACCAACAACTTCTCTTATTTTCAGTTTGTAATGTATCTATTTCTTGTAGCTTGTTTTTCTTTCCTGTTTAGGAGACACTTYTAACCAGCATAACCTTTTTTCTGGCTTGTCTGGCTCAGGTAGTGTTTTCCATGGATTGATTGAAGAAAGTTTAGATGATTTACCTACAGATCATGCTCTTCTGTCAGGTTTTAAGGAGGACTTCCCACAGATGCAATGGAGGTCTCTTTAAAATGAAAAAAAAATCTTTCAAGTTCAGCTAGGTCAGATTCTTGCAATTCCCTSTCACTGAAAGTCCTTAATTTTAGTTGTTTGTTTGGTTGGTTTTTTTTCCTCTGAACAAGGGGTGCAGAGAAGGTCTTGCTCTGATTTAATGTCCATGTCTGAATAACTAATTTCTTCAAAATACTTAAAGCATATGTTGTTTTGAAGAGATGCAGAAATAAACAAAATCTTTGCAGGGAAAAGCCCGCAGGAAGGTGTGCGCACAGTGTGTTGTGTTCACATTCAGCTTTTTGCGTCGTGGGATGTCGTGCATGATGCTCTTCTCCCAGGCGCCCAGGTGACGTGGAAACAAGAAGCTCATCTTCTATAGTTTGAAAGGCTTCAAGCCCTATAGGTTGTTTCTGGCTTGAATGCTAGCACTCTCTGAGTCCTGTGGATTGCTGGGGTTTCTGCTGCTGTTTATTCTGCACAGGGAGTGCAGCCTGTGCAATCACACCGGGACTTGGGCACTGTGAGGAGGGTGGCCATGGCAGCATGCACAGCAAGCTGTGGCTTCCCTGCTAGCAGGACTGTGGGTGAGGACCCTGAAACTGGGTCAGGTATCTCCGTGTTAGCTCACAGGTGTAGGTGTGACTGCACCCACCCCTGTGCTAATGTACAGAGCAGCTTCTAAATCCTGTTTTAACTACGGATAGTGGGAAGTTGCTCCGATCTCTGTGTTTTGGAAGGACATTGTGGCAGCGTCCTCTGCACTTGCTGCTGAGCTGTCATATCTCCGACTAGCAAAGATGAACATTAACGCTGTGCTGAGATGTACAGATATTGCAGTGCTCGTTTTCCTATTCCCCGGGGCCACGGCAGCCCTTCTGTCAGGGTAATGCTGTAACTCTCAGTGAGCCTGCACAGCGTTTGCAAGCAGTATTTTAGAGTCCTCCTGGTCACGGTGCTCAGGGCTGTCGGGAGGATGCTGAGATGCCGGATCTTTGGTGTTTCCCAGCTCTTGATCTTGGATTCTCATTGTTTCTGCTGCAGGTTCAGACTGGTTACATGCCCTGTGCACTTGTAATGCCTTTGCTCCCTGTCTGTATGAAGAGTGGATGTGTATTTTTCAACTGCAAGGGCTACGTATTTCAAAATACACTGTTTATTATGCCTGCAGGAAGAATAACCCAGCTGCTCGTTTAGGTTACCCGGGTACACTACTGAATGCGATTCACATTCCTTGCAATGCGGCCCCATGAATCTGTCACCAGAATAAGCTTCACTAAGCTTTAGGGAATGTCCTCTTACTCAGTTTTACAAATGTGCCTCAGAGCAGGGCTCCCTCTCCGGTGCGCCTTGTTCAACGATGTGGCCTCAGCAGTGGCCAGGAGCATGGCTTCCCATCTGTCCCTTCTGTGGGGCGTCTGGCCATTTTCTTCAGATGTAGCTCTTTCTACCATGGTCCCGGCTGTGGTCAGTACAAGGTCCCATCGCTGCAGTCACCTTTGTAAACCTGAAATCAATCCAGAAGTTTTAAGTAGGTATAAATGGGGGAAGTTCATGTTGCCTGAACTCCACCGGTTACTCTTGGTGCTGGCTTATCTCCAGATTGGATTTAAGGCATGGATTTGATCTATTATATCTAAGTAACTTGGGACCTTCCAACCTGAGAGACTCTCTTTTGCTGTGCCACCTAGTAAAAGCGGTGATCAGCTCAAATACTCAAAATGGGTACTTAATAAGGACCCCTGGTTTGGTTACTCACCTCTCCTCCCTGGTCTGAAACAGCACTGATCTGTTGGGCTCTGGTACAGACTGCTCCGTACGGCTTACTGATCTGCAGATGGGGGCTGATAGGAGCTGTGGTCTGCTTTGTGTGGAGGGAGGAGCTCTGTAAGGCAGGTCTGTGATTGCTGTAGGGTTAGCTGCTTTAAGTAGGCACTCCTTGTAATTTTTGCCTCAGATGCATTCAAAGGACGATCTGTAAAAGAACAAGGGTTTGTACGATGGAGCTCTCCTGGGAATGCTGCAGCCAAGATCTCATTTTCCCAGGGCTTGCTGTTACTGCTTCTGCTTGAAGACAGAAAGTGTCTTTCTGTCTTTCTCAGGTTTATATTCCCCTAGAGCATGGGGATAAATTCAATCCATGTCCAAGGTGCCCTTGGAGACTCATAAGCGTTACAGCCTGCAAGCAACCGGAATATTTGGAAATAACAGAGGGGTTGGGAGTGGCAATGGTTGGAGACATTATGTCCAGTGGGCTGTGTCAGTCCCTTCCAAACTAAAAGCCTCCTCCCAACTGGAAGTAGATCTGGCACWTGGGGTGTCATAAACGAAGGGTTTGTTCCACAGGGAGAATGAAGAGGAAACATGAAAAATCTTCTCTATCAGGTGGGGTCTTTCATAGGGTTATACAGAGGCACCGTGTGTATGTATTGAAGTGTCATASAGGAATTTATCTCTCACTATAGATTGTTGCTTAACACATAAAGGGACAGGTACTTGCACCTTTATTTAAGGGATGTCCTTGTGGAAACCAGTTGGATGATGAAGTGTAAAGAGAAAACTTCAGGAACAATGATGGCAGAAGGAGCTGTGAAGTGGTAACCTCATTACAGGCATTGAAAAATTGTTCATGTTCTTGTGCTCTTTGAAGCTTCTTGACTTTGGCTTCATGGCCTTAATTATAAAAACAAGTTGAAGTAGTAACTTCAGTGTCGTACCATGCCAGAAAATAAACCCTTCTTGCATTGCATGGATTTAATTTCCAAGAAGTGTTTCCAGATGGAGTCTCTATGTGCTGCTGCTTTTTTCTTTTGCTCTCATTTGTCATTTAAACAGCAAAGGTAAATTTTCTTCAAGGTAAAATTAAATAAATTTGGCAATGCTAGTGATTTTAAAAAAAAGAGGAAAAAAAAGCAAACGCATAACGAAGCATTCCTTGAACAGCAAATCATTTTGGTTCAGATGTTGTTCTCAAAGATCTCCTCCAGATGTTCTTCTCTATCTCTCTCCAGCTTACAGTCCAGTGTTTGAAAGGGATTTGTAGTAATGGAGGAAAAGAGGAAAGCAGACAAGCTGTTATAATCTTGCCTCCTGTTGAACTTCTCCAGCGGGGACTATTCAGCATCCCAGAATAGTTAAGCTATTGTCTTCACTCTGTTTTCCTGCCCTCGGGGTGCCCATTTTGCAGGGTGACATTTCGTCCCCTTTTGATGAGAAACTGACTGTAAAGTCATTATTATAGATCTTGGTGAGAGTCCACTACCTGTACCCAATGTCTGGGTAATCCTGGGGAGTTGAGAAAAGCCCACTGTAAATGCTGATATTACTGTTCCCCATGACACTTTTTCTTTCCCCTGTGTCTGAGATCCCTTAGTCATTGCTTTCTCATGAATGATGATAGTGCTTAGGCTTCTGTGTGGAGCTTGAGCTTGAGTTAAACTGCTAGTTAGTGACAACTAGCTGCATTTGCAGACATGCCAGTGTGGCTATTTTGGTATTTGGAAAATTGTTGGACACTGCCTTCTGAAGCTATTTCTCATGTATCTGTCCATGTTGTATTTTTGGTCTGCCTTGAATTTTCTGTTTATTCCATTACGTGTGTATCTCAGCTTTTAAGAGTGCATGTGTTGAACTTTGGATCCAGTCTTTATTCCACATGTGCTCAAATCCCTGAATTAGCAGGAATTTTGCCTTGAAGAGGCTACCGAGGTCGATCCCACAGCATTAACATCTGCTCTCGCAATCTGTTGAGCTGTGCGGTTAGCCCAAGTGTGACTGGCAGCATCCCTGCGGCTGCCTGCGCCAGTGATGACGCTGTTTGGTTGTTCAGCCCCTGTGCAAAGGTAGCTGCTTTGTGCTGTGATTTGTCAGCCTGGATGAATTTTGAGTAGGTAACCTTTTCTTTGTTGTCCTGTGAGTTGTCACAGTGGATATCTGATACTTACATCCTGCAGGCCTTGCCAAGAAAGATTAGAGGGAGTACAGCTCATTAATTTGTTGTGATAGCAGAGGCTGTGAGGAGAACYGATAAAATCTGCAAAATGGGCAATCCTGGGATGCTCTCTGAGGATGGCCAGAACGTGGCTGAGATTCACAGAAGAAATCTTTGTGTCCTGGTAACGAATACCAGTTTCTAATGATCATTGCTACCTGTAGTAATCACATACCGGTACTGTGGGTTCAAGCTTTGAGTCTTATCTCTCATCAGATGGACTAAGCCTCACACGTGCATGAGGTCTGGTTGCAGCTCTGGCCACAACATTGACTTTCTGTGTTCTCTTGGATAGTTTATATAAACCTTCCCTGCTCTGACTTACTTCATTATAGAAAAATTACACCATCATTTGTCAACCCACTACGTGGGGCTTTGAGTGCCACTAGTGACTCACTGACTTCTTTGTTTAATGTTTACAGGCACATTTTTCCCACCACAAGTACTGTAAAGCTTTAAGATTTTTGGGGACTGGGATTCTCTCTGTATATAACTGAAATATCTAGAAGCATCCCAAAAGATCAAAATTATTATCCTTACACTGTGGCACTCTTTTGCTTTTAAAAAACCCCACCCTGTAGAGCTAATTAGTTTCTTCTGGGGAAAAAAAAAAATCAGGGAATCATTTGGCCAATTAAGTGGATCATCTGGAGTTTCCAGAGCAGATAGCTTTTAGGATGTACCATTTATCACAATCTATTTGTGAGGACAGACTAAGCTGTCTGTTACTGATTTCTTAGTGCTAGATTCATGGGAAATGGGAAAGATCAGAATAAAGCTTCTCTTTTAGCAACGGTGATACTCACTGGTGAAAATGTGAATTGGTTTTTGGGGAGATGGCTCTTAACTGCGCTTAACAAGTTTAGCTCTTAGCATCGTTACTAAATTTCACATCCTTTCACAGAAGCCCTGCAGCTCTTTAAGGGCTTTTGGTGTTTTCAGGTAAGTGATGCTTTTTGCCCTTCTCATCCTCCTTAGCAGAATCCTGGAAGGCTGTCGATGCTTTAGAGGCCCTTCAGGTAACTTAATTTCAGACAAATAATAATTCACRAGCTTGACTTCTGTGTGCAGGGTTGCTATACAGCTCTTATTACTGCCCTGTTTCTTAACTTCAGCTCAACAATTTACGTCCTATAGTTTTGACAAAGGGGGTGGGATGAGGTGGAGAGCATGTTTATTCATTTTTTTTTTAATCCCATGTATTTATTTCTGTTAGCTCTTTGATTTAAACAGCAGAAGATTGAGTGGTCAAGGGTCAAGGTGGATGGGGTGGAGTTTTCCCACAACTGCTGGTGGCTTAGTGATCCCACTGTTTACACATCCAGTCCCTCTGACGAGGTTGATGTGTTCAACAGGAGAGCTTCTCCTATTTTGGGAGCATGCTTAGATTGGAGCTCTGAATCCCTCCTTTAGAAACCTTTAGAAAACAGTTGTTTGCAATGTTAGGATGCAGTSAGGCCAGCACCCAGATATGTCTCCTTGGTGTTAACTGATTTCAGAGCAGTTGTGTGTACGCTGAAAGCTAAGCGCACGTTGAAGTGGTCCTGTGGTTGAGGTCTTGATGTATTTTTGTGTAATGGATATTATGCAGGCTCAGGAGCAGGAGATGGAGTCAGCCAGTTAGGTCACCTTATAGGGGTGTCCTAAAAACCGAGGGAACCAAAGTTTGAGTCACTTTGAAAGAAGTGTCTTGCCTTGGAAAGCACAAGGTTTCCCATATAGGTAGAGTTTTTCTTTTTGTACGTCTACGTTGGTTGTGTTTGTTTCCAATAACAGTGTTTTGTATAGAGCTATGTTATCTCTGGTAGAGAAGGTCTTAGGGTGGAAAAATCTACAAGTTAGTTGCTTGTTTTCACACTGATGTAGATTTGTTTTTCAGCAAACGTCATCCTTTCCTTTCCTTCTTTCATTGCCACAATAAATTCAGTGTCATCAGTTCAACTGGCTGAGGATAAAGAGCAGTCCTAGGCCAGTTACTGTGTGGTAAGATCATTTCTGATGGACTTAGCATCTTGGAGAAAGATAGACTTTTCACCTCCAAGATTCAGGGGTACATCTCATTGTGCTTTGGTTAATGAAGGGGAACAAGTGCTCTTGTGTGGGTGAGTACTGTAGAGAGTTTTTTTTGATAATTTGCAGTGTGAATGTTTTTGGCAGGTAGCACAGGAGAGCAGGTTTGCTCTTTATTCACATAAGATGTTGGCAGCTTTTAGTTTGCCAGGTGGCTCTACTTGTTCCTGTTCATAGTCTCCAGTGAAAGGTAAAATGGAGCAGGAATTTAGCCACTAGAGACACTGCAGCACAGAATTATTCTTAGCTGGATGTCTTGTCTTAGAARAGCAATGTGTAGAAATTGGATTAATGTAGAGACTTAAAGAAAGACAATAGCTAAACTAAAATTAGGAACCTAAGTCTGTAGGCTCAGTTGAACTAAGCTCAGCGTAAGATCAGTGGGGAGGCAAAGTGTATTTAAATAGTCTTCTCCAGGCTCTGATGTGAGTGGAGCCCAGTGGAGGGAGGACACTTCTTGAAGAAAACACTCCTCTGCTCCCCAGGGTGATCCCTTGGACCTGGAGGTGTGTGGCCTGGCTAAACCCTGGTGTCAGGATCTGGAGATGCTTGTTCAAGCAACGTGAATGTGGCAGAACAAAGGCGAGTGCCTGGCTTGTCAGGCTGAGAAGACAGCATCTGAGCTTACAGAAACACATTTTGAGTTTTTGCAACACTAAAATAAAAAACTTCTTGATAATTATGAATGAAAACTGTCTCATTAAATCTAAATTAGCAGCTCTCACTTTGAAAGACTGAGTATGTTCCTATTCTGTAGAGACCAAGAGGGGAATAGCTGATGCAGTAATAAGCTCAGTTAGCAATTGCAGTTTTGCAGGTTTTGTATGTATTATACAGTAGATTGGGGAGATTGTTAGTATCAGTTAAAATAATCCTATCAGTGTCAATAATACTCAAATCTTGTTAATTTTAGGCAATTAGTCCATGGATTAGATTTGAATTCTATTCAATTGATTAAAAGATATGGGGAAGTCCTACTCAGAAATGAAGAACTGCTGTTGTACAATTCTCATGTTCCTTATGCACCACCAAGTACGAAACCACAAGTAACCTTCAAAAATAAAAGCAGGGAAAGAGGACACAGAGGATAATCTAATTCCCTCCAAATCCCTGAGAGGTTAAGACTGCATGTTAAAAGGCAACTTCTGTTGATTCTCCATGAGGCCAATTAGTTTTTTTTCCCACCTTAATACCCGAAAAATAGCTGATTAATTCCATGGCTTGTTTTCATCAAAAAGCACAGGTATCTTGGAACTAAAAATAAATGGCTTTTATTTTTCTGCAGAAAAAAACTGGTCACATAACAATTCCCGCCTCTCTAGCAAAGACGAAATGGCAGACCTGTAGGTAAATCAGTTATGCTGCTCTCATGAGTTTTCCAGGTCTGGCCCTGAGGAACCACTCTCCGTCAGGGAATGAATCACTGCAGATTCAATGGCCATTAATATATCTTCCTATATGAGAAAAATAATTAATCATCAATCTTAAATCTAAATATTGCTCTTGTAAACCTAAAGAAAAAAGAAAGAAAAGGCTCTTCTAGAACCTGTGCGGTAATCGACTGCATTTGTTTGTATTCATTAGCATCTACTGCTTGAAGATTTTCATGGTCATAGCTGTGTATTAGAACATAGTATGTTAATGCAGGAACAGAATATCTTAGCAGAAAACTGTAATTAAAAAAAGTAGCTGACCCAAGGCACTTGCTTCATTCACTTTCTTCCTATTTTTTTAAGACTAATTCTCATAATAAGTACTACAATAAATGGCTAGAGTAATTCTTCTTGTCAGTAGAAGTTGCTGTATCAGTTTAATGAGAAATCTTCAGCATAAGAAGTTTAGAAGTTTTGATTTTGTTCCCAGCAGATCCCATGCCTTTAAATCCAGTTGTTGAGGGGCTGGAGTTTTGGAAATATTTCGGATGTCACTGAATGAAGTGAGTGAATGACAATAGCTATTTTGTAGAAACATTTATACCGACTAATTTGCTGAAAGTATGTATACAAACACAGAGTCAATGAGTGGAGATGTTCTTACAAGCACCAAGACTGATGCTCTGTGTCTGGGAGAGCTACACGGGCTCCTGCTTGGGCACGGACAGTGTGGAGCAGCAGAAAGACAGCGATGGGTGGATGGAGGGCACTGCTAGAGCGGGGGTTGCATTTAGGATTTGCAGGGGAGTATGACTTGAGGAAGGGTGAATGACGCACCAGATAAATGGGAGCTGCAGGGAACCAGCTCCTGGGGTAGGGGAGGGTAGTCCAGGCTACAAAGGGTTTGGGAGTCAGGGGTTTTGGTGTCTGGTCCSCTGGTGTCAGGTCCCCTGGGGCTGTCGGAAAGCTGGTCCCTGGTGCAGCTCTCATGGCTGGGCCTGAGGGCAGCGTRGTGGAGGGCTGTGTGCCTACACCCAGCAACAAAATTTCCTTACCTTGGGACCCCTCTTCTACTCAAAATTCAGGCAGCAAAAGTCCCCTCAACAGAAGAAGGCAGAGAACTGGGAAAGTATTGCTGGTGGCTAGGGAAATACGAGGGAAAGCAATTTTAACAAGTGTTTCACTATTAATTACAGCCTTGAATGATGTTTTAAAAATATTTTGGTAGCTGTTGGATAGTTTATATACTAATGGAGTAGATGGAAATCATGCAGAGAAAAAAGAATGATTTGCAATTTATAATTATTGTGAAATGTTTTGAATTGATAATATGTGGGGAAAGATTTAAATTTAGTTGCTGCACTAAAATTACAGAAAGCTTTGCAGGCAGCTGGGTTTACATCCAGCAGCAGGTAGGTAGTTGATACTGAAAAGACAGTCACACGTGTCTGGCTAAGTATTTTCTCAAGAGGAGTTAGAATATATGCCCTAAAGAAAAAGGCTTTGGGTTTCTTGCCTGATTGTCCCATTTTCCCACAGCGTTTTGCAGTCCTGGTACACAGAAATGACCAGAATAGCTATTTTTCAAAGCAAATGGGGAGACAAGAGAGTGCAAAGTAGGTTAGGGCTGAGCAGAGGGGTACGTGGGGGTCCCACGAGAGCAGCCATGAGAGCCATGTGGTTGTGCATGCAGCAGAGATGGGCTTCTCAGCCTAGTGAGAATGTCCTTTGGCAAAGGACACTAAAACATATACAAATAAGAAAGCCCAGACTCTCCTGGGTGTGTATCTCAGGGGTCTGACTCATGACTGTTTGGTTTTGTTTTAGTTTTGCCTGAGGTGTCCAAGGTTGCAGCAAAGAGGCAGAATTGAGGCAGGACGCTCATTTGCCGAGCACCAAGCTGTCACATGTGCCCCACGGGCATGCTGACCCGTCCCAGGCTCTCCTCCCAGCACTGCTTCAGAGACTTCTTCCCCTTCTCCTCCCACATAGGCTGAGACTCTTTTCTCCTTTATTCGTGATATCTCTCAAATCCTGGTGTGATCCACCCCACTTCTGGTTATGCAGACCTTAACCAGGTGCTGGAGCTTCCCATGAAACCCCTCTTCCCACATACATCTGTTTTGAAGATGTACGTCACACAACCGGATACCACCGCCTCACAGCTGTAGCGAGTTGCTGAGATCTGGAAGGCAGTTTAATAGCTGCAAATGTCACTCATGAAAACTTGGTAACTCTAATGCTGCAATCAATCAAGTCGCTGTATAGCTCAGTATATTTTATGGCTCAGTAGGGAACTAAATTGTGGGAAGGGATAATATGTTGTGTTTTGAGGTTCAGAAGAATATGAGTTATCTTTACATAAACATATCTTCCCTATTATTTATGCACTTGTGGAATGGCCAAAGAAAACTTACTCATTCTTTTTTTTATGTAATTATTCCACAGGATCCTTCAAACCAAAAATGCGGAAGAAAGAAAACAGTGTCCTTCAGCAGCATGCCATCAGAGAAGAAAATAAGCAGTGCCAGTGACTGTATCAGCTTTATGCAGGCTGGGTGTGAAYTGAAGAAAGTTCGTCCAAATTCCCGGATTTATAATCGTTTTTTTACTCTGGATCCTGACCTGCAGGCTCTTCGTTGGGAGCCTTCCAAGAAGGACCTTGAGAAAGCCAAGCTTGATATTTCTGCTATAAAAGAAATCAGACTAGGGAAGAACACAGAAACGTTCAGGAATAATGGACTTGCAGACCAGATTTCTGAGGACTGTGCGCTGTCAGTAATTCATGGTGAGAACTATGAGTCCCTTGACTTGGTTGCCAATTCAGCTGATGTGGCCAATATTTGGGTATCAGGATTAAGGTACTTGGTTTCTCGTAGCAAACAACCCTTGGATTTGATGGAAAGCAGCCATAATACCCCACGGTTTGCCTGGCTAAAAACTGTGTTTGAAGCAGCAGACATTGATGGTAATGGCATAATGTTAGAAGATACCTCTGTGGAGCTAATAAAGAAACTTAACCCCACCTTAAAGGAGTCAAAGATTAGATTAAAATTTAAGGAAATCCAGAAGAGCAAAGAGAAACTGACAACACGAGTGACAAAAGAGGAATTTTGTGAAGCATTCAGTGAACTTTGCACAAGACCTGAAGTTTACTTCTTGCTTGTGCAGATATCTAAAAACAAAGAGTATCTAGATGCCAATGATCTCATGCTGTTTTTAGAAGCTGAGCAAGGGGTGACCCACATAACAGAAGAAATGTGTCTAGATATTATACGCAGGTATGAGCTTTCTCAAGAAGGGCGGTTGAAAGGTTTTCTTGCAATTGATGGATTTACTCAATACTTGTTGTCCCCAGAATGTGATATTTTTGACCCAGAGCACAAAAAAATTGTCCAAGACATGACACAGCCTTTGTCACATTACTACATCAATGCATCCCACAATACATATCTAATAGAAGACCAGCTCAGAGGACCAGCTGATATCAATGGTTATGTCAGAGCTTTAAAGATGAGTTGTCGGAGTATTGAACTAGACGTCTGTGACGGCCCAGATAATGAACCCATTATTTGTAACCGTAACAACATGACATCACCACTTGCCTTTCGAAATGTTATTGAGGTAATAAACAAATTGGCCTTCTTTGCTTCAGAATACCCCCTTATTCTCTGCTTGGGGAACCACTGCTCAGTACAACAACAGAAGGTAGTGGTACAACACATGAAAAGGATCTTTGGAAACAAACTCTACACAGAGGCACCTTTATTCTCAGAAGTCTACCTCCCATCACCTGAGAAACTGAAAATGAAGATCATTGTGAAGGGGAAGAAGCTGCCCTGCGACCAGGATATATTAGAAGGAGAAGTCACAGATGAAGATGAAGAGGCTGAAATATCCCGGAGACTGTCAGAGGACTTCTCAAGGGAACCGAAGCTGATCTGGCTCTGCAGGGAATTGTCCGACTTGGTGTCCCTATGCAAATCTGTCCAATACAAAGACTTTGAGACATCCATGAAAGCTCAAAATTATTGGGAAATGTGCTCCTTCAGTGAGGCAGAAGCTAGTCGGATTGCGAATGAATATCCTGAAGATTTTGTCAACTACAACAAAAAGTTTCTGTCCAGGGTGTACCCGAGTGCTATGAGGATAGACTCCAGTAACTTAAATCCTCAAGATTTTTGGAATTGTGGTTGCCAGATAGTGGCAATGAACTATCAGACCCCGGGGCCCATGATGGACCTACACACTGGCTGGTTTCTACAGAATGGGGGATGCGGGTACGTTCTCAGGCCTTCAGTGATGCGTGATGAAGTGTCTTACTTCAGCGCAAATACCAAGGGCATCGTGCCAGGGGTCTCTCCCCAAGTCCTACATGTCAAAATAATCAGTGGTCAGAACTTTCCAAAGCCGAAGGGTGCATGTGCAAAAGGGGATGTCATAGACCCCTATGTCTGCATAGAAATACATGGGATTCCTGCAGACTGCACTGAACAAAGAACTAAAACTGTTCAGCAAAACAGTGATAACCCCATTTTTGATGAAAGCTTTGAGTTCCAGATCAACCTACCGGAGCTGGCCATGATCCGTTTTGTTGTTTTGGATGATGACTACATTGGGGATGAGTTCATAGGACAGTACACCATCCCGCTGGAGTGCTTACAGCCCGGATACAGGCACATACCGCTCCGGTCTTTTGTTGGTGATATCATGGAGCACGTTACCCTCTTTGTTCACATTGCAATAACCAACCGAAGTGGAGGCGGAAAGGCCCAAAAGCGGGGCCTCTCGGTGAGGATAGGAAAGAAAGCAAGGGAGTACACCATGCTGAGGAACACCGGTCTCAAGACTATTGATGACATCTTTAAGCTGGCAGTGCATCCGCTACGAGAGGCTACTGACATGAGAGAAAATATGCAGGTATGACACTTTCATCATGCGCGTTGGTGTGTCCTGAATGTGGAAGAGAAGGTCCTGGTGTGAGCTGCTGGTAGGGCAAACTTGCTGAAGCTGGTGGAAGCTGGTGAAGCTTCAGACCCACAGCTGTTGTCAGCCTTTAACTGGACATTGGAAGGCTGACAGTTACAGGTGTTAACTAACAAGAAAATGTGGGATTAGGCAGAAATGTTTTAAAAATCAATATGCCTTCTCCAAACACATGCTTTACTGGTGGTTTTTCTCTGAGAAAGCATAACTGAGGGTATGTTTGCGTCCCCAGGCCTCAGGTCTCAAAAACTTCATTTCCTCGCTGGTCCTGGAAAATGTCAGCAAGCTTTTGTTTTGCCAACTGAGTGAGGGTTATGCTCTTAATTTTCTTTGTCTGGGTGAGTATAAGAAACAGTCAGTGGATGTGTCATTAAGGTTTTGTCTACACCAGAGAAACCCACTGTGCAAAGAGCACAGGTTTCCTTGAGTGTGTGTTGCCACCGTTTGCCCAAGGGCTGCAGATGTTCAACATAGGCACCGAATGCCACTTGGATTGCARTTTCTTCCCTGCTAAATAGCTGTGTTGCCTCAGCTGGCTGAGCCCTGGCACAGACACTGGTGCCGTGTCTTGGCTCAGGTGGTCTCCTGGCACTGCGTCTGCCCACCCGTGCTGCTCCGAGAGCAGCCGGAGCCCGCTACGGCCGGGGGTGTCGGTGCCCAGGTGCACAGCACCATCACAACAGCCTGGGTTAGACCATCGTGGTCGGCAGGAGGTGAAGTGGCAGCGAGGCCAAGCAAGAACCCGCCTGCCCGGTGCTCTCCTCCACGGCGGGGCCGACTCTGCGGGTTGATTAAGGGGCAGCTCAATTCAGAGGTCCAGGCGCCGCCTAGAAACAAAACTGGGTAGCATTAAACAATGAGGTTTTTTTAATAAATAGCTGAAATCAGCCATAACTATCTCCTTGGTAAAGATACAGAAACAATTAATTTTTCTTTCTTGAAAACAGGAGAAAAACGCATAGCACTTCATTGACCCCGCTCTTCTGGACAGAGTCTAAAGCAAATTAAATGTTGGCAGCTGGAAAAGTTTACAAAATGACTTAAGTTTTAAATCACTCCCAAAGGAATAGTCTAAGCATATTTTTAAGAATAGGAAACTCTTCCCAGCCTTTCCTTTCCTGCAGGCCTTGAAAGTAACTAGTTTGAACCGCTGACTCCACCTTCTGTCTAGGTCAGGCACTATATGTGAACTATATAAAAGAAAATACTCTGAATCTGACTCAGAAACAGCATTAATGTGCCTTCCAAGCGAAATTTCAGTACCAGATCTTATTCTGGAGAATGCTTTGTAAAGGCACAGTCATTAGATTTAACTGCATGCTAATGTATTTGATTAACGAGAAAAGCCTCTATTAATTAGCCGGGCATTTTCTGATGACTGTTTTTTCAGCAAGACGTGTGGGAGAACATTTACAAGGTATGGGTTGTTTTAATAGTCTCTTACTTAAATTTTAGCTTTCTTGACTCAAGAATCTAAACGATGAGGGCATGTCAGCCGTACATCCACTGACTTGATAAATAAATAAATCCTGGCATGTTAGTTTGGTTTGACCTGTATATCCAGTATTGATTTTCTTACATGTGACCTATGAAGGGGAAAGAGTGTTTGTGTTTCTTTATGATGTGGTAATGCAAGGCTGAAAACAAAGTGGTTTTTTCCTGCTTCCCTTTCCCATGGGAAATATGAGGTCTGTCGAACTTGTTCTTGCTGGAGGATGATAATGACGGGAGAACGAGGCGATTACAGCATCAAAAGCAGTTGGAGTCTGAACAGTTGGGAAGAGAAATAGCATTTTAGGCTGATGGTTTAATATGCTGGGGACCAGAGCTTGTCCCTGTTGGGGCTGGATTTGCAATGCAAAGTAGCTGCAGAGCTGGCAGCTGGGATACCTGGGCCTGGGGGAAAGCTGGAGCTGGCAGTAGGCTTGGGAGCTGAGAACGGGGCTGTCCGGGAATTCCTGTGTGCGCTGGCACCCCAGGGTCCACGGGGGGCCCAGGGACGGCAGGCAGCGGGGTAGCACTGCCCCATATCACGGGGGAGAAGCAGGCAGGGGGGACCGAGTGGCAAGTGGCAACATGCTCAAGTATTTCTTTTCCTTCCCCCAGAATGCCATGGTGTCTGTCAAGGAGCTGTGTGGGCTGCCACCCATTGCGAGCCTGAAGCAGTGCATCCTGACCCTGTCCTCACGGCTCGTGAGCAGTGACAACACGCCCTCCGTTACCCTCTGCATGAAGGACGCCTTTCCTTACCTAGAACCTCTGGGGACCATGCCTGACGTGCAGAAAAAGGTCCTGGCGGCATACGACCTGGTAGGCGCTTACCACTGCTACCTCTGCCCTTCCTCACCTTTGTGAATATGGCAGGCGATGCTCGCTGGCTTTCATGCACCCAAACGTTTCACTTAAATGAATGRTGCTCTTCAAATGACTTAAGCTATGCAAAATTGTCCTTTAATCACCAAAATCGCCACACTGGGCTTTTTGTTGTTTGTTTGGTTTTTTTGTTTTTTTAAACACAGTTGTTGCTAGCACAGGTTGGCACTTGAGGAGGGACTTTGTTTACAAAAATAGCAGCAATTCAGCATGTACTGGCGGCTGTTAGTCGTTGTCCTTGAGAAGTGGCAAGATTTGTGCACTGCCCTTCGCTTGCCTCCCCGCAGCAGGGGGCAAGGCCATTAGACAAGGAGCTCCAGCGTGAGAGTTCCCGGCCAAAGCTGAGCCGTCCCCTTCCCGACGCCTTTCAGCAGCACTGTTAAGTAGTGCCCGTGTCCCTGCCAAACCAAGTCAGTGTTGCTCTTGGGAAGGGCATTGCAAAGTTGGAAGGGAAGTTTTAAAATGCCCATTTTTTTCAATGAAGAAGGAGAGGGCAGTATGGTACAGGAGTACTTAGAAAAACGTGGAGAGATGAGCTAAAGTCATTCCAGGTGAATGCTGCTGCTCAGCCTTGTACGACATATGTCACTGCTGTGGGTGACTGAGCAACAGCTGTATGTGACTTCCAGCAGCAGAAGTTGCTGCCACTTTGTGCCTCTCAGGCTATTGGACTGCCCTGTCGCTTCCCATCCTTAGTAGATGGTCTGCAGCAACGGATAGCAAGCTGCATAGTTTTGCAGACCCTGACTTAAATATTACACTGTGGCAACCATCACTAACAACTGATGCATGTTCAGTGCACAGCAGTTATTTCTGCAGCTTATGTTCGTAAGGAATAAAAAGGTGAATAACTCTGGGGKTATCGAATTGCTTCCAGAGACCCTGAAGTGTTGCAAAGAGTGATCGCAGCTTTGACCAGCTATTCAATGTGCCAAATGCTCACCACCTTTCCGTCTCATTTTTTGCTCTTATAACACACTTTTCAGGAGAAAATCAGCTTGGGGGGAAGAGGGAGACACTGATGTTGATCGAAAGAGAAATACTAAAAATACTCTGAAATAACCCTTCCAGAGTAGTTTATATTACTTGAAGGTGATTAAGTTGTGGTAATAAAATACCAGCTGTAACAATACCAGAATGAGGATTTGTAAATCCAGTTGATAGCCATATTTCAGATTGGACTTTTTTTGGATAGATTTGTTACATGGTGTGGTGTCTGTCTGAAAGAACAAATACCACATAAATAAGAGATTTTTCTGTCTTTGGAGGCCTGCTTAATGGAGTTTTACCAAAATGAATGTGTCACCTCTTATCTTTGTAATTATATACTGAAGAGTACACATGGGACGTTTCAAGGCCTGCTTGTGCTTTGGAAACAATTTTTCAATTTAAATAGGTGAAAGGCCTCTTTCGGATGCAGACAAAAACACTTGTATAACTGTTTTAAATAATGTTTGCTCTCACATTTGTCTCTGATGGAGGAAGATGTACCTCGAATGTCAAAAGGCAGTGCAAGGACTTTAAAATCAGAGGGCTGAGAAAGAGAAGGGAATTCTTCCGTGCCTATGTAAGGGTTGGTTTGAGATGTAATTCTGGTTAATGAGAACATGATACTTTATTTTTACCCGCTTTGTCTGGCTGGGACTGCCTCTTACTTTGCTAAAACTATTTGCTTCTGAAAAAGCAAAAGCTGGATTTAATAAATGGTTTTGCTACATTTTGGATATTTGCCTTTTGAGGCAATGCCAGCAGCAGAATATTGAAATCTATTTAGCCTTTTCTGTGTTTAAAAAAAATGAACTGTCTCTATCAATCTTGATATTTGAAAATACAGTGTGGGGAGGGGTTTGCAGTTTTAGTGTTGAGGAAGGGTTCTTCCTTGCTATGGTGTTTGTAGTGACTTGGTATAATCCAGGGTGTATCTCTTTTTAATAATAATAAGTTTTGGTTTTGGTGGTTTGTTTTTTTGTTGGGTTTTGGGTTTGGTTTTTTTTTTGGTGCAAATGAGAGCACACGGAGATGTTGGTGGAATGCAATATAAAATATTTTTGCTTTTTATTTATTTATTTGTATTCAAGATATACTACAGTTCAGCCTTTTAAGTTGTTGATAAATATGGTTTCAAGGAACCGGATCCACAAGTGCTTGCTGCATGTCTTTAATTCCCCAGAAACGTCTCTTCACTTCAAAGCACTTTTTGGGTGAATAGGCCTGAGAGCAATTTTAAATGCATAAAATAAATTCTGTTGATGCTGGCCTCTCTCTTGTATGAATGGGCTGTACTTCTTAATTCCTTTTACGGTAGAACAGAAAAAAGTTTGGCCCTAAATCTCATAGTGGGAAGCTGTGATTGTAGGTCTGCCTCGCTCACTGGGCTCCACAGCACAGGTACCGTGAGTGCTGGCCAAACCCTTACTCGCCACCTCTGAAAACACCACATATTTCACATTCTTTAAAGACTCTGCTTTGAAAATAATCTCTGATAAAAACAGCCCTAATGCGTTGAATTTTTTCCCCCTACTGGAAATTGCCAGCTGAACATACCTTTTTTTTTTTTTCCCCCCAAGGAAAGTATAAACTCTGCCTGTGTGTTTAATGGGGCATAGACAGCACTGACAGTCCAGGCAAATGGAGGTGCAAATGCTCGGAGACCTGCCACGATGATCTGGAAAACAATTAACTGTCTGTTCCCTCCTGCTCAGCCTTTGTCAGCAGGCGTGATAGACAAAGACCAGTTTGTGCAGTTTGTTTGTTTTTTCCTGGGCAATTAATTTTACCATTGTGTTCCGCATTAAATATTTTCTTTCGAGAGAGGCCTTATTAGAATAAAATTTAATGTGCTTTGTTTAAGGAACCGGAATGATTTTTCAAGGCTCTATTTATTTTTTTTTATGGTTGCATTGCAGTGGTTTAGTGGAACTCGGCTGTTGCCATGTCTTGTGGAGGAAGAGGCTTCATTGATGATACTGGGTTGTATGGGAGTTTCTGCAGAGGAGAGCAGGGAATGGGATTTGCTGAAAACAAGAAAATAAGGTGGACTGTTGACAATACACAGAAAACATTTTTGAAAAGTATGTCAACTACCAGAAACACAGTTTAGAACGGTTTATTTCAACTTACAGCTTTGGTTGTTACCATACATAGAGTATGATGAATGGATTCTGGTAATGTTGTCATTAATTCCCACACGTACATCCTAGGATAGCGTAGTGTGTCACTTACAGAGCTGTTCTTCAGACCTTTACTTTCCCRCAAAGGAGGACTCTCCCTCTCCCCCTCCGCCTCGTCAGTGGCCGGGCATGGGAGGATGCTCGCTCAGGTGGGCAGCACGTGCAGTGTGCCTTACAACCTGTCAAATTGATACCGGTGTTCATTGATCACACCTAAAAAAAGGAGATACTCAATGCGAAGAGAAGGGATAGGGCCCAGCTGGACCTGACAGATGGTTGAATTATTCACTGCAAACAGTTACCCTGTGAAGTGTTAGGATTTTTTTGGTTGAGAATTGTTCAGAAACAGATTGTGGTTTCTCTGTCTGCACAATATATTCATGTGCTGATGCAAGCATGCATGAACTCAGGGACACTTGTGCACTTTGCTTTTCAGTTATTGGTTCAGCATTATTTTTCCTCCAAGATCAGATGATTGAATAATTTGCAAATCAAAAGCAATAAACAAGTGATTGTAAATGTTCTTGGTTTTACCCAATCTCCTGGCTCATGTGCATACAGAARTTTTTCTAGAAAAATAAAAGAAGCTCCCCAAGTATCTTTACATGTTTTCAAATCATAAACAACAAAAAGTGTAAAAAAGGTTGAACAGAGAAGCTATTTGTTATATAAACTCACGTTGACATTAACATTTTTCTCTGTATTCAAGCCTCTCTACTGGAACTGATCTTGTTATTTTGGAGCAGACAGGTAAGGAAGGACAGCGTGTCTGTAGGTACTGTTGAGAGATGGCAAGTTAGTTAAGAATGTCTCGGCCAACACGGAGATGGATTGGGGATTTTTGAGAAGAGAAGTAATATCTGTGATGCTGCTGGGGAATAAGTCGATGTATTTAATGGCAGTGTTTTTGTTGACACAGGTATTGGTCCATGCATGCTAGTCCAAGTCTGCTGAGGTGTGTGTGGAGAGGAACTGCTCTTTGTCTGCTGTTCTTTCAGATTCAGTCATTTTGGGTTTCTGTCTTGATGCAGGCATGACAGCTCTTTATTCCCAAGGAGAAAGTCCATTTTCCCAGTTTATGTCAATGCAAAATGACTAAATAGATTTTTGTGAGCTTTGCCACTGAAATTCATATTTCAGCTGGGACAGTGTCATCCCCAAAGGAATATTTTTCACAATTCTTTGAGCAGCTGAAGACAAGCGATATTGCAGAGCAGAGCATCCACTGCCAAGGAAGTGTCATAACGCACTGATGTCAAACACAGTCCAGTACATGGACGTTGTCCTGAATTTGTATCTGTTTTAAAGAGTTTTCTGTCCAAAATTGGACATAGACTGGGAAAGAAATTATCCTTTTTCTTTCTCCRCTTCTTATAAGTCTCTCTCTCATTTACCCACCACTCTCGCAGTTTCTCTCTCTGATAGCCATGTCCCTTAGTCCCTTCTAAAATAGGACCTGAAAACGGTCAGATCAGAACTTTTCTTACAGAATGAAGTTCCAGTTGGGTACTTCAGTTACTCTGTTTTAGCATAAGCATATTGAAAGCTGACCCCTTCCCCTGTTCCTCCACTGCTCCTTTTTTATAGAGGACTGGTCTTCATGCACCAGATCACATCCTGCAACACTCTGACACCATATTTCCCCAGAAATATTTGTAAGAAAAAACATGAAATTGGAATTTAAGGTGAATTTTATTCAGTTCCTTCTGAAGTTTGTGTCAATAAGGTATTTCAGATGTTTCCAGCTGATGTAACCATCCCTGGTAACTGTTCCTCCTACTGGGCTGTTGCAGGAAAAGGCTCAGGTACAGAAACCTGGCTTGGAGCGTATTGGGACAGGGACAAGGCAGACTGGTGGCCAGCGTCCCTTCCCACATCTGGGCACCACGTGCACATCCTCCCTTTTTACAAGGCTTGCTGGCACATGATTGATTGCCTGGCTGTTTTCTGTCCCAAAGGTCTGCAAGAAATCATAGAATCATAGAATCATTAAGGTTGGAAAAGACCTCTAAGATCATCAAGTCCAACYGTCAACCCAATACCACCATGCCCACTAAACCATGTCCCTAAGTGCCTCATCTACACATCTCTTAAATACCTCCAGGGATGGTGACTCCACCACTTCCCTGGGCAGCCTGTTCCAATGTTTAACCATTCTTTCAGTGAAAAAATTTTTCCTAATGTCCAATCTAAACCTCCCCTGGTGCAACTTGAGGCCATTTCCTGTTGTCCTATTGCTTGTTACTTGGGAGAAGAGACCAACACCCACCTCACTACAACCTCCTTTCAGGTAGTTGTAGAGAGCGATAAGGTCT
>JAYKAV010000167.1:746141-875739 GCA_035582835.1 Phoebastria nigripes | reverse complement strand
TTTGGGTTTTTTTTTTTAGCAATAGAGGCACGATATGGTACTCCTTACCCAGGCAAAACTCTTCATTGTCAATGAAAGGTTTTTTTTTTTAGCAATAGAGGCACGATATGGTACTCCTTACCCAGGCAAAACTCTTCATTGTCAATGAAAGGCATAGGAGATTGGGACAATGRCCGTGAGGAGACACCTGAGAGAAAGCTTCTTTTTAGTTTGATGTTCAGTCAGTTTCTGTTCTAAACTTTGGAATATTTATGAGAGGATTCTTTGAACTGTCCCTTTTGTATCGTTTATCTTCCCAGCAGGAGCAGTGCTTTAATTTGCCACCAGGAGTTTTTCCTGTCTTTTTTTGGTGAGACTCTGCTGTGTTAATTTCCTCTCCCCTTTTCAGTTTGTAGAATAGTTTGTAATGAAAAGAAGAAATTGCTCTCTAGCACAGGAGTTCATTAAAGTAAAAAGAAATAACGTTTTTTGTTCAGTTCGTACTGATCCTATGATTAAACTACCTTTAGTACAGACAAGAAATAAGCCTGTTAATTTCTTGTGAGTAAAAATATGATGCCCTCAGTGTTAAGACATTTTAAATTTCACTTAAAATTTATTTATCTTTGTAATTAACACTTAACAGAAGTGACAAAGTAAAGCATCGTTCTGTCTGTGAAGCAATGGGATTTTAAATTTGATATTGCATGCTGTATTCAGACACTTAAGTGAGACAGGTCAGTTATATTTTCAGCCCATGGTCTGTTCCACTTTCTGGGTCTCATATACCAGACAAGAGGGAGCTCCCGGGTTTGTGCCAGCTCTTGCTTCCCATGCTTTTGTGAGAAACTGGCATGATTGTAACAGGGTGCTTCAGGTGGATTGAGACGAATTGAGTTTAGGCTTCTTGCCTTCAACATTTCGTAAGAATATTTAAATTAAATGAGCTATTTTGAGGGAAAAACCCTAACCTATGCTGATGAGGTTTTGTATTCCTCATTCCCATTAGTCTATTAAACGTGACCTGTACGTCTGGGACTTGTGCCATGTGCATCTTTTGTCAATCTGAACAACCCCTTATTCACTTCTTGTTGTGAGAGCATTTCTGGCGCTGCAGCCTCTCCAGAAGGGTTAGCACCTCCAGGACTCGCAAAAATCTTTGTGCCCCTGCTCCCATGGAAATGTGGCAGGGGTCCCCGATGGGAGGAGCGGGGCCGTCCTTTGTTCCCGCAGAGCTCTGCACCACTGCAGCTGCCAAGCAAGCACAGAAGGGACCCCATGCCCTCCCCRCGGGTCTCGGCCCTCGGGACACAGAGCCCAGTACTGAAATTAGCAGGATCCCAAATGATGTCAAGGTGTGTTGTAGTTTCTCCCATTCAGCCTTTTTCCTTTCTGCTTACTCTAATAGGTATACACTGTTGGTCAGCAAGGTAGCTTTTTAAGTCCCTATACCAGAATCAGGTTTTGTGTAGTTTTACTCCTATTTTTGTTTCTTTTTCCCCCCTGTACTTATGTTAAACGCATCACTCAGTAAAGTTAATCATCATCTTTCTGACATGGGAGATGCAAGTTGTCCTGAGCAATCCTGCCTTCTTCAGCAGCTGCTAAAAGTTTCCTCACTGCCTCCAAGTGGACCCAGATACCAGCATCCATCCTCTAAAGGTTGCGTTTTAGTATATGTTGCTTGGAGGTTAATCCCTTGAAGCTCAGAGTTCAGGAGTTAACACTCTGGTGGAGTGTGAGTTTCCTAAGGGAGTAGGACATCTCTCACTTTTTGAGAGGCACTCACGGAAGTGAGTTGCTGTGTGCGAGCTGACGTTAAACAGCAGCCTGATGGGCTCTAGGCAGATGGCTGGGACTTACACAACTGCCCAAGAGCAGTGCTCAGCGCGGGTCTGAGCAGAGTAAAGGTACATGGAAATTCATGCTGCAAACATCAGAAAGCTCACTCTTCACATTTGAGACAGGTTGGTGGGTTTTGAAACGTTACTGGCAAAACTGGGTTTGAAAATCTTGGGCTATCGTGTGATTTTTGGGGTTACCTTCCCAGCAGAAAATCTCACAGCCCTCCATGTTGTGTTTAGGGCTTCTGGTTCTTGTCTTGGCACCATGAGAAATAGGTGACATCCCCAAGCAGGGTTTCAGATGTGATGCCAGCTGGAAAAGCAGCGGACCATTCAGACTTGGAGACCGTGGACTCATTTCAGAATCAGTGCCAAAAAAGAAAAAGGGTATCTAGATGCCATGACACAGGACTGTGAGCGGGAGCTGTTGACGAGCAGAGCCACGGTAGCAAAGTCTCCCAGGGGCTGACGGACAGGACCAAGCGGAGGTGTCTATGGCCAACATGCTGCATCCCTGGCAAGCATCCTCCACTGCGGCCGGGAACCCTGCCAAAACTGCTGCCTGCTGTCCTGTGGCCAGCATGAAAGGATGTGCGGGATGCCAGTTTCTAGCTGAGGCTCTCACCTGCTTTTACCTGCATTAGGTTGAATACTGACATTATTAACATTAATTCCAGTAAACAGTTACTAGTAACTTAGCTTTTTAGGTGACCTTTACAATGTTTACTTAGTAAATATCCCCCAAGGTGCTGCCTTGTGTTTTCAGATTAGTTTGGCTATTTTTTGAGGGTTGTATCAGTTCTGTTGCCAGGATTTGCACAGAATCCTTTCAAGAACATCTATTGTGATGTGCTTGTTGTACTTGCCTGTTGTACTCTTATCTGCATGAATCAGTTTCTGGTTCTCCAAAGTGAACACCCCGGCTTCATCCTTGCACTAGCCTGTTGTTACGATCTTTCACCACAGCGTTAGGAAGCAGGGTCTTGTGCCTGCGGAAACTGCACATGCAGAGTCTGGCCTGTCATGTAGAGATACCAGGTCCTGCACACTGTTATCACAAGTGGCGAAGACGCCATAGGCCGGCCAACATCATATATCATATATCATAGTTGGCCCGGGGGGATGCCAGGTGGTGCACTAAGGGCAACCCCTAACCTCAGTCACTGAGCTGAGGAACTCTGAATCCACTCTCAGGATTTGTCGTAGGACAAAAGCAGCTTATTTTTGTCAAGATTACTGCTGAGCATGAAGACAGGAACAGGTTAAATTCTGCTATATGATCTGTTTTTAATTGTTCTTGCTGAGCTGAGAGCAGTGAGACTTTGATGTCAGCATCAAAGGAGTGGAGGGCTGCTCTACCTACTCTGCAGTAAGGGAAAATTGACATCCTATTGCCACTTTTTTCTTAAAAAATGAATGTAATACTTTCATGTCTGAGAATCCTAAAATAGGCATGCCAGAAACTCCTGGGAGTGGGTCCAGTAGTTGGAGGGAGATATGGTCAAACTTAGATTACCAAATTGCATGATTCTCAAGCTTGCTTTTTTTGTGCGTGGTAGGATAATTTCCTGTGGCCATATATATATATATATGTGTATATATACATAAAAAAAACTCTCACAAGTCAAGTTCTACTTCAGAGATCTGAGCACAGGAGAGTCAGATGCTTTGGATATATTGTCCCAGCTTAGATGCATTGACTTTGCTGGGCAAAACCTTGCTGCTGGGTAGGAAGTACAGGCACAGACCCACGGGGGTCCAAGCCCAGGGTGATGGGTGCACGGGGCGCAGCAGCCGTGGAGATGCTGGCAGCGCCTGGACCGGGCAGTGCGGGCACTGGCTCACGGGCCCCGTGTCTGCATGAGCAAGAGATGCATGTTTGGCCTCTGGATGCCTCTGTAGTGAATTGCAGTTTTTTTCAGAATTCTCACTCTCTTTACTGCTCAGACCAACTTCACCATTTGTAGCTGGCGGCCAGACGGCTCCTTCAGCACAAAATGACTATGTGCTGTGGTACAGAAGAGCCACAGGGTGGGTAGAAATTGTCGTTTCTTTTTAGATGACAAGCGAAAATATCAAAGAGGAAAAAATCAACACGATGCACGAACAAGCAAGTAATAAGAATGAAAGGCAAAGGATACTACTGAAAGTAATTTCAATCTCAGGCATATCCACTGGGCGTGTTCTGTTAAAAAACAATTTTGCACTCTGTAGATGTATTGGGCTTTTTTCTCTCTGCCTGTGAAGCTGGAAATGGATTTTGTTTTTCTCATGTTCTTTTTTATGTCAAAACAAAGGCATAGGTATTTTTATTAAATGCAGCCTCTCTTAATAGGTTTAATTAGAAATGAAGATGGCATGAGGAGCAAAATTTGGATCTGAATTTCTCCAGAATTTGGAAGTTCGGGTGTGACAAGTGGAAGCATCTCCTCCCTTGTATCTAATTAAAACAATAAGACATGCTAATTTGCAAGTGTTAATTTAATACTGTTATACTGTCTTCCACTAAAATCATTGAAACCTACTGGTTGTGTTTTCATATTTAGTGTGTTTGAAAGTAGGAAGGCTTTTAGCAGTTGTAGCATTTTGGCAAAGCTTTCAGGTGGCAGCTTCTGTAATTTCAGGACGTAACATTAGGCAGTATTCAGTTTGCTTTATTTTTAATTGGCACCGCTCTCATGCTGCTTGGATTTGATTGGGGTTTGTAGTGTACGTCCCAGGAGAGTGAGATTATTCTCAGGCATAGTTTGTTATACAGCATGTTCTTGCCTTCTGTAACAGATGTATGTGCCACCTTTTGCAATTTCACAGAATATAGCATTGGAACAATTTGCTTGCTTGCCTGGGATTCTGAAGGGTTTTGGAAGGTTTGTTACCATCAAAAGAGAATAGCATTTGCAAGAAGGGAGGCTCAGGAAACTTGTCACATAGTGGACATTTCATCTGTTTGCTGTTAATTGGCTACTCTAGGAAGGTGCATAAATACGGATATCTCTTGAAACTTGTGAGTAGGCTTGTTGAAACTGCCTGCCTCTTTTGGTTTTGTTTTTTGTTTTTTTTTTTTTTCTTTTAAACTTCAACAGAAATATTGAGGATAGGATAGGATTTGGATATGAATTTCTCCAAAGAGAAACTCAAGAAATACCATAGCTGTCTGAAGTGCTGTAGTGCATAAAGTTCAGCACAGGCTTAAGTACCTCTTGAAATCAGCGCTATTCATGACTTGGTAACATTCTTGATAACCACTTACGTCAAGGACTATACTTATTTCTCCTTTTGTTTCAAGAAAAGTACTAATTAGACAGGGCTCAGTTTCACGCAGAATGAATTTTATTTGTCTACTAATTCTGCTTTCTTCTGAAATCACTTGTGTTTCCTTCACGTTATTTGCGGTGGTGTCTCACTGGTGTAAAACAGCTGTTCTTTAACTTCTGGAGCAAAACATTTTCTGAGCAACTGTCAGTTAGCTTGATACAGATCTGGGAGCCCTGATATGAAGGAATGATCCAATCTTTATAATGTTGCTTGCAGAACAGAGCTCTTTTTAAGTTTGAACCTTTGTACTTTTCTGTGGACTAGATGTTGCAGGAAACCCTAGTAATGCTGCTTTTTTTCCGTTTATTTTCTGACAGATGATTCAAGAGAGCAGGGTTCTCATCGAGATGGCAGACATCACTCACGACAAGATAGTTCAGTGCCAGAAAGCAGGTAATCCTTCTTTATTGTGCAGATCTGGATTGGAGATGGGAAACAATGTGCCATAATTTACTTACAGTTTGTGATTAATGCAGCATCTTTCACCTGGTATTTAAGTAAGCATCCTGGTCTTTCCCTGGCAGACTCCACTCTCCTGAAGGCTCATCCTCCAGTAGCAAAGCAGGTGTGGGATCAGGAAAAAATCCTCAGCTTTCACCTTAAAAGCTATTTCTCCATCTGCTCTACAGCTCTGAAATGTCTGACAGCATTTAAATTAGTCAAATGAACTAGAAAGCCATTCAATTAAAAAGAGGGAGTGAGAAGGCGTGCTGCCTTTACTGAGCTCCATTCTCTACTGCAATTGTTCCTGTAAGAGGGAGGAGGCGGCAAGAGGTTTTGAAACCCACAGGACCAAGCTCTGTTGCCTACCTTTACTTACTCCTGCTGTTTGGGTTTGTTTTAGACCTTGGAAACTTATGCTAATATAATTTCATTGTATCACAGTGAATCTGTGTGGCTATGCGTTATGTACATCAGGTATATGGGCGCAAACCACTGTAAGTAGGCTTCAGGTAGATCATACGTTGCTGGTGCATTGTACTGGATGTCTTTATCTGAACTAGGGCTCTGTCTCATGTGCACCAGTAGAAAGGGAAGAAGTCGTTTCAGAAGCGGCCACCTGCGTGCTGTCTGCTCTGCTGCAGGTTCACACTCCTTTTTTGGGATGGTAGAAATCACCAAAGTGTCTGTGATTCACAGTTCAGCTTATTCATGCAAACCCCTCTTCATCACTTGTTCAGGATAGCAGGCTAGACTCTGAACTGGGACATGTCTCCTGTAGTTTCCACTGATAACACAAGAATAAGCCCGGCTGGAGAGATAAGAGTCCACATTTGGTGGTGGTAATCCTCTACAACTAAATCCATCAGTTTTCATGTATCAGAAACCATGCTGAATAAATACACGCAGTGTATTTCTATTAGGTGTTTACACTGCAGAAATCAAATCTGTTTTCAGTTCATTTCGTTGTACAGCTGCACCTTTCCTAACCTGTAGCAAGCCTTGAAGGTCAGTGATGCAAACACTTGCTACTGCATTTAATTTGTGTTCTTGGGCATAGTCTTCTGGGACCACAACAATCATAAATACTATTGTTTCTGATAGGCATTTTTGGATTTGGCAAGTGACGCAGGCTACAGCCATTTGCTTCTATTAAATCTAAATAATGAATGAAACTGATGTTTTGTAGTAAATCCTTTAATTAATCTTTTTAGAGGAAATTTGAAACTGTTTCAACAATAGCATTTAACTGCTTTTTATGTGGTGCAAGAGCAGGGTGGAACCTAGTCCTTGCTCTTTGAAATTCAGAGCTCTGGAACCATGCTGGTGCTGTGGTAGCAAAGGGAGGAGAGGCAAGCAGCTATGTCTTGCTGGATTTCATGGGCCTCATCTTGTGTCATGGCTTCTGTGTATCTGCATAAGCAGCATAAATGTCCTCAGCCCAAAGCCTTCATCAGGTGCAGAGGGTTTAGGAATGGGACAGTGACAGGAAAATGCAGCACCAGGGGTCTTTCTAGATGGTGTAATTTAAGAGCAATACTTTGCACTGAATTATGCAGATCCTCAGCAGCATCAGCCAGCTTTCTGCCTACGCTGCTCTGTGCACAGAGAGAAGAACACGTAACACTTGCCTGGGCACTGGCATCTTTGTGAGCAGAGGGCTGGAGATGTGTGCAGAGAACATGATGCAGGACCATGCCACCATGCTGATGTCCAGAGTTTCATGCAGTTCTCCTCTCCTTCCTTCCCCCAACAAAGAGATGAGTTTCTCAAGATTGTTCTCTTTGCTGCTGTATCTGCTTGTATTTTCATTTGTTTTGCTTTGTTAGCCTTAAAATATCATTGCTGATTGAGAAGAAGGCTGGAGAGATATGAAGTGCTCTTCTGAAGCCTCAGGATTTAGACACAGGAAAGGAGTAGGAGAGAGAGGATCCCTCACCATGCTCAATTGCCAATTACTTTGTTGCAAATGTTACCCAGGCAAATTGTTAAATAACATTTTCAATATGGCAAGATGAAGCACTCAAAATTAAGAGGTGTCAGAAGTACAATTGCCTGTGACATTGTCCTTCACMCCACCCCAGTCCTGCTCCCTTTGAATATTTGTTCCCACCAGACCTCTGCTTCACAGCACAGCCTGTTTTGGTCCGGGCTCCCTGTGCCACAGGGTCCTGCCCACTCCCCCAGATGACTTCTCAGGTGGCTGCTTTTGCTGGTTTTTTTCATGTGCAGTCTCAGCCCTGGTCAGCAGCAGCTTGGAGGACCGAACTGCTAAATGTTTTCATTGGTGCTCCTACCCGCAGCTTAATAAATGTTCGTGGCTCCCTCTCTCCAGGGCAGCACTGTCTCCAAGTTACAGGTGGGGAAGTGAGGTCCAGAGGGAAAAATAACTAAAAGTATGCTGCATAAAGGCAGGGCTGTCCAAGTGGAGCTGAGCAGCATTAGCCTTCTTATTTTTTTGGAGGACAAAGCGAGTCATTTGAAGGTTTTCTTTTACTTACTGAAGTGAAATGATTTGTAAGTMAGTCAGTTGGCACGAGGCACGCCTGCAGGGGAATCTTGCTTGGGGTGCAATTATTTAGGCTGATTTCCAAAGGACATGCTGCAGGAGCTCTGTTACCCTAGACAGGTGAAACTTGTGAGTGGGCGAAGTTTTGGAAAATAAACTGTAGAGAAATCTTGCATTGTGTGGGCTTGAACTGTGCCTCAGTGTTACTGAGCTCCTGGAGTCAGTGCAATGCAAGAGGAAGCCTATTGTTAGTCTTCCAGGAGTGCTTTGGGCAAGCTACACCAAGTGCAAGCCTGCCTTGGGCTGTTGGAGGACCAACTCCTTCAGCAACCTGCTAAACAGCCCTCTGCGTCTACTCCGTGCAGGTGTTCTCTTGATAGGCATTTCTTTGATGTCATTTCAATGAAGCTCGAATTTGCGAGTGACATTTGCCTTAAAATGTTAGGGGAGGGAAAGCTATGAAACAACTGGAGATGGAACTTGGTTTGTTCAGCCAGGATAGGCTTCAGGCGTTTTGGAGTGATTTAGTGCCAATTTGGCCTTTGTAAGGTACAAATTAAGGGAACATAAGCAGCGCTCTCTCCGTTTTATTTCTTAATCCACACCAGACTCAGAGAAATGTTTACATACACTGTGCAAATCTTGTGGAATTGGTGGGCTAATTGGACTCCTTAAAGTTTTTAATCTGCTCCCAGATTTCCTGAATTCTTGTATCCAGCAACATATTTGCAGACATTTGCCACAGAAACTAGCAATGAAATGTAACAATTCCCAGGGCTGTGGTTGGAAGTCTCAGTTCTCCAGGCTGCAGGAATAGCAATCCTGTGATTAGCGGGATGCGTTTCTGACATAAGTTATCATTGTGAAGTACAAGGGCTTTTCTGTATGACTGTGATTAAGATTAATGAGGAACTCTGCATTTGAGTCTGTATTTGCTGTGCTGAACAGGTATCTTCCACATCTGTCAGACTGCCTTGCGAGGTACAAAATCATCTATTCAAGGAGAGTGACAAGCGATTGCTTTTTGTCGCAATATTGCCAGCAATGCAGACTGCAAGCAGAAGCGCTGGAGGAGTGTTTGTGCGGGGACCAGGCGCATGCCTGTGTGGGACCCCAGTGCACTGGAAAGGAGAGTTACATACAAAGTGGAAGCACAACAGCAAGATTGCACATGACCCTTTTATTCTGGAAGATGCTCTCCAGGATGGGATCATAACAGGGGAGGGGGAGAAACACAGAAAGAGGTTGTAGGAAGTGCCCGCTGCGAGACTGGAGATGCTCACTGAGCATTTTATAGGGGAAATCAATCATGCACTGTGTTATGCAGCAATCTGTATTTTTAGGAATGGAATTCCATGAAGAGCTTCATAACCTCGGGACAAAGGAAGGTTTGAAAGGAAGAAAATTAAGCAAAGCCATTGAAAGTTTTGCATGGAATATCACAGTGCTGAAGGTAAGCACAGAAAACACCACCTTGTGTCTCCTGTTAACTCTATACGCAAACCTTTGCTCTTTTAGCTTATCTATTTGTACTGTCTTACTAATACTGAAGCGACATTTTGCTTTAATGGGATGTATGAATTACCCCCAATTACTGAGATTTATCAAATATATCTAATGACACCTCTGGTTTGGAAGCTGTGGAAGGGAATTTATCTAAGCCTGAACAAAAGAGGAAAGATAGCTTGTGGTTTGTATGCCCAGGGGCCTGGTTTTGGTTGCCTGTTCTGCCCCACACACCCTGAATGTGACCTGTCTGGGGTCACTGTGTCTCAGATACTTGTTTTGTAAAATGAGGACTAGAGCATCTCTTTGGGAAGGGACGGGGCTGGGGGGAGTGTCATGAAAAAAACCGAGGAATATTGTAGATCCTGCAGAAATGTCAGGGTTGTGTTTCAAAAGTGGAGCATTATCCAAACAGCTAAAAAAGGGAGGGATGAAAATCCCTCCATCCTGGCTGCGCAGTGACACGCTGCTCAGTGAGCCCGTTACTCACCAGGCTTTAGTTTGGCACCAACCAGCCACAAATTGCCACAGTAGCTGGATGTCTGAGCCTGGGTGAAGTTACCCAGGGACAGACGAAGGTGGAAGGAGGAGAGGATCTGGTGCAGCCATAGCAGATGGCAGGGAGAGAGCCTGAGCCAAGCATTCAGGTTGTTAGCATTCAGCTCACGCCTTCTGTCACAGTCTCATTTCCCACCTTGTTCTGATAGATCACGCTTCGATTTCCCCTCTCTCTCTCCCTGCTGCTCCCTCCCTCCAGCTCCCATTAAGCAGATTGCCCTGTCTGACAGCATCTCCCTGTGACCCCCCAGTGCCTTTCCCTTCGCTGGCATCCCAGGGTGAGCCAGCTGATGACAGGGACTTTTACAAAGTTCCTCATCAAATATACACCTAAACGTAACATGCAACAGCAGTAGCAAGAATAGTAGGAGATGCATGCTTCAGCGTCATGGAGATGGAAAGAACACTAACACGTCCTGAGCAGGAGAGGGAAAAAGGAGTTGGGAACGAAGAGGCTGAGGGGCAAAAATGGGTGGGAGAGGCTGTTTGTAGTAGAGAAGGGTTAGGGAAGACCTGGGGGACACCTGTGGTTCCTTGCGTACCTTGATTTACCATGAGAGGGGGGGAAAGTGAGTAATGGAGTCAGCGTAGGCTCAGTTAATAGAACCTCTGATGAAGAGAAAAGGCAACCAGTTCAAACATGATGGAAGGGACTGACCTTTTCCACGTAGCATAATTGAGGCAAGTAGCTAAAGAGGACAAAAAACCCCCCACAACACTAGGCAGTTCTGAACATTAATCTGAATACCTTTAGCTGTGTTAGGTAAAATAAATGCCTCCTGCTCAGAGTCACTCTAAACACAGTCAGGGTTACTCTAAACTTTTCCATTTTTAGATGTTTGTCAAATGAGAAGTTCGGACCTCTGAGGGTGACCTATGATTAATGAAGGTACAAGTAGGGTATCAGAGAAACATTTCCCATGAAAAATAATGGCTGCCTAGCCCATATTGTCAACATACTGAAAAGCATTTCAAACATCTAGTCAAGGTCAAGGAATAATTGACATGTTTCATTTCTAAGCCACAACTTCTTTTTTACCTTTCTCACTTAGTAAAATATCAACAGAGTTTGTGGCAACTATCCACAGGTATAAATGCACATGAAACACCTTTTCATTCTGACTGACGTCCAACTCAGCAATGACATTAGACAACTGGGAATGTGGATGTCAAACCTCAGGTGTCTGATACGAGCCCATCAGTCACTGTTCTTATTTTTAAACTTTTTTTTTTTTTCCTTAAAGAATACTGTATTTCAGTGACCCTGCCCATAACAAACCTACTTGCTGGTTACAGCTGCATCTCATGTTTGGCACTGACTCTCCCCTCTGTGCTGGTGAGAGCTCCCCGGGAGGATTTGGTGAGGGGAGACCAACAACCCTGCCCCACTCAAGCTATCAGTGTCCTCCGTATGTCTAGTGTCAGGGTGGTCACTACAAATATATTTCACTAGATGTTGGTATAGTGATGTAAGAAAAGATAACAATAGCCCGTAACATATTGCAAATGCATTGGCTGCTTTATACTAGATGAGGTGAGTGAATGGCACAACACCAACAGGAGAAAGGCTCTTTGTGTGCTCGGGGTTGTTGGAGGCAATTACATCATGCGGCAGTAGTCAGTTTGTGTGAGGTGCACGTGAGCAATAGCAGGTATTATGTTGTGCTTGTGCCTGCCAGGTGATTAATAGTCTTTTCCTAGGCTAGTGAAGCGAAGGCATATTTAATTAATGTATTTCTTTATAAAGACTCATTGCAATAGGTAAGCTTTGAATACAAAGAGGCGATGCAATAGGAAATTGCTACTGGCAAAATCATTAAATAGTTACAGAGTGCAAGATTAAAGTATATTTTATAAAAATCATAACTGTGGGCATTCTTCATGTTTAAAAATGCCCTGAGGTACTTTTAAGAGGTACCTAATGAGAATGAATCACAATAATATGTCATTTTCTTCCTTAGTTTATATAAACTTAATTACATATTAGTAATACCCACTAGAAGGACAAACTGTTTGCTAGAACATAAAAATGTTAGTAAGAAGAGGGACGTTATAACTTGGTGACAGCCAACTTTGACGTATATACATATTTTTAAAATGTCACATCATCTTATTTGGTCCCATGTCATGTAAAATAGTCAGGCTTGCAGTCAGTAATACTGAGAGGCACAACTTCAGTCCAATAGACAGAAGAATCATGTTCTCACAGTGACATTACAGGAATGGTTGTGATCCCAAATTTAGTCTCGCTTTCATTTTTGTTTCCATGCACCACCTTCTCTGTGCCTCTGTTTTCCTTTCTGTATTTAATTAAGTGCCAGTAAAATGCAAAGGTAGCAAAAGAAATTTTGTGTTTACCACCTCACGGGCACCATGGTGCTGGGAACCATTTGTTTCATCCTAACAAGCACGCAAAACCGCTTGGCTTGGCCGACACTCTCTTTTGCATCAAAAGTTCACAATTCATTTTCATGAGATATTTGCCCATTTTTACAATAGGCGACTATCCATTTCACAGAGTGAAGGGGTTCACATGGGTGCGTGGGCTCGTGCTTGTTTCTCCCCAGATGCTGGTGTTCCTCCTGCCTTCCCCTGGCGAGGTCACCTCCTCCCTGGCACATGTGGCTGCTTTTGCAGGCAGGTGTGAGCTCCTCCTGCCTGCGCTTGGAGAGAGGGGGGTGCTGGGCTGTGTAAGGCAGAAGCTGAGAAGCCTCGTTAGGGCAGTTCTGGCTTTGAGCTAACGAGTCCTCCTGAGAGCTGGGACATAACCACTGGCACTCGGTGCAGCTGTAGAGCACTAGATGGCTTTCAGGTCAGGTATGCTCACGTACGGATGGGCGGCATGTGTGCAGAGCCAGCTCGGGTCTGCTCCCAGCCCTCTTGGCTGCCACCCCTCCTGGGCCCCGTCTGCCTCTCCCACGGGATCTTGTCCCGAGCGTTTTCCAGTAACTGAGGCACTCTCAGCATCTGCCACATGTGCAAACCACTGATTTGATGACTGCTTTATGAGTTTTTGAGAATGTTTGGGGAAAAAAAAGTTGTAGCCTGCAACACTGCTCTCCTTGCTGAGGCAAAACTGTCACGGACTACCAGGAGGTGTTTACTTGGGCAAGGAAGTTGGGATCCGCCTGAGTCCCAGGAGCCTGGCAAGTAAGCCGAGCAAAGTTTGAGTGTGTTGGCTGTGGTTCAGATTTATTGCTCTCACGTGGAGATGCTTTGTCTGTCTGCAGACATATTTTGCTGGGCTATCTGTGCTTTGGTGGATCAGCACATACAAAGTCTAGAAACAATACCACCAAATACTTGCCTTCGTGTTGATGGTAAATATCTAGATAGTTAATATATCAACATACTGACTTATTTATAGACAAAACATGGGAAGACAAAGATAAAGTGGCATTTACTGTTTTGGTCTTCTACTGAAGGGGAAAACACCCAAATGTTTGAATCTAATCTCTGCTCTGAAATGCATTCATGTTTTTTTGAATCTTTTTCGCTGCCATGATAAGATTTCATAATCCATAAGTGTGTTCTGTCTTACTAGGACTCCAACTGTTAGTGCATGCTACAAGACATCAAGTGGTTAAATTTTCAGGGATCATTTCAGCACCCGTCCATGAGTGTATCTGCTAATTATCCTGCATTTAAATTAATGCTGATTAGATGTATAAAGAGAGAGGTTGCTGAATGCAGAAGGCGTACAATTATTAAATTGCTAATGCAGTTCACTCTTTGGGGGAGAAATCCACAATTTTATGATGTAGTCGTGATCAATGTTAGCTCTGGCATAAGTGGTTTTATGCAGCAAAACTGTGCACAAATAGCACTTTTGGAGGATCTTGTCCACAAATGACATGTTTCTTCATCACAGTCATTTGTGACAATCAGCCTTCAGTTGCTTGGGAGACCTGCAGCATCCAGACCTCTCACTTGGGTAGCAGAGCCCCAAATGTGCACTTTGAGGCTACTTGGAGAGGTAAAAGCCAGATTTCTGAAAGATGTACATACAGACAGCCATATACTTATCTGGCTTCACCTAAACTGAGCTGAATTTAGCATCACTACAAGGTATCAGTTTTCTTAAGGAAGAAAAGCAACATATCGGACTGTGATTGTTATTGTAAAGCACCTTATGCACAATGGTACCACACAGAGTTGCTGCTGATCTTTGGAAGAACTAGGTCCATTCATAGCCTTAATTTAAGGATTATTATCGTGCACTATGGGAGTGTTTTTAATGGATACTCTACAGTACTCTATACCATCTTGTAAGATTTATTTGGGTCTTTTCACATCAGTTCTTTTTCCTGTAGTTAGGCAAGAACCATGACTTCGCTCCTTGGCATGCTACAGAGTGGACAGAAGAGCAGCATGGCAGTATCTTGAGGACATTTTGTGTAATTAAGCACAATGGTTACAATATATTCTACCAGATGTCATATAATTGCTGCCAAAGGATTTGCACAACAATTTACAGTATCTAGATCTTAAGCAAGAGCACGGTGAATTCATGAGCCCCCGTAAAGCTGCTGCATTCCATGTACCATATATTTCTTTCCCTGTAAGTGTCAGTTAGGCTTTCCCCTGCCCCCCAAAAAATTCCTCCTATTTTATGTCCCTCCTTTTCCCAGCATATCTCTGTGGACATAAGCACATCGGTGCTCAATTTGTGACACTGCAAAAATAGATGAAATATAAGCCATAGTGGCTTAGCAACAAATTCTTGTGATTTGCTGTCATCTTGTGACAGCGATAGTCCAGCAAGAACAGTAGGCAGGAGTGGTTTGCGTGGCATGGAGACTTTACGCTTGTCTTTAACTGCAGGGCTCGTTGTATTGTTCCGTGTCTACTCGTCTCCAGGTCTCCCTAGATAAATATGTTTTGAATGTGGTTACCCCAAAGGCTCTTTTTCTGGAGAGGTTAAATGCCTCTCCTGCTGTCTAGTCCCCATGTTGTTTGCATTTCCTTTGTTGATGCAGTTCAGAGTGGTGTTTCTAACTTTTAAACCTCTCCAGACTGTGTGCCCTGGCTACTTTTGAAGGATCTGCTGCCTTACTCCGAGACCGGTTCAGGTGCAGCTGAGATTGGCTGAGCCAATCAGTCTTTGATGAGACAACAGATTTTACAAACATATGAGGAAATGCAGAGCTGCTCTAATTATTCCTGTAGTTACTAGATCAGGTTGGTCTCTTACATGAACTGAAGGACAAAAAAGAAAAAAATAACACGAAAAGCTGGCTTTCTGAGAGAGTGCTAAAGAGAACGTGAAAAGGTCCAGCAACGTCAACATCCATTTATTGTTGTAAATACCAACCTGCTTAGCTTGAAGCAGTTTATTTAAAAGTAGAAGGAAAGGTGAGGAGGGAGGTAGCTTTAGGTTGTTCCTTACTGAGCATGTGAAGAGCCTGGAGGAGCGGCCTGGGAGCACAACTCATTCCCGGGCGCTTTGCATGCTCTGAATGCAGTGGTGAGTGCGGTGGAGGCTTCCAGCTGTTCGGAGGGAGGGCAAAGCCTGTGCTCCTGGCCCTCAGGGAGGTGTTTCAAGATTTTTCTGGGACAGGGGGATTTAAATGATAGTGAGTTACAAGATAAGGAGGTAAAAGTGTGTGATTCACATGCAAAGCTGTTTTGATCAATGTATTTGTAAACCAGGAGAACCAAACCGTGTAACCAGATCCTTCTTGTACGTAGCAAAGTGCTGTTCTCTGCTGATTCGGTTGGTAAATGCCTCCTCGAGCTCTCCCCCATTCTGCTCACAGTGCTGGCTTTTGCCTTTCTTGCCCAAGCCCAAGGGCAGGAACCAGAGCTCTTTAAAAGACACTTAGTCTCTCAGTGGATTTTGTCAGTTGTATCTGGTGATGGAAACTTCTCAAGTTACTTCAACAATGTGTATCAGAGTAAAATGAGTGTAATCCCAGTCTCTCGGCGGTACTAGTTAATCAACTGGAATATCCTGTTCTTCTTGGCCGTCAGCCATGCTGCTGAGCATTGCTCTGGGGAGGATGTAGTGAGCAGTCTCAGACAAGTACAGCATGGCCTCTCTGGGTACCTGGCTGCTCCCTGTGAGCTTTTGAAGCCCTAATGGTGTTTCTGACAAGGTCTCTGTTTTCTTGGCCAAGGAAAATTTCAAGACATGAATTGGATTTCAAGCAAATTAAATATTCACGTGTGTTTAAAATATACATGAAGGCCACCCAGGCAATCTTAAATCTGCAAGTACCAAATGCTGGCAACAGCAGGGACTAATGGGGGAAGGGAGAGCAACGACCACCAGCATTCACAGCTCTTGCTCCTTCATGATACTGTGAGTTTCTGAGATGTGTTAGGGCATGGAGTCCCAGGATGGCTTGACAAAGAGGAAAGACTTTGTCCCCTATTAGTTGGTTAATCCTGGGTTTTTGTCCAATACTGGCACAGCAGGAGCGTTTCATTGACTGGCAAGATGCGATTGTCCAGACATTCAGATCAGACAGAGTCGGCACTTAACCGTCCCGGCACAGGGATCCATGTGCACCTGCAGTCACCTGCCTCTAGCGCTGGTGCTTGTGATGAGCAGCGCTCACCTCCCCACCTCGCGCAGCCCCCGCAGGACCAAGCCCAATTAATAGTTTCTGTTCATTCAGGGAGCACGCACCATTTTCTGACTTTTCTCCAGCCTTTAACAGCTATTTGTGTGCATAGAAAATAGGCCTGGAAGGGCCTGTGAGAGGCTATGTAGTTCCTCGGGCTGCCCCAATGCAGGATCAAACTGAATATCTGGCTGCTGTGGATCTAAGCCCTGCTCAAATACTTGGCATGGAAGGTGCTTGGTATAAGGCTGTAGTGTTCTCCGTGGTGACACCCAGTGTCCGGGGGATCCCAGGACCCGGAGTCACTTGGCACTTGGGGAAGGAGCTGATGGCCAGAGTCATCTGAGCAGAAATGTGGGTCTCTGCCATTTTTCTTACTTCCCTCTTCCTCCTTCAGCGCCAGGGCTCTGCTCCCGCAGGTGTTTCACAACAGTGGGTTTAGGGACAAGACCCTCTTGCAATCAGTGTGGGACCCAAGTGTAGGACAGACCAAAAATGGAGGATCACCAAAGTTCATCCAGAAAACAAGTGCTGTGAGCTGCCTTCCTTTGGTGTAAGCCTTTTTTTAAATTTTTTTTTTTTTTTGGACTGCAATCCAAAGTTCTGCATTTCAGATGTAGATATTATTCCTTCAATTCCACTGGGATGGGTTTGTATGTGTGCAAACGCACATGCATGTATGTATATAGGAGGTGAGACAGACCATCAAATACATATGCAGAACAACAGTAACTTTGGGACAAAAAGAACAGATTAGAGAAATGAAAGATGGTATGAAAAGCCTCGAGCGATATCTTGCTTAGCCCGTTTTCTTTGTATTTGACTGAAACAAGCCAGAGATAGATGGCAAGCAATCTTGTGATGTGCCTTTTATTTTGAGTGATGTGACAAATTGCCAAAAGGCATGGATCCGATGCTAAGCCGCTGGCTGCGCACGCAGGGCGAGGCGCTTCGCACTGCAGCGATGGTGGTGGGAGACAGGGCCGGGAGCACGCGGGGTGTCTGTGCCTGGCGCCCCTTGTGCCAAGGCCACCTCGGCGGCGTGGGCTGCGAGCCCGACAGAGGGTTGGCACGCTGAGGTGCTGTGTGTAGAAAACCAGTTTTAGCATCGCTTCACAAATGGAGGCTTGTCAAGATGTTTAAATAGCGCTAGTCTGCCAAAATAGATGCCTGTCTCTCTCCTTGTGTAGGCTGGCTGCCCAGTGAAGGCCCCTGCTTGGTCGGCTGTCCTGTCTCAGGTACCCCTCCGTGCCTCACTGTCGTCTCTGTCTTCCCTGTCTCTCCTCCCCAACCTCAACTCCCCCTTCCCTCTGCGTCACCCCAATTGTGCGTATCATCTAAATCATGCTAAAGCAGTGGGAGAACCACCACGTTCTTTGTCTTACCCGTGTATCCGATTCTCCCCCATCCTTGATCTGGACTAAACTTCTCATGGCTCTAAATCTGTCTCTACCTGTGATGCGGTTCGCGGGAGTTTATTGCTCCATATTCGTGCCGACTTCCCCCTGGGTGGGATCTGGCTCTCTGCTGTGCTCCAGCTGGGGGGGCAGACCCGGTCACAGCCTGAGCCCCAGCTGCGCTGCTGTCGTCTCTCTTCTCTACCAACCTGGCAGGGATTTTAGCACCCAGGTGTGAAGGCCAGCTTCTCTCGGGGGTGTGGATCATCCGGTCCAAAGACTGTGCAACTGGAAAAGTAATTAATAACATTCAGGTAATGATGTGTGAATACAAAGAAAGATTGTTCTCCAAATGCTGCTCTGAGCAGTAACAAGATTATCACCTATGAGGAAGTTATTTGAAAAATCAGCAGGTAGGATTACAAGTTCCTTGAGGGAACTCATTTTYTGAGGAAAAGGAGCTACTCCTGCACGTATGTGTGCCTGAGCAGAACTGAGCTGGAAAATGGGTAGTACTGGGGCGGGGTGGGAGATGACTGAATGGAATAATGTTTGTAGATGGTTCCCCACTAAAGGAGGATTGCTTGGGTGTAAAAACTGGGTCAGTGTCATCTCATCCCTTGGAGGAGGAGACAGTGAAGGCAGGAACTGCAAGTGGCGTAGGAACTTCAGCAACTTCTGCCACCATCCCCTCCCCTGCAATGGTGACATTTTCATCTGAGACACGGATATCAAAGACTGCCGTACCTGGTGGTGGAGTTAATTAACACAGCCTGGAAGACATGGAAGTTGGGAATCTTGTTTGTGCCAATCTGACAACATGACCTCATTCAGAGGAATTAAAAGGGCTGTAATGAAAGTATAAGTTTCAGCAGAAATTCACCCGTTTCTTGCTTTTATCTGTCAATGGCTGTACTAACAAAGAAAGAAAGAAAATGAGCAGCTGCCTCTGTGAGGTGTTAAAGATTGCATTACAACCCAAGCCGAGCCGCCAGCCCTGCCACACGCAGCTCAAGCAGCGAGGCAGTGTGGTGGAGGGGCGAGAGCCTTTCCTCCAGGTCCTTTCCTGGCCGGTGGGGTGGCACTGGGCTTGTGCCCAGGTGGTGCTCCTGCCCCAACGCCTGGCACTAGTGAGGGGCTTGGAGAGCCCTTTTCCTTCCCAGGTTGGCAGTGTCCCGTGGTGCCTCGCCTGGGTGATTATTCACGACACTGAAGACCTCCGTGGTCTTTTCCTTTGCTCCCTTACATTCACTGTTGATGTTGTTTCAGGGTGGTCAGTTAAGCAGGGCGCTACTTCTCATTTGCTGAGACACACAAAATGGATGTTTTTTCTTGGACTCAGGGACTGACAGTTCCTTAGAAAACTCCAGTTATCTCTTTATGCAACTTGGAGGATTCCGGATGTTCCTTAAATAATATATGAGAAGAGAGATTCAGTTGCATGGTTATTTATTATTGAAAAGACACGTTACATTTTTAAATAATTTCAGTTGTATTTTAATCTTCATTATTTAGAAAATTCACTTTACAACCTAGAAATTGCTTTTGCTGTGCTCATTTCATCCCTCCCCAGCTAGCACATGTTGCCGCTTCTGGCCTGCATAGAGATGACACTGATGGTGCCTGCCAGGGTGTTTTGTCTTCCTCGTGTTTTAAACTGCTGAATGCCGTTGTGAATCAGCGTCGTGTGTCCTGGTAAAGATCTGGCGGAGCTGTGATTGCTTCAGGGCTAACGAAATGTGGGTAGAGAAAACTCCCTTTGTTTTCCTCCAAACGTGGAGCTCGTGTGTCAGCTCAGCGCCCTGCCTGAGTCAGGGTAACCCACAGGCTCTGGGAGGATTTTTACCCAAAGCAGTCGTGTTCCTACACTGTTAAATTCCCCGGTTCATTTAGACACGGATCTTTGTGCCACCGGGGAGCTTCTCCTTTTGGCAGCCTGTGTGTGCATTGCTGCCGTACGAGGGAGCGTGTGTCTGAGGGAAGGGCTCCATTTCTAGGTGGCCCATGGTGGGACCGAGCAAGAGGGAGTTGCTGCCTGAAGCCTCCACCCAGTCATTTTTTCTGAATGTGTGTAGGGCTGTTGAGTATCAGGGAGAGGCCGGGGTAGTGATGTGTACATGGCGGGAACATTAAGAGAGGATCGCTTGTATTTTGTTTTTTCTCCAGTATTTRCTTATTGCTAAATCTGAATTGTGCCGTTCTCTGGGAGCTGTAAACTGGTGCTAGCCTGAAATGGTTACATTTGAATGTAAGCTTTGGTGTGTGCCAAGAGGTTTAATGTCTTCTAAAAATTACCTTTGTGGTGTATTTTGAGCTCGTTACAGCTACTGTCAGCGGATCGCATACAGTTTCCCAGTGCTTATAAATGATGGGAAGTTGACTGCCCCTTTTGTTATGTGAATTTCGTGCCAGCATCTACAAAACCCTGCTTCCTGTGGGGGAACGGGTGTCTAATTGAAGCTGATTCCCTGGGGGAGCTCGGGAGGTGATGAAAGCTGCCGGTTGCTCCATCGAAACTTCCTCCTCTCCCGTTGCTGAAATGGTGGTTGGGTTTTCCCTGGCACTGTCAGCGGCCTTGGTCAAATCCGGTAACGTACTTTATAACCGAGTGATACCTGGCCCTTGTGCTTTGCTGAAGCTAGGGGCTAGCATGTCTCTGTATGAATGCCAGGTCCTCCCCCTCTCCCTCCCGAGCATAAATAGGAATCCTCTCTCCACGTGTCGGGATGTGCATAATGCCGCTGCTAGCCAGGACCTCTGACTTCTTCTGCACTTGCGTGAGTACAGGAGTCAGGGGAGCTGAACTCTGAATCCAGCAGGCAGTGGTTTGCTGGCATGACCTTCCCCGTTTCATTGTGCCAGTCCAGCTTCCATTACTGCCTCCTGACATTGAAAAGAGAAAATGTTCATCCACACAGCTAACATATTCCGAGGGCTGCGGTTAAAGAAATGAAATGCTATTTAACTCAATGGCGGTATTGATTCATTGTTGTAGTCTGGAGCCACCAGCAATAGAGGGCTGCAGAGTAAAGACTTCTGTGTTAACATATATGATTATTGGCAATATGGATCTGCAGGGAGGGCTTGGACAGTTAGTTGAAAGCCACAAACTGCATTAAGTGGAAGTTGTAGGTGTTCAGTGAGACCAGGCATTAGCTTTGCAGTTATTCTTCCCCAGCAACCCTGGTAGATCCCATAAGCCCTAAATGTGGCAAGTGTTYCCAAAAACTTGCGCGGGAGCTAGGGAAATCAGAGGCCCAAGCGCTTGCGGGTGGAAGTAAGCTTTACTGTATGAACAACAGATTGGGAAACTGCGATCTTGTATGTTGTATCCTTGACAGCTACAGTTGTCTTTTACCTGGGTCAGATGAAATCAAGGACCAGGTGACAAACCCTGCAGGAGCTCAAGGATCCCAGGTACAGGTGGGAACCATTTGAGGAGAAAAGCTGAGACAAAACCAGCAATTCTGTTGCTGTGGCAGCTGCTGTTTATTTTTAGATCACAAAAAGAAAAAGATGGCATTGCTTATGTCAGATAGGCTCTGTACGTGAGAGAGCATACTAAAAAGACACAACAGTCAGAGGAGTAAGTTAAAAAGGCCCGTATCATAGGTTTTTTTCTCCAGCATCCTCTGTGTTATGGGTCAGACATAGGTCCCGTATTGGCAGGAGGAGCCTTACTGATATGCTGTGGTCGCTCTGAATTGGCAGAGCAGGGAGTGACGATAAYTGCAGTTAAGTGCTCTGCGTGTTCTCACTCGGTGTCACCTGGGCTCCTGCTCCGTCGCGCCAGTGACCTGGCGATGCTGGTGTACCTAGCAGCGGGGAGGAGGTGAGCCACATGAAGGCACTGAAAAGCACCTGAAAAATTTTKTACGTTTTCAAGCAGTGACAAAGGTGGTGGGAGTTGGACAGCTCAGCCTGAGGGGCCTAATTTAGCAGTCTGGGATGAACGGGCTGAGGCTGGAGGCTGCTGGCAGCATCAGGAGAAGGACAGAGGGTGGCTCGGTGGTCTGAAGCTGGGTAGTCTAAATTCATCCTCTCCAACCCTCACCAGTAACTATGGAGGTATTACTACAGGCCTCTGTATCAGGCTTAAAAATGGAGTTCAATTTTGCCAGAAAGCCTATTATATTCTGTGGCATGGTGTTGTAACAGGTTGGAAATTACACTTGTTCAGTTTCCCTCATTGACATTTTGGGGCATTGAATGTGTAAATGAATACTACCATCCTGCACYACTTGTTTTTGTGCTTGGCTCACTCCATTTGCTTTGTGTCTCCATTCCCATCCTTCACAGAGAGTTCTCATGTCCAGCCATGCCTGTTTCTGACCCCTCCTGATTTTCTCCTCCCCTCACAGTCGCTTCGTTTCGGTAGCTCTCTGCCTGCTGGGTCAGTATGCTGCTTGCTTACAAAAATAACCGTACCCCCTCCTGTTTGTGCTTGGTTTCACATCTGCACTGGAGGGTGAGGCTGGGATTCTCCCAAGCGAAACAAGCCCTGTTAGTGCGGGGCCCACGGCCGCTGTGCCCACCCAAGCCTCTTTGACCTCTGGCTGGGGAAACGCGAGCAGAGAAGGTGGCTCAGCTCTGCTTTTACCGAACTTACTGGCCAGTCTCACCAACAAACCTGCCTTTGACTGCAGGGGACCAGAATGACAGGGCTGGTCCCTGGACAGGGAATGTCCCAGCTGACGGGGACGAGGTGGATCAGAGCATTTGCTTAGGGATCTTCTAATAACCTGTTCCCTCCTAGCGGTTAGACAGCGTTTTGTGTTATTTTTTTCTTTCTTCCCTTAACATTTCATGTGATCTGTAGTTTTTGGTCTCAACTTAAAGCTTTCTGCTTCAGCATAACATTGTTTGTGCTCTGTGCTGCTTGTGAACAGGTTAGAAACTGACTGCCCACAGCACCTCGCATAAAGGGAGGAGAGCAGCCAAACCAGAGGGGTGTCATGTCCCCTCTGGGGGAGGAGGAATGGGGAGCTCGGGTGGCTTCTGCAGATTCCTGCGCCCCAGTCAACTGGTGATGTTTGCCAGCCGCCACCGCAGCAGGAGGATTTGCAAACCATATAGTTGCTAAGAAATTAGTGTTTGTGCCAGGCGGTTACTCAGAGACAAGGAAAGCGTAAGGAGCTGTGCACAGGAACAAGCACTGCATGAGTATGCTCTGTTACCTGTCCAGAAACGCTGCGCTCTGACTGGCATAATTTCATTTCATCTTAATTAGATTATTTCAGTTAGCATTAAGCACAGCTGCAGGTATTTCTTTTTAGCTGTTGTCCTAAGCAGTAGTCTAAGGAGAGCAGTGAGTGTTTGTGCTACATCTCCAGTAACACTCCCCTCCGCCCCCCACAAAAAAACCCAAAAATTAAAAAACAAAACAAAACAAAACAAACCCAAAAAACCAACCAACCAAAAAAACCCCCCCAAAAACCCCAAAAAAACCCCAAACCAGCACAGATGCCTGTTGTCTTCAGTCAAAACAGAATCAACTCTGAGATGGTCAGTAAACCCTTTCCAGGTTCTGATGAACTTAATGGACATTTTGCTGTCAACGCTTGTCATGAAGGACATTATTTTGATGTTAACTGTGTGGCTTGCAGCCTGGGTGGCTATGAGTCAGGGCGGAGGGCATGGGGGGAGCAGGGAGATGGGGGGTGCCAGCTATTCCCAGCCAAGTGTTTTGCTCAGGGGTTGCTTTGCACAGGTGTTTTGTTAGCTGCAAAACATACCTTTTCCTGCAGCTGGTCCTTTTACTGAGAAAAATGAAATGCAAGAAAATTCTGCGCTTTCTGCCTCATTTTTCTTCCCCTTGTTTTGTTTTTCTGGGACTCTCTGGACTTTACTGGAGTTACCAGCTGCTGCTGGTACATGTGGAGAATTGGGTTTTGTGACCAAAAGAGGACTAAGAAATAAATGCCTGGACATACAGCTTTGATTTCCGTCTCATGGCTGTGTATCAAAAGTAAATAGTGCCCCAATTTCTTCAATGATGTGGGGTTTTCTTAGTATTGATTGTGCACTTCTGGGCTCCTGGCCAACCCTTTGATTTTAAACTTATCACCAGAAAAAAGGCAGGCTCCTAGGGTGGAGGGGTTGACAGCGAGAGTCTATACATTTGTGGCTGTGCTTGCAAACTGTCTGCTAGATGCAGTGCCTGAGAGACACACAAGCAGCTGAACTGCTCAGCACATGGCTAACATCAAATTAATGCCATTATTTCTGAAAGCAAATTCTTGCTGCAACAGTTACAGACAGTTGATGTTCACATTCATTGCTTTTGACAGCCTGATATAAGGTAATTTAATTTAAACACCCAGATGAGAGAGAAGCAAGAGGCATTTTTAAAAAAAATGAAAATAAAAGCCCACTCTTTTTATATGTAAAATGCCTGCTTGAAGGAATAGATTAGTAGCTGTACGGTGTGATTGATTTGCAAGAGCTCATGGATTTCAGTGGAGAGCTCTGTTTAAAGATCAATAGGGAAGGCTACAGCATGAGTGCTTTTGCCGCTTAGGCATTCAAGCAAGTGCTTGACGTTAATTCCTTCTSAGACTTTGGTCTAGGGCCAGTGAGGTTTGGGAGGGCACTTGACTGTGTTTCAGAGAGCAAGCTGGCCACCTATGTCCTTCGCCTTTATTTCATTAGGCAAATCCTGTAAGAGAATTACAAATACAGACCCTCTTTCCTAAGTTGCCATGGCTGCACAAGGCAGCGATATACTCGCGCTGGCAAGGCCAGCAGCCAGAATCAGAAGTTTTTCTAAGTATTGGCTTTTTTGCTAATTGCATGACTGTTTTTGAGGTTCTTTTTGTATGATAGAGGTGTTTTGTTCATTTCCACCTCCCAGGCTGCCCTCACGGTTTGCGTTTGGCTGTGTCCCACGATTTGGGAATATACAAGTGATGGGCTGGTGGTTTGGTAATAAACCAGGGAGCCTTGCCGAGTGCGGTGCCGAGGGGGCTGACTCTTGGTATCCAGCACAGCCATTTAGAGTTTAACTGCACCTTTCCAACAGCTGGAAAAGAAAGCGAAAAATGCTACAGGTGTTTTTCAAGGAGATGCCACACCGGCAGAGGCAGCCGGCGTTCCCTTTTCCCAACCACTCACGTCACCGCCTTGTGCTGCAGGATTGACTGCTTGGCTGTGCAATGAACTGTCACTAGCCTCCTAGAAAACTAGCCAGGCTAATGCAGAACGCCTCTGTAGATCCCTGTTTAATCATCCTCTCCGTTGCAGACCTTTGGAGTGAGACCCAAATGGCAAATGGAATCGGTGAAAAAGTTTTGGGGCTTGCGTGGGACAGCCTAATAATGAACAACTGGCAGATTGGTCTAGTTTAGGAGTTTAAATATAAGTAATTAAAATCAGATGGAACTGGTTTTCAGGTAACCTGGATATTGTTCTTAACATACCACATTTACAATTTTAGCATCAGGCTCCATCCCTGGGTCAGAGTATCTGTATGCAGTCACAAAACCATTGAGTGTGTTAAGTCCAGCCTGTGGCCGCCATGAGTAATCACAGTAAAGCCACGAGTGAGGTTAAGATTTGATCTGTATTACAAGTTAGGGCCATTCTGAATCCTACTTTACACTGTTCGTTATTTATTTATTCTATTTATTATCATTTATTTATTCATTTTTATTAACCTCTTCTGTGTCCCTTTGCTATGGTATCTGAACACCTACTGTGGTTGCAGAGATCCGTGCCTCGAAGAGGACTGGACTAATATACTGGAACCTGCTGGGTGCTCAGGGCAAGCCAGGGCCAAATGGGCTCTGCGGAGGGGCAGTAATCCAGATTCCTGCCTGCTTTCCCCTGAACTGCTGAGAGCCCCTTCTGCTTTCGTACAGGGAGCTCCTGGCCGGGTTGCTTTGGAATTGCCACGTGTTGGACTTTACCAACCACCTGGAGTAATGCTGGGGTTGTTCTCTCGCTCTTACAATTGACTGCAGAGGAAAAGAGACCGTGCTTTGTAAACGGTATTTGGAGGGATGGTTACCCCTTAGCTCTTCACCCAGCAGTTGTCCTTAAGTTAGGTGCTTGCTGGCAGGAGGCTGCTGGCTGGGATGCATCACCTTCGGGCTGTGGGTCTTGGCAAGTTGGTGAGTGCCCTCAAGGCTGCCAGTGTTGCTTGCAGGTGTGGTTTCATTTCCGAGACTCGTGCAAATATCAGGTGCGAACCGGAATTTTTTCCCTGCATAAGTAGTAAAACAGTTGGGAAATACAGTGCAGCCAAGGCTGGTTCTGCGCTCCTGGTGTTTTTCCTGGGTTTTTCCTGAGTTTCTGCTCTCTGAACCCGCTCAGCCTGCTGTGTAATGAGAGACAGGCAGGAAAGCCTGGAGCCAGCATCCGTATGGCTGGTTCATGAAGTAAATGGAGAAAGGATGAAGTAAGGAGTAATCTGGGTTAGATACAGAAATACTAGGAGATTGTTCCTGTTAACTATTTCTCCTCCTCCTCTCTGTCTTCCTCCTCATCCTTGCGGTCCTAGGTGTCCCAGCTGCTGGCTACGATGAGTTGAGCAGATCAGCCCTAGAGCTGCTGACCTCGTTGCTTGGCACAACCTTTGATTCAATTTTAACGCTCATCTAAAAACTCGTGTTCACCTTGTTTTTATCACGTAACCTTGTGTCAAAGCTGCACATGACAATCTATTCCACAATAGTTTCTCTTTCCTGCTCTTGCTTACAGAGATTTAACACTTCATATAATGATGACTGCCTTTCCCTGGGTAGATACTTTCTTTTTCATACATCTCAGATCTGTTCCCTATGTGATATAATTGATTCTCAGCTCTATTTCCTTCTTGCAAATTTTTGCTAGACCCTGCTTTGGGCAATGGGAGAGAAGGTCTCTGGCTGTCAGTAACATGCTGATGCACCAAAATGAGATGCTCAGTTTGACATCTGAAATGACTAGCAAATACTGAGAAACGCGGTGACTCAGGCCCCAGTGAGGACTCGGTTGGATCGCCTGATTTACTCAGTGGCAAAGCTGGTGCTGGCTTTGAGAAGCCAGGTGGAAACAAGCTCTTGCATTTGGTTCAGAATTGGGTATGTGGGAAGCTACCCCCAAAACCCAGACCTTAAATGAAACACCAGTGGCACAAGGAGTGCCACTTAAGTGCCATCTTTTATATTCGTGGCCTTTTTATTTTCCTGACAGCAAGTGAATTTCTCCTATGCAAGGGTTTAAAATACAATGCAAGTAACATTTGGCCCCTGCTTTTCCTGTGGGGTAGCTCATTTTTGCAATCCTTTATTTTTAGTGTGCGAGAAGTGATTATACGCTTTGTGTATTATCTTTGTGTACAGTAATTTTTCATGCCAACATGTGCACTATGATCTCTATCACAGAGAATAAAGCAAAGCTCTTGACAAACAATACGCAGTAATAATGAAAAGCATGGGGTTTTAAAGTCTGCATTGATAAAGAAATAGTCTGTATGTTTTTGGAGTACTCTGTTCTGAAATGTGGATGTATCATAATCAAATTCATATCAATCGTTCCCGCATTGAACTTTGAAGGAGGCATGGAAAAATACCTGCTTTTCGTAATAAGTCTAATAATTTCATTAATGATTTCCTCCTCAGGATTACATTTTCAAAGCCATGTGCGATCATTTAATTGTGTGCCTCCTTATTAATATTAAACACAATTAAAGTCCCACTATGACACTTTGAAAATGCACCCCTTGTGGTAAATGCCGCCTCCGCACAGAGTATCTGAATATCACAGCAGCTCTCCAGCATTTCTGCTTTCCGAGTCCCTCGGCACTGACTACCGGTGCCGTTACCTTACCCGTGTTACCTCTGAAATGTGGAGCGACGCAATGCTTGCGGTTGTTTTATTTGGCTGCGTCTGGCTTTTTCAGCCAACCACTGGCGGCCACTGGTGGCCTCTGGAGATTTTACTTTGTGATTAAATAATAATGTAAGAGCTTGTTTCTTTGAGAAAAAGTTAAAAAATAACAGTAATATCATGAGCGTGATGTGGCATGGGCGGTAAGACCTCTGTTATTTATTGTTTGTTTACTCAGCCCTCGAGGAGCGGAGAGGAAAGCTCCCATAATGTGCTGTCAGAGAACGTGTCTGCCAGGAGATAAGCAACCGTCTGCTTTAGCAAGCAACAGATTACAAAATGGCCTTCGCAGCCACTGTTTCAGCCTCCCTGAAAACACGGCCAGTTTTGAACACCAGGAAGGCCCTATTGCTCAACACAGCTCAACACAGCATTTTCCACTTTGCCGGTAGTAAAGCAGGGCATTTGCGTGGGGCAACCTGTTGGGGCAGTTCACTTCTGCACAGGCCGAGCGGTGGCCTTCAGGGTCCTCCTGCAGCCCCCCGATGCTGGTGCGGGCAGCTGCCGACACGGGGGCTTTGGGTCCTGCCTGTGTGGTAGCTGGGGACCCCAGTACTGGTGGGTACCCAGAACTAGCAGTGTGTTGTGACCTACATGTCTCAGGGTGCTTCCTAGAAAGCATAGGAATAGAAATAGCAACTATTTATTAATGTACATACTCATGCCCGTATATTTATATTTATGTAGAAATATACATGCAACATAGAAAACAAAAAAAATATTGTGCAGTCGAACACGAAATGGTGCCACTTACCTAACCCACCTCCTCCTCTCATTTCCCCAAGCTCAGAGTCTGCGTTGTTGTTGGATATGAGCTGTCGTCTTGACTCATAAAAACTTAGGAGTTTGATTTGGCAAAAAAATTAAATAATAAAAAACAACATACAGAATTCGTCCCATCTGTGGCCATTGCCAGTGTCTATCTAGAACTACTTATGCTTCTTAAAGCCTTTCATGGGTTGTCACTGAAACTGAGCAATATTTAAAGCCATGTCAGATTATCCAAGTTTTCTAAGTAGTATTAGCCTGTCAAGGTAAAGGCCTATAATCTTACACTTGCTTGACAAGCTGCAGTATTTGTACTGTAATGTTAATTTGTGCTGAGGCTCCACAGTTAGTTGTAGTTAGGTGTATGAAACCTGACATTTAATGTTCCCTAACTCTAAGTAAAAATGGGCCCCTTGATCAGTTTTTCAAGTAGAACACTCGATCGATCTCTTCTGGCTTAATTTAGTGTCCTGCCAAATGCTGAGTTCAACCTTTCTCACAAGTATTTATTTTCAGGAAGGCTGATGATATCAATAGCAGAAGGGAGATAGATGGATAGATGCCGAAGTGGACCATCATGATCTCTCTTTGTCTGGAAGAGAGATGCTTTGTTTGTAAGGGCAAAGAGGATTGTTCTGTGCACAGAGATGATCACAATGACTGATTTATGAGGGCTGTTTCAATGCAATCATACTTTTAAAGTTTACTCCAGCTTCTATCCAGTATTTAGTTCGTTAAGGTGTTGACACAATTTTGCTGACATTTTTCTTAAGTGGATTATGCTCACAGCCAGTTTTCCAAAGCAAACAGATGGCTTTTCAAACAGAGCATGCCCACAGATTATTTTTTTTATGGTGTCTCTAGAATTATGACAGCTCTGTCAGAGGGTGCTGATTTGTCATTAATTTTCTTGTGACAGATGATTCAAAATCATTTTTGCTCCTTCAGCTTGCTCAAATGAACCAGCTGTTTAAAAATAAAAAATACAAGGAGACTAAGACATAAATCAATTGGTCTGCACATGAATGGAATTGTACTATTTTGATAAGTCCATTTCTGTTTTTAGATCACTGTAGAATAAGAATGTCTTCAAAATACTGGAAGTATGCTCAGGAGGAGCGTTTTTCTTCTTGGAACCCGAAGACATGTCGTGCATTGCCTCAGACGAAACCTGTAATCTGAATTGCCTGGTTACTTAAATGTGAAATCGGAATATGCATAAGGGAGAGCGGGTGGCTTAGCACGCTCACATGGGGTGTGAAGTCCCTTGGCTTCTGGGGACTTCAGATACGAGTCTTGGCAGGGCGGACTCAGGCTGTCATCCTCCAAGCGGGGGTGTATCAAATCCCAAGTAGCTTCCCTTAAGTGAGTGTCTCAGAGAGTCCCTGGGCAAAGACACAGTTTGTGAGCTGCCCTGAGAAAGACTTCCATGCTTTGTCCTCACTCTGAGAAGGAAGAGGATATGAAGAAGGTGACATAGACTCAGCTGAAGCTCTTTGTGTCAGCTTATGGAGCTGTATCCGTCTTGTGCTGCTGCATGACGGGAAATCCTCCGCCTCTGTGCACAGTGTGGGTGATTGTTCCTGCTGCCCGGGGAGACGCTGGCCATGCCACAGCAGAGGACAAGCTCATAGAAGTCTTTCCCCGGACACCCCAATTAAGGGGACGCCAGGTGCTTCAGGGTACTGGGCCTTCATCGTCATCATTTTACCTCTCTGTTGCACTGGSTCTCCCAGGTTTTGGGCTTAGTTGTTCTTGGTGCTGTAGGAATGTCTATTTTGAGTTGTTTCTTGTGCTAAGGGGATTTTTCTGTTCTTGTGCATGAACACATAGCACCAGGTTTTGACTTAGAGAAGTTAAGGCTGCAAAGCGTCATCACACCGATTTTGTCTGCACGTTGGTGCAGCCTTTGGTGTCTTCAGTTCCATGTGCATGATAAGAAAAAGCAGCAGCCCCGCTGCAGCTGGGTCTATTTCATCCTAAAACCAAATCATTTAAAACTGCATTTGTGTAGTGAAGAATCTACCACCCTTTTTGATAACATTACCATGTCATTAATGATACTGCTGTTGGATCTCTTTGCGTGTGCTGCGGTGTGTTGTCCCTGTTGTGACAACACCGGCATGATTCCCGTGCCATTTTGCAGACAGGGAGGGAGACAGGGGCGTGCCAGGCGCTCGAGGCTGCTAAGGAGCTCCTGGATTCCTGCCTACCGCCTTTAACCATAAGCTCAACCTCCGTCCTAAAAGCAAGATCACAGCTATGTGAAATATGTGCTGCGTAAATTATTCTTGTTTTGTTTTTTCAAACCGTGTCTGCTCACTGGATCCCAAGCTATTTGTCTGTGGATTCCCATAACTGTCATGCTGCCGAGATACAAATCTCTTCAAAAGAGCTTCATACCAAATAGCACAGAGCCGCTCGCGCAGTCCCAGTGCTTTTTGTTACTCTCGCATTGAGTTGGATTCCCAGCGTCTGGGTAGCGATTTGCATTGTTCAGCAGGGACAAATTCACGTCACCAGGAGATGAGGCAATCACGTTCTCGGGCGCGGGCTGCCATCCCTGGCTGATGTGGTTTCCCACGTGGTGTTTACCAGTGCAGCGGGACTTGCAAGCCACCATTGTTTCTTCGTTGTGAACATTGTTTATGGGGGCTCAGGCGGTGCAAGTCTGGTGCCAGGCGCTGGCGAAAGGGCAACTGTGCTCATTGGTGTGGGATAAATCCTTCCTCAGCTCGGGGGAAAGGGAGAGCAGAGAGATGCTCCCACTGCTGGAAGGTGTCGTGCTGTGACTCTTCCAACACATCTGGTTTGTTTTCAAAACGGAAGGAGGGTCAGCAATCAGTTGCCCCTCCAGGGTGCCCCGGGTCCTGCTGTAATATCTGTCGTCTCCTCTGAGACCCCGCGAAGCATCTGTGGTTCGCAGGAGGTCAGGTTAGGTTGCAGGGAYGCGAATGTGACATTTCAGTCAGCGGAGGTATTCCTTCTGAATATGCGTATAACCAGCTGCAGCCCGTGGTGTACTTTAAGCTGTACTTTGGGTGACATTAGGAGAAGAGCGGCTCAAGTTCTTAGTGATACTGAATTTTAATAACCAGATGCATCTCCTGGCTTTTATTTATTTGTATCCTCTAGCACCAGAATCTTGTTGCTTTGCGGCCCTTGAGATATCAATATTGCATAAATATTCATTTTGGCATTTCTGAACACCAATTCCGTAGTACAAATTTCACGTAACGCATTTTTCCTGATAGTTACAAATTGGATTGACATCCTGTTAGTCACCTCACCTTTACACGCTCTGAGAAGATACAGAAGCAGGCTTTTACTCATCAAGTCTCTCATTCCCATTCACCTGCTCAAAGGTCCCAAACAAAATGATTCAGATGGATTCAGTGTGGCACTACAGGGTGCTGTGCTTCTTACAAGGGCGCAGTTTGGCCTGCCTCTGCTAAAGGAGGGCCCGAGGCTGGGTAGCAAATCCAGGTGCAAGGAGGGGTGGGTAACCAGGGTCTCAGAGCTCATAGGGGACCCCCGGCTGGGGACATGCCGTCAGTGCCACGTGGGATCTGATGCCGGGGGTGTTCCTGCGAGGATGTAGCAGTGGCACGGGGAAGGGGGTACCATGTGCCATTGCTGCCCCGTCCCTGGCAGGTCCTCGCTGTCGACTGGGGAAGAGGAAATGCTTTCCCCCGTGGGGCTGGGCTCCTGGGAGTGATGGGCTTCTCAGGGCCAGGCCCAAATTACCTCCCAGGGGGTGACCTGGAAGAGGGTGGGAGGCTGGTGCCTGTCCCTCTCACCCTGCCCACTGTGACGGCTGCTGCCTTCCCTACTGAGCCAGGTGCCAGGCTGCAAAAGGGGCTTCAGTCCCTCCTCCGGGGGCTGGCATTCATGGGGGGCAGAGGGGATTTGAGACAGGACCTGGATCCTGTTCCACGGCACAGAACAATATGGCAGAGACATGAAAGCAGTATTGCCGCTTTCGGTCCCGAGCGATGTGTGCGATCCCTGACTCTCTCCTGCGTGTCTGTCTGTGCATCCTCAGGGCCAAGGAGATCTCCTGAAGAACGCCAAGAACGAAGCCCTGGAGAACATGAAGCAGATCCAGCTGGCGTGCCTGTCGTGCGGACTGAGCAAAACTGGAAGTGGGCACATGGACGCCAAGTCAAAACGGTGCCTGGAGGCAATACAGGAGAAGGATACCGGAGATGAGAACGGGAGGCTGTGAGGGGAGGCAGAGCTGTCGCATTTGTCACAGATTTCAATAACTCTAAACTATTTTTTTAAAGCATTTAAAAATTCACACAGGAATGCCCTCTACAGGGTGTTGATAGTATTAAAATCCTCACAATGTCAGTATTTTAATGCAGTTAATTTATCTAAGTTAAACTCTGGTAGTGAGATTTCTAATGAAGCCAAGCTGTCTGTATGCAAGTGCGTGTGTGTGTGCGCACATGCAAATCCTGTAGACGCCCTTTCATGCATTACATTAGCCATTTGCTAATTTATTCCTTTGTCATCTTTGAATAGGCCTGTTCATTCTGAAGATCAAAACAAATAGAGAGTACTTGTATCAGTTTTGTGCTTTATTTTACTCTCCAGCTTTTATCATTTAACTTATAGGTAACATTACTGTTACATTTAAACAGACAAACAAAAATGTCACCGACAGCTGTTTTTGTGAGGGCAAAAACAGTGGTTTGCTGCAGATCCCGAAAATGATTTTTAATGAACAATTCAAACCAAGTAAACGAGATATTAAATGGTCAGAGTTGCTGGATAGATTATGATTAGATTTGAGGTGTACATTTCACTGAATTTTAGCAAACTGCTCTTCGGGATACACCCAGGTAGCACGTACTAACGTAAGAACTAGCTGATTTATTTCATTCCAGTAAATCATTGCTACCTTGTAGATCTGCAGGACAGCTAGTGTCTTTGCTGATAGGCATTAACTCGTGTAGTAATGAACATAGCTAGTCAGCCCCATAGTTACGAGGAGAGCTGTGAATATCCTTCGGTGATCATGAACTCTGAAGGTGAGCTTCAGGCYGTTCTGAAACACCCAGTGGTGCCAGTATTGGAAGGAAGGTTTTACAGATTTCACAAACTGTGAGCTTTGCTGCAAGAGGTGTGAGAGGTCAGACCTTGCTTGCCACCTTCTGCTTAGATGTCGAAGGCAGTTGGATGAAGCAAGCAGGATCTGGCCTTACGTTGTTGTGGTTAAGAATCATGCTGTGCTAGAAATTTGAAGCAAGGCTGCAGAACTGCTACAGATGTAGTGTAGAGAAATAGCTTGGGGAAAAAACAGGGTACCAGCATTTTTGTGCAGCAGTTACAAATATCCTGACACATGTCATATCTTTAGGGTAGTTCTGAGAATTGGATGCCTCTTTGTTCTGCTGTAGAAAGGAGACGGAGAATGTCACGAAGCAATGCATCCTCGTCCCTCCCAGTGTCCAGTTCATGTATGCTCACAGCATTCATTTCAATCGTTTAAGTACTGTGCTTGACTGTAGTATTTGTGTTACCTTTAACAGGACTAAGTGTTTTACGGTTATAAAAAAGACTATATTTATTTAAAGCATTGCTTTTATTTTGAAAAGCTACTTTTTAAATTAATTTGATTAACAAATATGCTAATTTTCTGAACTTAACAAAAAGTAATTGCTGAAAGTTTGACCATTGGAGAATCTTATATAGCTATTGTGTTAAGTTATTTTTGACTTCTTGATAACACTATTATGTTCATGTTGCACATTACTGAGAGAGTAAAGCTATGAAACAACTTTGACCCATGGTTTTAAAGTGATTTAACACAGAAGGTAATCAGCGAGACTTGCATAAAGGTGGGTTAGAGTGGGTAAGTTGCTTGAGAGTTCTAATAGGAACTGTATTATTGCAAAGGTTATAACTTGGATGCCTTAAATACCATTTCAGTAAAACTTGCCATTCTTGTTCAGATCCAGCCCTAAATCCTCTGTTTATCTCTCCATTAGATTATGAGCGTGTATTCAGCCTTTGTTGAGGGCTGGAGAGGGGTGTCTTCTGTGTTTCAGGCAAGGCATAAAGCCCAGATCAATGGTGTAGGTGTGCACATTCACATTTTGCCCTCCTGGGTTACCTTCCTGATTTCATCATGGGTTGTGTTTATATGAAAAACAGCACTTGGCCTTCAGTATTTACAGTTGGGGAGGATGGAAATTGTTAACCCAGCACCACCAATTGTGATGGATCAGCCTTTGGAAAGCATCTCTCTCGGAAGGGAGAGGTTGCTTCAGGAAGGGTGAGTGGCTTGTCTCTTGGTGCTTCATTTAAACCTAGAAATAGCTATATTTTCTCAATTTGAAAGGCTGTCCTAATGTCTGTACAGGAACTGCTGGCAAAATACCTTCTAGTCCTCCTTCCTTCTCTGATGTTACGAACAAATGAACATAAAATTACATAGAGAAGGGCTTGCTTTCTGTGCTCACGTGGAAAGGGGTACCGCAGAGCTCTTGCTCTATATGTATTTGCAGAACCAGAAGACCGTGGCTGGATGGAAATCCCATAGCATGCATGCCCGCACCTTTCATGCCATGTTTAGCATTCATGTCATGTCCTGTGCCAAGGTCATGCTGCATGGCTTTCTGTGCCAAAATACAGGGAGCGGAAGAGCTCGGGCACCCTGGATTGCCCCAAGCGGCTGGGACTGCGCCTGGYGCTGGTGGCCACAGCCCTGCAGCTGGAGCAGCTCCACCCTCCCTCCTGCACAAAGAGAGGGCTGGCGGTAAAAGCTCATCTCGCCTTCCTCAGTGCCCCTTGTGAAGTCACTGGGAGTGGAAGTGGATGCTAAAGCAGCAGTCGGCATAATAAAAATTCAGCCTTGAAGGAGAATACATGGAAAAATCATATCCAGCATCGACAGCAACAACACACGGGGGACTGACAGCCTGGCCTTTCAGGGAGGGTTTCATGACATGCCTGGCTTCTTGCAGTGGCACAACAACCTTCTCCGGGCCCTGTGCTGGTACRATTTGCCTGATGTCCCACCTGAATGGGTGGATATTATTTGTGTCACTTCTGGGGGAGTGATGTCAGGAAAGGTTTACAGGTATTTGCAGTTGTTTACAGTGTGTTTTAGCAACTAGAAATCACAGAAGCTCTCAGGGACTGGTGTGGGGAGGTGTATTCCAGAGGGAATACAGGAGTGAATCTACCTGGGTTCTCGTTCCACCTCTGCCACCAAGTCCTACATCTTTACAGTATTTATTTTCCCTGTGTCGTTCTCCCATCTGTAAGATAAGACTGATGATGTTTTCCTTCCCAGGCACGGATTAGGTGACAGATTTCTGAAACCCCTTTGAGTGTGCTGGTGCTCTCAGGAGAACATCCAGGCACTGTGTTGGGCTGTCCTGTAACACCAGTGTCTGCCAAGTCCTCCCACCGCTGGTGAGCACAGGTGAGCCAGCGTGTGCAAGGAGGGCTGAGCTGCGACCTGCTCCTCTCTCCCGAGGGCATTGCTTCCTCCAGCGCTCAGGGTACATTGTCCATGTGCTTGTGTGTCGGGCCCCTACCAAACCACCTTTGGTCAAGCGTGGCGGAGGGGCAGCCGCCTCCAAGGTGTTAAGTTCCTGCAGATTTCCCAAGCAAAGACAGGGCGGGTGGCTCAGAGAGGCCCCGGCAGCACTTTCCCTGGGACACGAGGCTGCAGTGTGGGCACCAGGGCCCATGAGAGAAAGAGTGGATGCAGAGGTTTCACTTGGATTTTGCTGCTTATGTATGTGAAGGAATCCAGCCATGAAGCATGGGAAACGAGGCTGAATTAGTCCAGCTGTTCACACACCTGATTAGTCTTAAGTCAGCAGGAATAGTTTTTACCAAATTTCAGGTGCTGGTGTGACCAGCAGGACTGACCCCTTCCCCCTGCCTCTCCTGAGCTCAGCTCGAGTTAAAGCACCATGCCGTTCTGCCGCTTTCTGTATCATTTTTCATGCATTTTATTCCCTGTTTTTTAAAGGAATAACATAGCTTCCCAGTGCAAACAGGTGAGAGTTTTGCATGTTGTTCTTTCTGAGATTCATCTCCCAAAATAGATCGTTATCAGATAATTGCATGCACGGAGAGAGCTTTCCTGTATTACAATCCATCTCTTCCATCTATCTGTTCAGACTGAAACATTAGGTCGTAGCCTCCTTGGCCTCCATCCCACTCCTATAGCGATAGACAGCAGCCTCGGACAGGGGACTAACTCAGGAAGCTTCAGAAAAGAAAAAGGTGAGGGGGTCGCAGGAGCAATCTCTTCTCGCCTCCTCTGCTTGCTGTGGGAGTGAGCGTGGTGGCCCTGGCTTGTATCGCAGCAGGAGTAGATAATATATGCATTCAATAAATCTGAGATTTACCTCTTATAAAGTGCAGTGCTTAGCAGGGGAAAGGTGATTGTGAAGGATGAAAACATCTGGGCACAGTGAATGTGCACTTGGGAATGGGGCAAACACCAGGCAACACAAATACCCTCCCCTGTCAGACCCTCTCACCTCCCTGGGCAGGCATGAAAATCCAAAGGTTTCCATAATATTGTGCCTGTAAAATTGTCTCCAAATGGCCACACCAAGCAGAAGGCAGTATGTTTCCCCGGGCAGCTGGTGAGTACTGCCGGGATGCATTTGCTGGGTCTGAAGCGCGAGTGCTGTTTGAGACTATTCCGGCACGTTCCCTTCAGGTTGCCTTTGCACAGACTCAGGCTGAGCAGTCTTGCATTTGCTTTCCACAGCAGGTCCCTGAAAAAATGTCTCCTTTTTAAAATAATGTTGAGGAATATGTGAGTTCAGTAACCAAGATGTGAGCAGCCGGGCCAGAAATGTGATGCAAGCGCTGTCCCGCCAGCTGTTTCTATGCAACAGAGAGTACTGCGTGGACATGCACCTGATCAAACGGGTCATGTTTTAAATGAGGATTTTCTACTCTCTTTGATTATTTGAAACAGTTTATGAATAAATCGCTTTTGCAGAAAATACTCATGGAGTAATTTCAAGAAAACGTGCAGAAATCAAAATCTCGGCAGACAACACATGAGCAGGAGGCAGTGTTACGTTTGACAGCTGTTTGCTGTGCACAGTCCGCACCACCCTACTCTGGGAACTGAAAGAAAAATGAATGATTGCAAAGGCAAGTTTGAGTATTGGTGGTGTTAGAAGTATTTTCCCTGTTAAATTGGGCAGTGGGGACTCGTTCATTTATTAAGACATGAATATAGTAGGCTTGGGAAGCAAGTGTGATACTTGAGGCCAAAAGTAAGTGAGCATGGAGAGGAGGTGGGGTGTCGGCATGTGTCGCGGGATGCTGAGTTTTGGGGGTCTGCGTGGGTGAGCGCTGGCCAAGAGCCCACAGGAGGAGCCATTGCCCTCCCTGCAGTGGCAGTGAAGGGCTGTTTGGGCAGGGAGCAGGTTGGTAACCGGTGGGGTTGGTTTCCACCAGCAGAAGTTTGCGCAGACCTCAGCGAGGGCTGGGGGCACGGTGGCCGTGGTGATTGGTCCCATCCCTGACCCATGGATCACCGTGGCTGTGGGGTGGCTGTGGGAGAAACCTTCAGGGGACGGGAGAGTCCGTGGCCACGGCCATGGCATTCCCACCAGCGGGAGCCCTCCCAGTGCTGGGCAGGTTCATGGCGGCTGGGGCTGTGGCACTGATGGAGCTGGATGCAAGCAGCTTGTCACTGTGGCCCGGTGGATAGGAGTGCTGTTCAATGCCATTTCTGGCTGCAGGTGTCAATCACTTTTAAGTGACATCTCATTAAATCACCTCATTTAACTGGCATGCAAAATCACAAAATTGCTATGCTTCAGTAATATAATGTGCCACCAAGAGCATCGTAGGTATTTCTGCTTGCTATGATGTATCAGGTGTTATTTTTGCAAGACAAAACTGATGATCTTTTTTGACCCAAAAGTATTAGTCGACAAAGTCAGCCTGACTGAATGCCTATAGTTCATCCTCGGTCTCTGAAGTGAATTTAATCAAGAGTTTAGAATATGGGAAGAGATTGAATATGCCAGGTGAAGCATTAATTTTGGATGGCAGCTGAAAATGCAGCTAAATAAGATACTAGGTATACAGGATGGAGATGAGATTGGAAGTAGACAAAGACCGGTATTAATCTGGCTTGTCTGGAAGCACATATGGGGGGAATGGGGGAATACAGATGAATTATTTGTATGCTTTCTCAGATAGGCTCTGGTGGACCAGCTAGACATAATACAATTAGAAACGAGATACAAATTATGATTCAGACAGCAGGAGCTGCTATGATTATTTATGATGCTGATGGATAGAGAAGGGTACTGGCAGCAAAGCGCAGCGGGAGTTTTGCAGCTTTGCAGTTGCAGCATTAGCATGCCATGCGCAGGGGAGAGGGCGAGCAGTGCTGCTGCTCCCTCCTGCCCAAAGCAAATAGGCCAAAGTATCGGTCGCTGCTGTGTTTTGTAGCTGGGTTCTCCCAAAGTGAAAAATGAAGAAATAGAGTGTGCTGGAGAGGCAGAAACAAAGTATTGCTTGCTGGTGTTGATGTACTGTCCTTCCTACCTTTGCCTTTGGGATACATGGGCCCCGACTGAGCTGTGCTCTGCTGGTTTGCAGCAGCCTTCCCGCACAAGGTGTTTCCAAAGCCAGGGCAGCACAGCTGCAGCTGAGCCGTGCCACCAGGTCCCCCTCAGCACCGCAGGAAGTCTGGTTTGCTCCTTTCCTTTGCACTCGTCAGTGGTCTCTAGGTTTTATGGAGTCCAAGCAGTAAGAAGGAAATTATTTGTGCAATGATTTTGTGCGGGACCAGTGGGCACCCAGCCTAGGGCCACAGGGAGCCTTCTCTGGGACATGTGGGGCTGCCCCGGGCTGGCAGTGGCTCGCTGTGGGGCTGCTCACTCAGAGACCACSTGGTGAAGCCAGTTTTAGGAGGCTCAGACCAACCGCAGCGTGAGTGGGCTCAGCTCCCACCAAAGCCAAACTGTAATTTCACCTGTTATGCTGTGACTACCTTCCACCCGTATCTTGTCTGTAAGTAGCCAGGCACCCACACAAACCAGCCCGTTGATTCCTGCTGAGGCCTGTCCCAGCCTCCTGGTGCTCGCTGCCTCACCAAGGCAAGCGGTACATTGTCCCCACTCCTGAGCGGGAGGGTGGCAACACCGTTTCAGGGCTGGCATTAGACTGTGGTTTGGAAACAGAGTTATTCTGAGGTATTGGATGCATTGACCAAGAAAACAATCTAGAGATGTACAGCAGCGGGCAGACGATGACGTGGTAGGGTACCCCCTTTTCAGATCAGCCAAAACATTTTGGAAGTGATTGAGTGCAGAGTTGAATTGTCATCAGAGTAAACCCAAACCACCAACTCCATGAGATTGGTTCAGGTTTGCAAACAGYGTTTGAAGTTGGCTAGGACTTGGTGTGAGGCACATGTCCCTTACAGCAAGCAGAAGCTGATCCTGTGTTTCTGGAAAGCCTGCTGTGGTATTTAGAGTCTGAGCAGAGGCAGGATGGGTGCGAGTGACTGCCTGCAATCCAGCAGGCTGGGGGGATCAGCAAACCCAGGTGTATCTGTGGGTCAGGAGCTGTGAAAACTTCCAGCATTGTCATGCTCTGCCCCTCTCTGGTGTTTTGGACCTTTGCCGTATCGACTGTTTTGCAAAGGAAAGCTTTTCCCTGGGCRGAGGCCGTCTGCAGAGCTCAGCCCCCGGGGCAGCGTGGCAGGGCTGAGCAGGGAGAGCTCTCCAGGAGCAGCCTTTGCATGCCGGCGTGCTGGGATGGAGGTGTTATCTTGAACTATTTGTCAGCGAGCTGGGCACCGTCTGTTGGCACAGTTGACCTCTTTGCTGAGATACGGAAAACCACATGTAGACTTCCATCTAAATTGTTTGCCATTTGATACTTGTATTTCTCATCGTGGCTTGCTTGGCCCCCGCCACTGGGAGCTTTGAAAATACTGTGACTTTTATTTCGGCGGCGTTCTCCCATCATGGGATGTGTTAGAAGAGCTACAATGAGTGCAGAGAATTGGTGTCATTGAATGGTACTACCAAGTGAGATGCTTCTGCTCGTGCCAGGGTGTGTCAGTTCCATAGAAGAGGACAATTTTTTTGTTGTTGTTATTGATTCTAACTTGATATTTCCTAGCAAGGTGATTGCAGTAAACCTGCAGCTGTGATTGTTGGAATTGTCTCTCCCAGTTCTTCAGGAGATGTGTYATGCGAAAACTGACACTGTGGTCTGTCACACTGTGCATAGAAGCTGTTGCCAGGGGATTTTTTTTTTAAYGCTTAAAGGTCATAATTAACATCAAATGAACACGAATGTCCACAGGAAAAATGTTTCTACCAGGCAGCAAATTAAGGACAGATGAAAGTCTCCGATGTGGAGTCTGACGACAGCATTAATGAAGACAGAATGGCACCAGTTTTGATTCCTCCCATTATTTATATGAATTGGATGTGAAAATTGACTAAATACTATTTAGTAACGGTGTGYATGGGAAAGAGCCTTAGGCCTGGTGAGGAATTTTTATTGGGTAGCCTTGCATGCAGGGGCCTCTGGATCCCAGCTATCCAGCGAGAMAAAACAGCTCATGTGTTCCTAGTACCCAAGGCAGCAGGTAGAGGTAAGAAGACCTGCCTTTTCCTAGAAGGTGAGCGGGACACAGATGGTGCTCTGAGCCGTATCCCAGAGAGGCTCGGTGCTGCAAGCAGCTCGGTGCATCCCTGTGCAGTACCTTCCAACCACTGGGAGCTCCCCGGAAGGGGGCCAAGGGGCTTCTCCTGCTCGGAGAAGCTGCACAATTAGCAGCGACTCAGCCTGWTGAGGAGACCAGGGTGGGCTCCGGGGGACAGCGGTGCCGATCACTGCCTGTAGCAGCTCCTCTGCGCACAGGGCTGMCAGCCATCTCGTGCAAGGCAGTTTTTCCTGGGCAGCTAAACTCTATTGTCAGTGTTGAAATAGGTATTTTTAGGCAGCAATTTGTCCCACCTGTTTTAGCTGTGCACTTTAGGAGAGGATTTAGTTTTATCCTAATAGTGCCTGCTTTATGCTGTTTCCTGCAAGTATTTGTAGTAGAAACCCTTGAAGAGAAACCARGCCTTTATCTGCATAAAAGACAGCTAGCTGTGACAGCTTGTCACAAGGTGTATGCTTGTACAAGGCCAAGTGATGTATCTCTTCAGTCATTTTTTGTGTTCTTTGACCAACAAAATCTGAGAAGTGGATGGCGGGGTTGTGGGGATTCAGCTTATCCTGTAAAGACTTAGGGCAGATGGTGCTGCTGTTGTTTTGTGATACTAAATGGTTTGAACCCTCACATCTGCAAAAACTAAAGGACGAGGAGAAAGGGTGGCTTTCAGCTCCACAGACCTTGTGTTCACTGCTTCAGACATGGGGGACTGAGGTGGACCRTGGCACCACCACCAAGAGAATCCCCTGAAGCAAATGCCAGACACCCCCGTCCCRAGCAGAGCAGAGCTTCCGGCAGGAGCAAAGCCACAGGGAGGAAATGGAGACCTGTCAGGAAGRTAAAGAAGTGCCACATCTTGTTTCATATGGTACTAACATTGCAACCTGGCCTGATGGGAACATGAAGATAATCTTCAAGAGACTGCAGCAGGCACAAGGACAGTGTCATGAAATTTGGAAGGTCAGCATTAGGGATCCTAAGGTATCTCTGTTGCTCCCGCATAATAGGTTTCAGCCCCCTCAGTGAGGCAAGTTAACATTTTCCCTGGGACTGGCTGTGCTTTTATAGCACATCATGAATCCTCTGTTTCCTCCTGCACTGAAAACAGTTGCACCTTCTCCTGGGAAAGGCAAATTGATTGTAGGGAGTTCAAAGAACGAAAGCTGAGCAGGTGGCTTTCTAGATTATACACTTTTCTTGGCAAGAGCTACTTCTCTGAGCAACGTGCCTGCCTGCAAGAGAGAAACACAGAGAGCACTGTAATTCCACGGGATGGGAGCAGCGGTGGCGGCTGGAGAGTGAAGGCTCTGCAGAGTGAGGCTGAAAGGATGAATCTGTTTAACTGCACATCCCATTAAAACGGGCGGCTGGACAGAAAATTGCCTCTAACGGCATCCAGAACGGCTGAGATGTCAGACGGGGATTTAGCGCCATTGCCCGTGTGGTTATGTCTGCCAGAGAGACTCAGTGCGAAGCACAGCAATGCCTCTGCCTCCCGCCATGGCAGAGGGTCAGCCCTTGTGCATGGGCAGAGCTGGGCAGTGGGGCCTGGCCCTGCTCAGCGCTGTGGGACGGTGCACGGGCACAGGAGGGCTGCAAGGACGCGGGGTGGCGGGGAGGAAGGTGTGCAGCCTCTGGTCTCATGCTGTATTTTAGCAAGTGAATGTCTTCCTCTTGGAGAAGGCACCTCAATCCTGTGAGGTCCCTGCTGAGTGGTTGGTTTGTGCCAGATGGCAGGGAAATAGGCCATGAAATCACCGTTTTTTGTAATGCCCATTCAAGGAGTGGAGAGGTCTGTCGTCTTTTCCTGGAAGGGCTCCCATGGGACTTCTGGACTCCTGGGGCTGGGACTGTCATTATTTTAACGCTACTGCACCCTGCAGTATTTCTGCTTCCCGCCTCCATCAGGCGAGGCGGTCTGCCCTCACTGGACACGAGGGATGCGGACACAGAAAGTGCAGGGGATCAGCTAACGGGGACCCAAGGTCTGTGGCAGAGCAGGGAACCAAACTTCTCCCTGAGAATGCAACGCAGCCCTCGCCTTCCCCATGCAGGCCACAACTCCCCGTCCTCCGTGAAGCACTAAGTCCAAGGAAAACTTTAACTGGGGGGTTAAGCTTTTCTTTAAGACAGACGAGAGACATATGATGAGGGATAAAGGTAATTAATGATATCAGTCTGTCTTTTGAATGTAGGTTGTTCTGTAACTGATTGAACAGAAATTTGTGAAAGCAAAGTTTAAGCAGGCATAAGATTAGCCAAGATTAGTAAGGATTTCTGCCCGGTAGCCTAAATCTAATGTCTTTCAGTTAGTAATCCTTCTTTCAGGTCAATGAATCTTCTTGTAAGAAGGAAAAAAATTTGGTTATACAAGAGAGTTTGGGGGTTTCACTTGTCATGTGAAAGGGATTTAGAGCTGTTGCCAGCATCTGAACTGCTTCCAACATTTAAGGGAGCCTATACTATCCTCTCAGAAGAAGCCACAAAGCCATCTTCTCTTGTGCTGTGCTGATGCTCATAGGGAGAGTTGCCCAAAATGATTCAGTTACAGAATTTTACTGGTCGTATAATGGTATCTGAGCCCATCACTTAGGACAAGAGACCATGGGTACTTTTTTTCCCCAGAAGTTGTTCTACCTGGAAACCCTGGTCTGCATAGCATRAGCACAGGCTGCAATTCAGCAAAATCTATGGGGGCCGAGCAACCCTCTTGGCTTCAGGGAAACTACCCATGTACCACTGCTGATGGTGAGAGTTTTGTGCTGAAGGGGAGCACTGAAAACCCAAGGTTTCCTGCAACCAAAGCACTTTCCCTCTCCCACCACAGGTAGGACATCCTTACGAAGGGCTCTGCGTTGACAACAGTGTGCTGCAAGTCGGGCTACACCAGCTGCATTTGCACCTTGACGCAGGCTGAGAGGTCTCTGTGCTGTGCCCGGCTGCAAGGTGTACAGCACAGTCCTTGCTATGAGGCTGCATCTCACCATCCCTGCTGGTTTTGTTTATCCACCGTCTTCCAGCTCATGGTTTGCAATAGTTTTTGAGCGAACAAACCTTTTTTGGCCATGTTGGTGCAGGCTCGTCCTTCTCAGCTGTTTCTTTTGGCCATAACGAGCAGAGGCCTCCCCAAGGAGCCTCATGCTTGTTGTTGCTGCTGTGCCGCAGTCCTCTACCTTGCCTCTGGCTCTGCTGGTGAAAGGTTCCCACTGAGCTGTGTGTTCCTGGCAGCGCCCAGGACATCAGCAAACGCTGAACAAAGTGGTCATGGGAAGGTTTCCAATGAGCATGTCAGGTCTCTTCAGAGGGCTTCTCTATCTCCGCTCACGCTTGGCTTGAGGAGCCAAAGGCACTTTAAGTCTCATCTGTATTATCATTAACTTCAGGCACTGCAGTGCACCTGGTCACTGGGTTAAAAATCCTTTAAAGTGCTGTATGAAGGGGAAAACAAAGCCTTTGCTGTAATGACTTCAGGTGCTGCAGCAGAAGAACAACTGAATTGTTTCGAAAATAATTGCCTTAAAGCCCTTGCTTTGCCGGTCTGTCCTTCTCGTGCGAGTTTGTGCTCAAACTGCTCCCTTGGGGTGCGCAGCGTGAGCAGAGGGTGGGGAGGCTGTGCCCATCCTTGCAGGCAGGGCCAGTGCGCCTGAGAAAATGATGAAGGCTTTTCCCCCTAATGCTTGGGGCACCCCTGAGTGCTTGTGCATGGGAGACCAATTATGAGCTGCCACAGCTGCATTTAACCATTTAACCAGGCTGAGAACGTCTCTGTGTGATAAATGTGTGAGGTCCCACGTGTGAGCCTGTGGGGGTACTGCAGAGCGGCCTTCATGACCATGTCCCCCTTCCCAGGGGGAGGAGGTGAGCCAAAGCCTGATGCCATGTGGACACTTGCTTCATGGAAGAGAGGCTTGTTTCAGTGTAGATAAAGCGATCCCCAGCTGACTTTGCTTGACTGAGACAAGAGTGTCCTTTCCACAGAGCACACACGTCATTTCATCACAGGCGTTTACTGGGGCCATTTCTCTGTTCATCCCACAGGCTTATCTGCATGATCAAATTCTCCTTTTTCCAAGAGCTGAGCTAATGCTGCAGGTGCTCCTGTCCCCCAGCAGCCGTGAGGCAAAGCCTTCATTTAAACCTCAAGGAGAGATATTTGTGTTAACGTGTCACATGTCACGTTTGTGAAGGGCTACAGTGTGAGCATGAGCAACTACTGTGACTCAGCTGGTATGTTGTAACTTGGTTGTCTTTTTGTACCCCAAGAAAAAAACTGAATTCACTTTCCCACCATTCAGTTGAATGGTGTTAAACATACATGGACAGCTAAAATAGCTGAGATTTGAAAGTTAATTAAGATCAACCTAATTAAGCCTAAAGTAGTTATGAATGTGAGTATCCCCAACAGTGTTTGATGCAGTTTAACAAATTTGCCTTAAATTCAGAYCTTTAGTTAATGGAGACTAAATTTCTTGTTTGACAAACGCTGAGCTGGAGAACTACCCATGGATACGGGGCAGCTCCCAGCAGGTTAATGCACGGCTGCTGCTCCGTGATTGAAAACTGGTGGCAAGGTGAGAGAACAGGGCAGCTATCAAAAAGCTCTGAGGTAAAGAAACCCCAGTCTGTGAGGCCATGTTTTGTCATTATAATCCCTCGTGCTTTGGCTGAGCTGTATGGCAGTAGTTCCTTTCACAGCTCGTCCCCGGGGCACAGGTGATGCCAATCTCCCACTTGTAAATGAGCTGGTACATTGATAAACTGGGTGGCAGTGTGAGCTGCAGCAGATCATTGCACAGTTACTCCCCAGCAGTCAATGTGGCACTGTGCTTTCATCGCTCTTGTCTTGCCAAAAGGAAGAGAGGAGTGCAGAGGTGCTGGCTGGCGGTGGGGGCTCTCTCAGTGTTCACCACCCACCATTCTCTCTGCTCCTGTCCTCTGGAGGAGCTGAGAAGACCGTGCCCAAGCCTGGCCCTCATTGAAGGGCGGCATCTCTCCCTCGCAGAAAGGCAGCCACTGAGGAGGTTGCAGCAACAAGGACGCAGCCTGGGGACCTGAGCCAGCCCATGGTCGTGTCGAGGGATGTGACTACCTCGGCCCCTCCRTCTCCTCTGGCACCAAGGTGAGAGCAGTATCTCCCATGCCTATGKCAGGTGAACCTGGCTGCTTCCCATTGCCTCTGGGGAAAAGCTTTTCTTGCCTTTGTCTTGGAGGGAGGTTGGGGGTATTATAGATGCACCTCAGCCTGGGAAGACTCGCTCTAGGTTTCTTGGGGAAGCAGGTCGTTCAGCCTGGAGTTTCTAGGTTTTATGCGTTGTTCAGCCTGGAGTAAGTCTCTACCCGCTGCTGAACTGGCAGCCTGTCCTCTGTTGGCATGGGCAGCTGAGAGATTTTCTGTGCTAAGTGAATGCCCTCCCAGCTTGGAAGGGGCTGTGCTGTTAATTCCTCTGCTTGGCAAGGCTTCTGCACTTGTGTTTTCTTCTGAATCACAGAGTTCAGTGGTGCAAACCACTCTGTTGCTGTAACTGAAACTCAGGCAAGCTAGAGAGCCCATACCACATACACAGGTAAGGTTTTAAAATGAGCTCTTTCTATTATCTATGTAAAGAGATGTCCCTAGGAATCATCTTCCATTCTTTCTCTCAAATCATTAGGGCATATGAATGACTGCTGACGAACGGAGGGGAGATGAGTAGAGACAGGAGGCTCCTGGAAGCCTGGAGCAAGCACAGCATGTTTCCATTTTGGGGGGAATAACTTCTTGTGCTGTGACTCTGTGGGAAGCAAGGAGTGAATTTTTCACCTTGACTTCCAGATTGTACAGAATGAAGCCTTCCTGGATGAGGGAAAGCTGAACAAATGTGGCTACTTTGAATCAAAGCTGCCTTTTCATTGTACTCTGATGCAAACATGAAACAAGTTGTACAGCTTTGGCATGATTCTCGGCCTGCTGTTTTTCAATATTTATTTTACATTGTTTCAGATGGATTTCAATGAATATAATTTATTCACCACCCATTTGGCATCTTTATCTGAGCTTAATATTCATCTGTGGCTTGAGTAAAATGAATATTTCAGACTTTAAATTATGTATGCACTGCAGCACTGCTGGCATCTCAGGCTTAAAGACCTTTGTGCGGTTATTTGAGTCTCACCCATTGTTTGGTACCTCCTAGAAAATGATGGGGAACTTCTGCTGGCCTGCCGGAGAGCGGTGCCTGGCTGCAGCAGACTGTGGGCTGTGGGGTGTGGATGGGGAGGCTGGCGGAGCTGCCCCGTGCTGGGAGCTCAAGAGCCTCCTCCATGGACGCCAACCCTGAGCCCTTTGCTTTCCCCCTTCAGCAGCAGTGGGCTGCGTTGCTCCTCTCCCACCTCTGTTTTTTCCTTTGTTGTGGGTTTCTCCCTGCTAAGCATTTTCTTGGCCATGCTTTCTGGGTTTTATTCTCCTCTCTCCCTTTCTTCCCTTCTCCCCCGGTGAGCATGGTGCAGCTCCCTGGCAGTTGCCATAGAGATAACAGAGCCTTATCTCTACCTCTGCTTTTCTCTCCCTCTGCGAAAGGCACTTCTACCCCTCTGTAACTTGGCTGGCTGAGCCAGCTGCATCATCCCACATGTGCCAGCCTGCCCTGCTCCCCGCCACATGAGCAGGCTGTCCTGCAGACTGATGAGCTGCCTGCCCCTGTCCTGGGATGGATGGCTGAGCCATTATATTGTACTTCAGGCTCCCAGTAGGTCACACTCATCTGTGCRCAGTAGTGGAGGACACTGAATCTCCAAGTAGCCCCATGGCTCGACTGGCTCCRATGATCCCGCGGGCCCTTCCCAGCTCTGTGCCCCTAAATCTCAATCCACCTTCTGCCTTCAAGATGCTGGGGACCCTTGTCCTCCTCAGGTGCAATGGCCAGAGCAGCGAGAAGGCCAGTGCCTATGAACACTGGGGTGCCGCAAACCCCTGCTCGCCTGGGTGGGATGTGCAGGAGAGAGGCAGATGGACAAAGAAGGGGTAAGGGACTTCACCACGGTCAGTCCTTTCATATCCCTCCCTTTGTGCCCTGGCTGTGACTTTAGGTTGCTGCAATCTATAGCTGACTCAGTAGCAGTGCTGCGAGATTCAGTGCTGATGACTGGCTGGGAGATGAGAGGTAACTGTTTTTTCTCCCGATCTAATCTCACACCCCAGGGGGAAGAGATCATGTGGAAACTAAGCAAAGTGCTGAGAGTTAGTGTCCTCTGCTGACCTCAGGAATATGATTATTTGAAAGGATGACTTTTACTTGGCAGCTTTGTACATGCTGTTCCAGAGCTATTATCTTGTACGTTGATTCAAAATGATCAATATGCCTTCAAGAAGCTTGTCCTAAATCCTTCTGACAAATTATTAATAGAAGTCATTTGAGCAGTCAGACCATTCAGAAAACTTAGACTTTTTACTGTTCAAAAGCTTGGCTGCTGGGAATGCAGTATGCAAAATATTAATTTTCCTTTACAGTTTTCTAAGAAGAATTTCTGACAGAAGGGAAGCTTCATTCTTTTGAAGTGCAGTAGAAATAGCAACACGACCACTCCGAACTCAGAGACTACATTTGATCAGATGCAAACTGAGGTACCTGAAGAGTCTGTATTTTCCTCCCATGTTCACAGACATTTAGAGGAAATGTTGTGTCTTTATATGGCAAAAATGAACAGACCAGCAGAGAACTTTGAAAAGTTCAGAAAAGGGAGTGTATTTGAACAGATTTTCTCAAGCACTGCAGGATAAAACCTGTCCTGCTTCCACCTAAATTAGAATAAAGGAGGGAGATTATGAACTAAGTGATACTCCTAATGTACAGTACCAGTTAATTGTTGGATGTTACAGAAAATATTGTCTTTGTCACTTTCTGTAGGGCACAGGAGATTTGACTAGAGGTGGAATCACAAGGAGATGACTCTGTCTTCCCTGCAGAGACTCAGATGGAAGAGGCGCTTTGACAGGGTAAATTATTAGATGCAGGACAAAGGCCTTCTGATCGCAGCTGGTTTCAGTGGGCCTATTTTAATGGGAAAACTCTGAGCTGAGGGCAAGCTCCACTGGTGACTCGGAGTTGTGTATTGCAATAAAGGAGTTGTAGGTTTTTTATTTTCAATTCTTCTGAGATTTCCTGTTGCCTACTGACACCACTACTAAACTGTTAAAAGATCTGAAGGGATGGAGAACAGCCCACTTGTAGTGTTTGCTTTCCTGCCGAGCAGCCACTAGCAGGGCAATTTTACCAATCTGTCAGAACCCAAAGAAAATTTTGCTGCAACTTTGTAAAATCTGTGTCGTTCAAGAGAGGAAGAACTGCCTGTAAAGAAGGCGCTGACTTGGCCCTCTCAGCCTAAAGCTGAGTTTGAGACGAGTTGTTCTGGGAAAGTGTCTAATCCTTGTTCACCCCTTTAAAGTGTGACTGATACTTTCCTAGCGAGGCTGGGCTGTTTCCGTCGCAAGCCGTTCCTGGCAGTGACGATACGGTATGTTCGAGGTCCTGCCACCACAGGATCCTGATCTTGTCTGGAGACGTTTTGCTCCAACTGAAGGATAGCTATAAAAATCAATCGCAGGATGTGGAAAGTACAAAACTAGTTCATATAAAAACAGCTTCCGTCATCAGATTACTCTCCAGTACGTTGGATTGTGGGCCAAGGTTATTCAGCCATATGCCAACTGACACTACCTCTGGGTTTCAGGCTGCTACTGCTTTTGAAGATTGCTGCTTGTCCTGTGGCTGATGGATGAGTGCTTTAGGCCTCAAAACTGTCCCAGCAGCACTTCTGAGCCACTGGGATTATAATTATGAAATAGTAAAAAAAGTCACTACTTTCTCCCCATGCTGACTTGAGAAAATGGATCAAACAGATAGCAGCTTTGAGATAACCCAGATGTGGATATGTTTCCCCCAGAACTGGAGCCTTGCATGTGTTTATGATCGCAACAGCTGTACGTGTGCACGTCCCCTGCAGCGCGGCCAACCTGTTATCCAGCAGAAGCAGCCATTGACTTGACCAGCCTGTCTGGCACCCAGTGCACTGGCTGCTGTAGGGTAGGGAGTGACAGGTTTAATACTGTTACGGCTCTGCTGAACGATGTTGCTGGAGCTGAAATAAAACTGCAGTGGCTGAAGCCAGTGGCTCTGCTGGCTGGGTGAAGGATGTTCCAGCTGTACCGATGACTGCGTAGTTTCCAGAAATATATCTGCGTTTCTTCTCCCACAGTATTCTGAAAAATGCTGCAGGGCAGCAGCAAGGGACACAGGTGGCCAGCGGCTCTAACACAGCCCCAGTCCTAAGGGGAAAACTAGTCTAAACACATAAAAGTCTGTGTGCATCTGTATCTGAAGCAGACACTAAATTTTTCACTTCTTTCTCATGTCACTAAGCCAGAGGGGCTGCCTGCTTGCCTGGCTCACCATGAGCACTAGGTGAGCCTCCAGGGCAGCCTGAGCACCAGCTTGTTGAGGGCTTATTTTGGGAAACTCGTGGTGACCTTGCTTGTGCAGGTTGCCCAGTTATTCATGCCTGTGGTGTCTTCATTGCCCCTACCTTGTGGTGCTTATAGATATGGCCCAGCACAGCTGTCTGTGGTACCATTACCCTATTTGGATGAGTATGCACAGTGTCTGCTTCTTCCAGAGACAGGTCAGAAAGCAAACAAGATGAATATGTCCCATATTAACACATCATCAGTAACCAAGTATACAAAGGAAGAAGATGGTGGCCTCAATGGAAATCATCTGAGTGAAGCCAAAGGTGCTTCTAAATTTCCACTTCTTGCCAAGATATTCTTTGCAAAAAAAGAGTTGCATTTTGAGAATAAACTCTGCCTTGCTTTAGGGTTGGAGAATCCTGGGGGGTTTTTTGTTTGTTTTTTTTTTTTTTTTTTTCTTCTTGCACTGATTTCCTGGCTATTCCTGCTTGAAAGCTTTACTGGACAATGACTGAATCCTTTTGTCTTGCCTGCCAAATAAAGCAGATCATCACAAGCAAAACATGTCATGTATCACGTTTTGCAGACAAACCGGAAAAGAACTTGGATGCTTCACTTCCTCTGAACTTGCTGCCAAATCTCATGGGCTGTCATATTCAAGCTATATGGCAAAAGCCTGCTTTGCAGTAACTCCATAGGAGCCTCACTGAACTACCTTTAATTAAGATTGGGCCATACTCTGAGCAGTAACCTGAGTCGTGCTGCCCTTGCGCACAAAGGTTGTGGTGGTTCTGTTTCATGAAGGGTCCCACAAACTTCAGAGGGATTATCTGGTGAGTAGAAGAGTTTGTGTGACCAGGCGTGCAAGGCTCAGCACTGATGTTAAATGCACCCTTTGTACACCGTGTTTTATGCCCCAAGAAACAGTGTAGTCAAATGCTGATTGTAACAATAATGTCTTCCGCAACAAAAATATTGGACAAGAAGTTGGATCAAAGACATCTTTTGGACCTAATTACTTAGAATTTTCCTTCTTTCAAGACCACTGAGTCAGAAACAAGGTTTTCCTGGGCACTCTGTGCACCCGGCAGCCGGATGACCACCACGTGAGTACAGATTTTAGTGCTGTTTCGGGAACTCTGCTCAGTGCTTGTTTCCCAGGAGAAGGCCGAGGCAAGGTGTTGGTGACCTTGAGGTGTGACCTAACCCTGAAAGCTGGCGTCTCTGGGTTATCACAGTTCTACTGGAATATTGCAATAAGGTACCTGGAAATGAACCTGCTTTAATTACAAAGATCCATAAAATCTTCATGTTTGTCATTAGGCATTGCCATGCTGTCGGTTGGGTCACCACAATGTCTAAGCCTGCTCTCTGAGGCAGGCTTGCTCACTGTCTTCCTAGAGCAGAGGAGGTCTTGTCCTGAGGTCTAGACCTCTCTGGAGGCCTGAGTGTATTTGACCTCAGCCAGGTTTGCTTTTATCTGTGGCTGGACAGAGATGTGGCCTGGGCAGCCCCATCTGCTAGCAAGTATCCTCAGCTCAGCTCTTGCTAAATGGAGTGTGCCCTTGTGGCCACGGTAGAGCTGGGCTACTAGCCATTGGTGTGGGCAGACAACAGGCAGGCTCTAAGGCTCAGTGAGCTCAAATATGGTCTTGAGACTGCTCTTCATCCCAGAACGTATGCAAGGCACCACTCCACATTTGGAAAGGGCACGTTGCACCTGCCTCCCCGCTCAGTGCAGAGCTGAGGAGTTTGAGTTTTGAGGCCACTGGAATTTGAGTATAAGGCTGGTTCTTCAGAGGTGCCATCTTTTCTTAGCTCTATCTCAAAGCTTTGTGCAAATTCTCTAGGTAAAATTTCCTGAGGAAAGTCTAACCACAAATCAGCAGAGGTGGTGAAAGGGAGTGGGTAGGAAAACAGTCTATTTTAATTATATGTTGTGAAATAAGGGGGTTCTAAGTATGCCAGCCAAGTATTCTCAGAAGAATAGAACTATCTGCGTGTTTTATCTTCAGTAAGACTGGGCTTTTTTCACCTTTCTATAGGGAATTAAGCTGCTGCTTCATGAGGCAGATCTGTGGCGGTGTGTGCCTGTGTCCCAAATTCTCGTTAGAGGGGGAGGAGTTATGTAACTGGCAGGAGGAGATCAAAATTCCCACTATGCTGGGCTCACTCAGTAGAAACGGTATCAGGGGAATAGACATGCCAAAGTAGGCTTAAATAAATAGAGCAGAGGGAATGGACCTGAATGACATATGGAAGGGTTACGGGGAAGAAGACAGTAGTTTTAGTTGTGATTTAAGAGTTTAAAGAGGCAATGGCAGATTAGGGGTAAAAACAATTTTCATCTGTAAACAAAACAGCTGATTATTTTCATTGACAAGTTTTTTCTTTTACTTTTGTTTTTCAATCCAGTCTTAGCTGTCTTTTGTGAAATCTGGCAGTCTGTGTAGGATCAGAGCCCATTCCCACTGAAACCAGTGTAAAGGCTTCCACGAGCTTGTCAGCTTTCCAGGGTCTAGTCAACTTTGCAAATTTTGTATCAAGCAGATACACTTTTACAGCAACTGATTCTAAATCATTGAAGTTATTTCTTGGAAAAGATAAAATTTGTTAAGAAAAGAAACCCCCTTAAAATTTCCTAAGAGATAGCACTCCAGTGACCACTAGCCTCCTAAATGCCAAGCATAAAGGGAAGAACAATGTGGCATTTGATATCCTGAGTGCTAAGAAACTAGCTAAGAACAACAAATATTGTCCCTGTTTGGTTTGAAATGGAGCCATGCACATGCTGGCGCTCCTGCGTAGTCTTTGCAGTTCTGCAGTGTTTTCCCACCATACTTGCAGCCTTTGTACAGGCCGTGTGTGCGTGCACGCGCGCGCATGTGTGTGTATATATATATTTGGAGTAGAGCTTCCCATAGGGATTCACACTGCTCACCTTCCCCCTGACTCCTGATGTAAATATAGATGGGCTGTAGTTCCTTTCTAAGAAAATAGGTTTGGTTTTACCAGGCATTTAAAGAGTTCTTCTGTTATCTCTGGAAAACCAAAGAGGAAAACTATAGCCTTGTCTTATATTATTGTTCACATATTATTGCTTATTCGTGTGCACTCTACTTTCTTGCTTTCTCAGAACTTGGTGTAACAACAGAGCTACATTTTCATTGCTCAGATCCCTCTCTTCCTTAAGTCTAATAAAAGCTAGCTATAAAGCAGCCACAAAGTGCTTTCACAGTGCTAGGGCACACCCAGAGAGGAGGTCTGATGGGCAAATGTAATTGGTAAAAAGCCAGACTAACTTGAAGGAATTCCAAGTTAAACAGAGACCCTTCAACAAATTTCCATTGGGCTCTGAAGAGGTTAGAGCAGGATGTGTGAAGGGCAAAATCATCCCTCAGCACTCAATAGGAGCAGAAGGTCTATAAACCCTGGAGGATCATTGACATTTCTTGCTCTTTGCCTCCCATTTCTGGTCTGAAAATCATCAAGGGCCCGGTCTCTTCAGAGCCTCATCACTGCAAAAGGCACTCTTCCCTGACAGCCTCAGCTGGCTTTGGAATGGAAAGATCCACTGGAAATGCCCCTGGTGCACCTCAGTGGTGATACGTTATTACACACTGATCCCAATTTCTTAATGTCTCCTGCAAAAATGAGAAAATGCCCACCTTCATTAAATGTAAATGTTTTCAGAGAGACAGAAAGACATACCAAAGGATGGGAGGAGATGGGAAAGAGAATGTTGCTCACTTTCCCATTTGGGAATGGGATGGCTGAGTCTCACTGAGCTCTTCCGAGTCCTGCCTCTCTGCTTGGTAATGAAAAACAGGGCCGGAAACGATGGCTCAGCTATAGCAGCACTGTAGCTGGGAACTGCTCATTACAAACAGCCTGTGCCAATATGGTGTTGTGGAAAAACTCTTCAGTACCTCTACTACCTTTCAAGCGCTCCTTATTTTCCTTCCCCCCTCTCTGCACGCTCTTGCAGTCTGCTGCTAGGAGGCCTTGTGCATCCAGCTTTGTCTTTGGCCTCCTACTCCTGGCCCTTGGCTCTTCCATCAGCTGTTTTCAAACAACCTTTCGTGCCAATCTAATAAACACTAGATGTCTAATTTTAGAGAAGGAATGATCCCAGATGCTTTTCTGACTTGTACTGTAATACATTTTTCATAAACAGAAGTTTTGTTCTTAATCTTCCAAAAGTGATACAGCACTTGAAAAGCAGCCATGTCTGGGCCTCTCTTACCTGCTGTTTCTCATTTCTGTGAAGAGAATTGTAAGTAAAATTACATGACAAGGTCTTTAATCACAATCTGAAGGTTAATACCAAGGGTTTATGCTCTGCATTTCCCTCAAAGCTTAGCAGAAATACTTGATTCCTGTGCATGTCACAATTGCTGTGCTATGCCAACTATTGCCTGGTTATTATTGGCTTCATAACGAAGAATCACATGGTTGGAGGTAAAGCTGAGCTCTGATATGGCAATGCATCACTATGGAGTTGTGTAGGGGAAGCCTTGATAGAAAGCCCTGTTCAATGATGTAAATGCTCTCAAAATTTGCTTTAGGAGACATTCTTGTTTTCTTTTTATCAGCCTGAGAGGAGACACCTTATGAGGAATTTGCACAGGAACTGGTTCTCAGCCCAATAAATATTTGCATGCTCCCAAGTAAAAGGAAACTGGCATTTGGCTGAGGGGTTGCATGCAGCAGGGACAGAGCCATGCGGTGTGCTGGGCTGCTGGTGTGAGAGCAGGAGGACTCAGCTCTGCAAGGCGTTCAGTTCAGCTGGGCAAGTGAGCCCTGTTGGCAAGCGGGCGCTGGCGTGGCAGAGCTACCCGTGCTGTGCGGCGTGCAGCTCGGGGAGTCACCAGTTGGGCCAAGCTGATGAAGCCCATTTTATTCTGATATGAAGACTTGAGTCTGTGACCAGCTGAACATATTCAACTCCTGGTAGTAAATGTAAATGTAAACACCTTGCACAAATGGCTGATGACTCCCTTATGTTTTTCCTGGAGATTTCTTACTAGAAGAGAAAACTGGAGGCTATTCACTTTGCCTTCCTCAAAGGAATTTGACCCTGTGCATCTTTGATCTGCTCATTTGGAAATGTGATGTTCAAGGAGATCAGTTGTCTCTAGGTAGAGCTGTATATGCCACTTCTACAACTACTTTCTATGCACATTTTAAAATCAAGAAGCAGTAACACCAGTTTTTTCTCCTTACGCTCACTGCCCAACAACAGATTGAGAAACAGACAGACATACACACACTTACAGTCCAGTGCTTCATCTCTGTCTCTCTAATGTCAATAGTGCAACATTTTCTGTGAAACAGAACAACAGTTTAATTACTAAAACTGTATTACTTCTGTTCTTTAGCTCTGCCCACACCATTGTAGATTAAAAAAGAATTAAAGCCCCTGGCACAGGTCCCTCCTGGGCCTGGCCTGCCATTTCATTGTAAGTTTGGCTGCTAAACATGGTGGAAGAGCAGGGAAGAGGGTTGTAGCTCAAATAAGCTCGACAATGATTAGACAAGTGGTGTTGCTGACCAGTATTACTCATCATATTGGCAAATACTTCTTGGCTATGCCTGCAGGATGTGACAGAGGTATCTGGACTAGCTCTGAGGAGAGCAGCTCGAGCATTAGAAGCTGTAGCAGGAGGCCGATCATACCAAGTGACCGCTCTCCTTTGGACACCTTAGCTAGTTCATTGGGAACTAGTCTGTCCCTCTCTCCGTAGCATTGCCCTGTCTCTGTAGGCACAAAGCATTTCTTTCTGCTTGCCGATTTGTCTCCATCCACCTGTTGTCTCTTATTTTACACTGAAATTGCAATGCTTTCAAGCAGGAATGGTCTTTAGTTCTGCTTATGCCTCAGTAAACACAAAGGGATCCTAGACCAGGGATGCTACTGCAATAGCCATAAATGTTCTTACTGGAAGCCCCAGTTAAACCAAAGGTTTTAAATGTGTTTGTTGAGGTGTGATAGTCTTGCCAAAATCCATGGTAGCTTCCACATACTCCACTGGCTTTGCTTCTAGGGTCTATATAAGCATGAGTCCTAACCTGCTACCACATTGTTTGAAACCAGCCACCAGAGACTCTCTTGTGTGGACTCCAAGAATGTGCATTGCTCACTGTCTTGAATTGTGAAGCCATGATGGGAAGGTAAGATGCAAGAGTTGTTTTGATACGGTGCATGCTTCTGGTAATGAATTCTGGGGTTTTGCCTCACTTAACCATGGGCTAAAGTGGAGTTCATCCCCATCAGGACTTGGTAAACCTTGCTGGTAGTTTCTTTGTTGTTCTCACTAAGTAGCAACATGCAGTGGTGGCGTAACACTATGAAGTTTTAACTCCTTTGTACAGCATTTTTTACTCCCCATCAGTAAAAAGTTTGAGCCACCACCAAGCAGAACATACTACTTTCATGTTCTGTGAAGGGAAAAGATTTCAGCAGCTGTGAAAAGCACACTCAGTTGGTATTTCATACGCAAAATGAAATAGTGATAACTATTGTGATAGCTGATGCAATAGTGATAATGTGAAGGAATGGGTTACAATCAACAGAAATGTATTCATAAATTGCTTTTTTGATGGTTACACACACGCAACATCCATTGGATGCCAGTAACTACTGAACATCTAACTTCTACCTGTGCCCAAGATAACAAGACTTTCTGTAACAACTAACTCCCAACAGTGCGGAGAATGCAGTTTGAAGCTTCCCAGGTCACGGGCTATTTGTATTGTTCATTCTTGTCAGACAGAAGCGTGAGGCTGAGATCTGACAAGAGTGATGATTTCATCCTTTGGATACCAAAGCTGAATATTCGAATTTTGGAAAAAAAATGACACCATTTCATAGCTGTGTGGGATGTAATTGGTACTTTTTTTGTCTCCTACCTGAACTCATGCACCTAAGGATTATATTTATGTTGTTGGCTCCTTTTTCTCAGCTGAAATTACATCATCTGTGCTGAGCCTTTATGGCTTGATCCAAAATCAGTACAGAGGGGTAAAATCTTTTTAGAAAACTTTTTCTTTATTTTAATGTCTGTGGTGTCTTTTCACAGAGACTTTGCAATGATTTAGTAGCATTCTTGTAACTAGCATGATCTAGTTAGCTTTGTAGAGAGATGTAATAAAAAGAAAAGACAAAATTGCATAGTCTTGGGAAAAAGAAAACAGAGGCTCTCAAGCACACAAGAAGGTTGGGAAACTTCTGTTTCTTCCCCATTATATCAGCTGGTTTAATAAGAGGCATAACTTCTTTGAAACCTCTGTCTTGGATATAATCACTGCAACTTTACAGAACTAGACACATGTTCCAGTAGGATGTCTTGGAACATACCTTTTTGTATTTCTTTCCAGAACTAGAATTTCCCATTCCTTTGTTTATATGCAGGATCCCTGTGAAGGAAGAAGCCCGACCTTCATTTACGAACTAATCATTGATGAAGAGTCTGAGCAATAGTTTAAAAAAAAAAAAAAAAAAGGAAAAGGCACAGTGCGTATTTTGATGGCTAGTCAAACAGCAAATCCAAAAGAGTCTCTCTTGCCAGGTATGCATTGTTCTAATCTCTCTCTGCTGTCACCCCAAAGGATCAGTTGGGTTTGTAAATGTACACAAATATCAGGGAGTGTCAGACTCCCTTACAATATACAGTCCCTCTAACCTCTTTGTTGTCAGTACCTGTCAGCCAGGATCAGCACAGTATAACAAGCCCTTTCATTACCTTCATTTTTGTTTTCCATTTCAGGGTCCTTTTTTAAAGCCTTTTTTGGTTTTGCTGTAACGTGAGGCTAATTCTATTATAAGTCAAAATGTTGACAGGCGTATGCTTCCTCTGTAGGTTTAGAGTTTGTGGGTGAATAGCATGTCTCTGTGCCACATTTAGCTTTGCGCTTTGCTGGAACAGACTGTTCCAACACGTCAATTTTTTTTCTCCTAGGCCTCACCTTTCTGCCCATATGAAATGCAAGCTGCTTGCTGTTTCGTATCTTGCTCCTGTATAATGAACTAATTCTTTTCCTACACTGTCTTCCTTCTACTGTCACGTCTTCTCTACATTGCACTGATCCTTCAAGCAGGAAATGGCTCTCTTCAAGCCAAGTGCTGTGCTTGATTGCTGCCGTGTATTTAGGGTAACTATGGTGCTCTAGTGGCCTGGGGTCTCTGGAGAAGACCATGGAAGGAGATGGTCATGGTTCCCAGGGAACTGAGAGGCATTGGATCTACATCCTATGTTTCAATGCCAAACCGTGGAAAGAGATTCTAGACATTTCCTAATGTCTCTGTTTTCTTGTAAGCAGGAGCTGCAGTTGCCATGGATATGTGTGTGATCTTAAATGGAAAGGGAAGTGGATGAGAAGGCATGTACCATGGTGCAGTCTGTGCATTTAGACAGCAGTCATTTCAGACTGTTCTAGCCAGTTAGACCCAAACTAAGCAATGTGAAGTCCAGACTTGTCTACTAAATGGACAGAAAGAACCTGGGCAAACAGCAAAGAAGGACTGGCTGAACATGATTTGTGAGTGCCAGCCGGCAGTGAACGCAGCTCAAGAATCGGGAGTCAGTGGACCTGCTGCTCAGCAGCAACATGCAAAGCTACTTCCATAACAGTTCTGTGCTGGGAGCAGACCCTAGTCAGATACCTTGAATCACACTCAGTGTGTGCTGCTACTGAAACAGAGAGCACAGGCGTGTAAAATGAAACAGCACATCTGAATTTTCTCTCCCTATTTATAATTCTGTTCAGAGGGACAGAACATTTTTCCTAGAAGAGGACCGTCTTAAAACTATTGGGCGGAATAAGAAAAGTGCATGTGCACTTTCCAAACCATCTCCAGATTCAAGTGCTGATGTGGGAAGTAAATTTGGACTAAAAATACCCGGGAATTTAATTTTTGGCTGGCAAAAGGCAGCCAGCTGAGGGACAACATAGGTAGTTAGGGCTCTTGAAGAAGTGCCTGCAGACTTGATTGAGAGGAGGTTTGTGCAGCTGGCTAGACCATCAGAGGTGTATACATTACTACAATTTTCCCAGTAGCTCTAGACTTTTCAGTGCTTAGTGCTCTTTTGTAACTGTGTTTATAGTTGATGTTCTTAGAATAAAAAATGTTCTTTGAAGAGTTAGACCTGCACATCTTTAGATATGTTTTCAGGCATTGAACAAGTGCTTGAGTAAATAGCCATGATTCTTTTCTTAACAGGTGTATTGATGTGCTAAGAGTTCAAGAGTTTTCCTGTTTTCTCCACAGAATGCATTCACATTTTTTTGTCTAATTTTTTATCTAAGTACCTGCCTTGCCTATTCTCTTTGTGCTCTGAATTGGGAACACATCTCTGCAGGAAACACAGGTTTATACACAGAAAGTTATTGATATAGGTGTTTCATGAGAATTAGATTCACATTCACGTTCTTAAAAATGAGAGATTAAGGCTTTGGGATTTTTATCTTCCCAAGCATTAAATGAAGCATTTACTTCTCACATTTTTTTCTTCTGTGAAGAGCAAAATCTCCATAGGATTTGTGGTAGTCTTTTTCTTTTCTTCCAGTGGTGTTTGATGCCCTGTGAGAAATTCTGGCTTTGCTAAAATCAGTGACAGACTCCCAGTCTTCAATGGCRGTGGGGTTTACCCCTGCTGTGTTGGGGTTTTTACATGTTAGCTTGATAAACAGGTTCTGTAATTCTGAGTTGCCCGAGCTCTTGCTACCACTTAAGGCTTCAGGTTTATATGGCTATCTTCTCTGCAGGTGTTTTTTCTAGAGAAATACAACTTCATGTCACAACAGTTGTGCCTTTTCCACCTCTGGACTCCTGTGGATGAGCAGTGAGGCCTGGCAGGAACATCCCTTAGCAGCTGGTAGGCTCTTTTTAATAGACTGGCTCCAGCTTCCTAGTACAGCCTTTAAAGTTGGGGGCACTTGGTCCGGAAAGCCCACCCTCAGTGCCTGGTTGAGACCAGTTTTTTCAGTGAATGGGTACCATTTCACCTCACCCCAAGTGCCAATGACAGCTCCTTGCTTTGGAGAGTGTTGACTGTGAGCCCTGGCCACTGGTTTCAGATGAGCGTGGCAGATTTCTCTGTTTTAATTTGGAATGGTGCCTCCTTTGGCACAAAGCATTACAAAAGACAATTTTCCCTTAGAGAAACAAGCTGTCCCTGGTACACTCCCCTGCAACTGTGCTCATGCTGATCTTTCTTCTCTTCCATTACCATGGATATTTGGCAGGCCCTTGAAACCTCTGGGCATTCACTCATCAACCTATCTGGAACACTACTTCTTTTAGGGTTGTGGTGCTTTGGGAAGGACCAAAGCACCCAGGGATCTTATAGACACCATGTGTCCCTGTGTCCCTGTCCCTCCCCATCTCCACTGTGTCCTCCCATGACCCCCTCTCTCCCCTCTGTCCCAGTCCTTCCCGCATCCCACCTACTGCTCCTTCTTGACATGCTCTAGCCACTGCTGCAGCATTACCTGAGTGCCCCAACCCCACCATGCCCCTGTGCCCGCCTCGGCTATGCAAAGGTGACATGGAGGCTGGGCTCATCCCACAGCAGTGAGTGCAGCCACAGCTGGGTCAGCACCTCCAGCATCACCACCATGTCCTAGAGGCAAGGACCCTAGTGTCCGGGAAGGCTGAGGACCCTGGCAACTGGGGTACTGCTGACCCATGGAGATTGCCAGGAATGAGGCATTTGGGGATGCCAGGGACCCCACCATCTGGGGCACCCACCAACCCACAGGGACCCAGGTGTCTAAGAGACCCACTGACCTGTGGGGACCCCAGGGACCCAGTCATCCAGGGCACCCACCCCACCCCTGGGGACTCAGTTGTGCAGCTCATTTTTAACAGTATGTCTTTTTATAGAAAACTTGATATAGCAAAGAAAAAAAGGGATATTAGTAAATATTGTGTTGAATAATGTTTGTGTGTGCCACATACAGTATATATTTAAATTGACTGTATATATTTAAATTGACTCTCTGCGTTTCATTCAGTAACAAGTTTTGCCAGCAAATGGACAAAATCTTCTGTGTGAAATAGTTCATTTCTAATAGTTAAAGATCTGTCAGACTTCCATCAGATGAACAGTTATTAAATTAAGCAAGGATATATGCACTGCACTATTTAATATATAATGAAACTCTTTTGATGAATATGTGAGCTGAGATTAAGGCTGCTAATTTAATCACTGACAGCAGAGTCTCTGTGTATGGAAAATAATGCTTTTGCATTRAAAATTTCATTGCTGCTAATTTTTCCATGTGGTTATTATACATGCAGGGATCCAAAAAAGGCCATTTTCCTGGATGCAGAAACAAAACTGTAAAAGCTTTAGAGGCAGCTGGGCAGAGAACTGACTTTGCTGACAGAAAAAAGTGATTTTGGAGGGGAGCAGAGTCTGTGACTTTTTATTGGAAAAATCAGTCAGGTGGAAAACTCTTGATCAATCATACCCTAGCATTGCCTCAACTGGTTCTGACCGTCTTATTTCGCAACTCTCAATACCAGTTTCAGGTGTTTGGTGGAGAGCTGTGGTTCCTTGCTGGGAAATGGATGACTGTCATGGTGCTGCTGGCTGGTCCTCTGCCCCCAGCACACTGATGGCTTCTTAAAATTACTGCTGATTTCTCAGGAACAGGTTGTATGGTTTTGTATGAGTGCTGCATCTGCTGAATGTTAAATAAATTTTGTGTGTACCGGTGTCAGGAGACAGAAAGAATAAATAGTCCCTAAGCAGACAGAAGGCTATATTTAGGTCTAGGCTGAGTATGCCCTCTGCCTGCCAAATGCAAAAAAACAAACCAAAATGCCTCTTCATTTCCTGCTGGAGAGTTACATATAATTTTTTCTTCGTTGTGTTTTAAAACTTTCAAATATGGATACAGCCTAGTGTCAGACAGCTGCATGGTCCTTCCTCTGTGATAGCCCCAAGAGCATACCGTGTTACTTCCATGCTGTCAGGGCGATGGGGCACTAACATGGGCCCTCACTGTCCCTGCTCAGCCTCCCCTGGGGACTCCCCTCACCCCTGCCCATGGCTCGGGACCCCACTTCAGTCCCTGCCCCAGCGACGCCATAGGAAGCTGATCTCCAGCTCTGCCACAGCCCTGTCCTGCCCGGCCATGGGCTCTGCCGAGCCTGGCCGGATCTGCATGCTGACATCTTGGCCTGGCCTCAGCCCGTTTCCATCCCCAAGGCCCTGCCCGGCCATCCTGGGGCTGTGTCTGATCCTGGTTCCCTGCAGCRGGCCTGAACCTGACCCTCACCCATGGGGGTATGTCCTGGCCTGGCCTTGTCCCGTCCCCATCCCTAGGGAGGTGCCTGATGGCTGGGGCTGCCCCCAGGCTTCCCTGCTCCCTGGCTGGGGTGGTAGGACAGGCCCTGGCTGTGAGGCCCTGCCCTGCCAGCCCCGGGGAGCCCCCGCTGCTCCTGGACTTCGCAGTGCTCTGACACACGTGGTGTCCAATCTTCCAAACACCACCACTGTAAGATCCCTTTCACGATTTCAGCTACTATGAAGGATTGATCCACTAAAGTCTTAGGCTAAAGGAAACACAAAGGACTTCCATGATTCCTGCTTTATGATTTTTTGTCAAGAGCACAAGACTCCCTTTCAAAGAGGCATTGGGTCTTTGGTACAAAGCCTGGGGAGCGTGCCTGTGTTGCAGTAGAGTATAGAGTTCCTGAGCTAGTTTTAAATTAAGTGCACTGGATATCACAGAGGAATCCAGCTGTGGGGCTCAGCATGGGCTAAATTTACCCTGCTTCTCTGCACTGTGGCCATACTCTGGTTTAGAGGTTTGACAAATGGTCTGCAGGTCTGAAAGCTTCAGGAACAGCCTGGCGCTAATCCCGGGTTCAAATAGGAAGCAAAGAGTGCCAAGAGACATTGGAAAAAGAAAAAGAGCTGCTTGTCACCAGCACTTAGAGGACTTCAGCCCTTCAAGAGGAGATTCTGAGCTCCTGATGAGAGTAGACTTTAATAAACTGCTTTCCAGTTTTACAATTGTACAGCCAGGCTGGATCTTTTGTTCCCAGCACTTCTGAAGTTGCTAAAAAAAAATGCCAGTTATTGAAAGCCTCTTTTTTTGTCCCCTTTTGCGAAGACTGACTCTTGTAAGTAATGCTGAGCCTGTGCACACTGCTCTATCAGGAATGAAACTGCAGCTTATCATGAAATGGAGAACCACAGCGTACACCTTTGTGGGGAAGACAATTCAAGAGATAGGAGAGCAACTCTTATTTTCTTCTAAAGCTTTTTTAGAGCAGTCTGTCATTGCTACTTTTCCTTGCTATATATTGCTTCCTTCCATGTGCAAACTATGCATAGATATGAGTGGAGAACCACCAACTCTATGAGCCCAAAGTGTTTTGGAATACGTTGTAGCATGAAAGTCAGGTTGCCCAGGTCCCACTTAATGCCCAACACAAAGTAATGCTTCATGACCTGCTGTTTCAGGAAAGGATAGTTCTATTTTAAATCTTTCAGTACATGATTATGACTCACTGGGTCATCTGTGTTTTGAATGCAGCAGATTCTGTTGTGTGGGTACGTATGTATGTGGTGTATATATCAGTGAGAAAAAGCTAGGGTTGACTATCTAACTACTTCCACTTCTCATTTCTATAAATGAGAGATCTTTATAGTTGCTTAAACTGAAGCTAAGAATGCAGTAAATACTAGATGGTGAGATTAGGAACTTTCTACACAACCCATTGGAGAAGTAACAAAGAGTTTTTGCACAACCAAATGCTCATTTCTGGTATCCAGCAGAATGCAAGTCTCCTAGCTGAACCGCAAATTCAAAACTGACTGTGAATGACCAAGGGAATGATAAAATTTCTTTAGCCAGCCAGGTAAAACACTCAAGTCTTTGATCTTGGTCTGCAGTAAAAATGCCGCTCTGATTCAATTGTCACTTAAATGGGTATAAATCAGGAATAGCTCATGTAAATCTTACGTCTGTACTTTGCCTTCTGGTAAGTCTCATGGGCTCGACAGTGATATGATCTAATTTAAAGTGTCATTGAGGATTTATTCAGAATGAGTTTTACAATAGTACTCAGGAGCACTTCTCTATTTGAAAGGAGAAAGTAGGTTAAAAGAAAGATAATTTACAAGGAAAAGTTAAGGCAAGAACACTCAGCATGAGGGCCTGGTTAGACACATGGCAATGTTTAATCCTTACTGTTCCTAATCCTTCAGGCCAGGCTTGCAACACTGGGAGCTTTTCTGTTCTTGCTCCTGGACATACTGACTGCTTAGAGGACAKAGCAGTCCCAATCTCCTCATTTTGTGTCAGCTTAATAGGAACAGTGTAAAGGACAAGAGGCAGCATATGTTAAAAGTATATGCCTGTGGGCTACATATGTCATACAGCTGGAAGGCTGCTGCCTAATAAATCTAAGTAACCAGGAAGAATGAAACCAGAGCCTGCTGGTGACCAGTAATAAGGCCGAAAGACAACCATTACAATCAGGCATATGGGCAGCCAAGTGAATAATGCTGCCAGGAGGAATGCCTACAGTGCAGCAGTTGGGAAATGCTGATTAAAAAGTCCTAAAGTGGCTGCTTGCCCCTGACAAATCATTTCTGCTGAAGCAGGCATCTTTCCAGGCTGATAGTTTCTAAATGCACTTTCAGGCTTGTGCATTTTGGATGTGTTTAGCTGAAGCTGATTTGTTCTTCCTATCTATATCTGCAATGCCTCCTATCATACCCATCATTTCAGCTTATCATCACCCTCCTGGGAATCTTCAGTTCCTCAACAGAACTGGCTGGAAACCTTTCCTCATGCATCATTTCCTGAAGAATTCAGTCAGCTTAGTAGGAAAGGCTGAAAGCCAAAAGCTACATATAAGCTAAGTTTTATTTTGGTAAAGGGAACACTAAACGTATCTGCTGCTTTTCTTCTTTTTTCTTCCTTTCATTTTTTTTTTTTCCTCCTCATTCTCATTGTATGTGAAAGGTGAGGATGAAATCTGCCTCTGCCAGACATTAGATGCTGTTAAAAATAGACATGTCTCTAGTAAGATGTTTTGGTGTGTGTGTGATAAGGGTCTTTTATATTATAGTTAGGAATATATTCATGTCAAATTGCTGGCAATCTGATCAAAGCTATCACTTTGCAATCTTTCACTCTCCTATTTTTCTTTTYTTTTTTTTCATTACATGAATACATTGTTGCTCAGAAGTTTTATTCCTTATTTTAAATAAACTCTTGGTACAGCAGTACCAGCAACCTAAAAATAAAGTAAGTTGTTATGCAAGGGTCAACGATGAATATATGATCTATTTATTTCATTTAGCCAGTATTAGAGCTTTATCACAGTAATGTTTGATCATTGTGAGAAAAGTCATATCAATAATATTTAAGATAAAATGGAAAACAGAATTTAATAACATTGCTGTTTGTACAAAACCATGTCTGCTTCAAAACAGCCTTAGGATCTTGACTGCATCTCATTCAGCACAGTCATAATCTTGATGCATAATGTTGCTGTGCACTCCTGAGAGTTATTTTGTTGCACTCAAGAGTACTGGTGCTAGTTCTGCCTGCAGTCTGCTCAGCCCCTCGCTACCAGAAGTGTCTGTGAGACTCCTTTTGTCATGTATATGGTCTTTTGAGGTCTCCAGGTAAGAGAAGTGTTAAATCTACATGATATTCATAGCTGTTGACAGCTACAAGACATTTTCCTAATCAGAAGAGGCAAGTTCAGAAAATGGTTGTTATTGCTGCTGCTGTTTTTTTTTAAACCTCAGTATGGTAATTGTGCCAAATAGAATGTCACTATTTGAAGAAGGTGAAGGAGCTGAATCTGAGATTGCTTCATCATCATAAAAGGGTAAAGAGTGACAGCAAATGTTCTTAATGAAAAACAAATGGAAGGCCTGAGTTTCTTCTCCCTGGTTTTGCTTGAGCAGAGTAAATYCCAATTCATGGTGGCAGGCATGAGAGAAGGGCAAGAACCCTGGGCAAGAACCCCAGGAAAAATGTATACCAACACTTAAAAATGAAATAGTTGAGAGTTGGTTCCTCCTTGCAGAGACTTAAGGCTGGAAGTTAGTGACAATTAGTGGTGAAAGCCACTCTTTCCCCCAGCAGCAACAATGCCCTGCTTTGCTTTATGTCTTTACTGACATTTACCTATTCAGGTTTGACAGGTGTCTCTTCTGGAGTCTGAATGACACTACAGCAGACAACTGTAGTAATATCTTCTACTCTGTGCAAAAAGCTCTTCCTCTTCCACTCTTGAGGTTTCAGAGCGGAGCTTTTCTAAGCTAAGAGCACAGAGTTTTAAAGAAATGTGTATATGTTAGTGTGTATGTCCATACACACACACACACACACACACAGAGATATATATGCATATAAACACAAACTCATCTTTTATTAATGTTATTGTGACTGTGAATATTGATGATATAGGAAGATGTAATATGATCTTATAAAAATAATTTATGAGTACATGGTAAAGTACAGGCTCCCATTGCAAGTCACTTGTTATTTGCTAATTAACAAAATTAAGTTTCCCAGACACAAATGGGAATTAGTGAGGTTTAACTGTATGTTGATTTTCGGTTGTTTAAAAATTTCCCTGACTAATCTCTTCATTGTAAGTATCAGATGTTCTTCAAGGTTAGCTTGTGTAACGCAGCACTGAGAGCAGCTGAATCTGCTCACTGGTGCCAATGACTCTAGACCCCCTGCACATCTTCCGTGCGTATCTACTGCTCTGGAGCATAGGTACCTGCAATTGTGTGGCTTTCATTGACAGATATGTAAGAAATGAGATGTGGTTTTTAATGTGATTGGCTCAGTTCCGTTTTGGTGGGTTTACAGTGTTGATCTCAGATCTCAGCAGAATTTATACAATGTGATCATACTGAAATGCAATATTGGACAGAAGTGAGAAGTACGCTTACTTGAAGATCTAGCTGTCAGATGCTCTGAAAGCTTCTCTGCTGGATGCGGATACCACTGCTGGGAGCACAATAAAGAAGAAATATTTGTGTTAGGAATTATGCTGTCTTTACTCAGCATCTCATTGTAACTGCATCAGGAGCTAGAACTTGCTCAGTTGCTGCATGAGCTCATAAGTGGATTGGCATTGCAGTATTCAGTCTTTTTTTGAGGTCAAAACATTACAATGCACTTAGAGTTGCCCCTGGCTAAGGCCATTTTAAACAAGAGAGAGAGAATGAATGAGATTTACAGCAAAGGTCCTTTCTTCTTTGTAGATCACTGAAGGATGGAGAGCCTCACCCTGCCTGCCTGTGTGAACTTGGCTATTGATCTACATAGCAGCAGGACCTGGGGTTCCTTGCAAGGTAAGGGCTTTGAAGCTCTTTAAGCTGTTGAATGCACGTGCATGTCCATAGACAAGGGGGTAATTGTATGCCTGGCGGAATAATCTCCAAGTGTCAAGAATTGTGATACATGACAGAAATGAAAGATGGGAGACAGGCCCATAAAAGAGTGATGACCAAGTCTCTTTTGAGTAAAGACCTCGTCATGATATGAGGCTCCCAACGAGAATGGTGTCACTTCAACCACTACCTCTTCAGGAACAGATTTCCATTCATATCTCAGCATTTGTCTCTGCTAATGGGACCTCTTTGTATGGAATAGCTGCTCCTGGAGAGCAGGATATGTTGTGCTGGTATCAGTCTTCATACCAGGCACAATGCATGAAGAAAACCAGTTTATGCTAGCAAAGCAAAGTTAAGTTCTGGATTACAAAGATAGGGGCACTGCTTACTAAAGAAAAACACAAAAATGAGGAAACTCAAACTTTAAGTACATCTGGCACTTATCCCTTGGTTTAGAGAGTATCTGAAGCATCTCTGAGCTTCAGAAACCTCAAGAGACCAATTCAGAACTTCTCCAAGATGGTATTTTTCAGTGGGCTTCCATCCACCTTTCACCATTATTTGGGACAGAAGGATGTTCTCCTTTTTGTTGAGTACCAATGAAGCTTTAAAATCTCTCTCATTCAGAATAGTAAACAATAAGTGGCTACCAAGGTAAAAAAACTATTGGTAGCTCTGTGGCCATTGGAGAACATATCTGTGTTCTGCATATTCTGCAAATATTGCAGCTGATAAGGAAGATGGACTCCCTTTTTTCAGCCCCATCTATCAAGCTGTTACCTGCTACATAAAGGTGAGGACAGCACAGTTTAATCTCTGTTTTTTTTAGATAGGCTTGTCCTTCTAAAAAGCCACAAGACATCAATTACAATTATTATTGGAAATCTTGTAGTTTGCACAAGAAAAGCCACGGGGTTTAAGTTTATACTAAAATCATGTGAGTATTCTGCATCATCTTCTGAAGGATAACACTCTTAACTGACTTATAATTAAAATCTCCTGTGCTTGGTGGAAGCAGGGAGGATAAACTGGTTACAGAAATCTTAGAAAAATAGCTTGTCTTCCATGTAAACCATTAGGCATGCCAGTATCATCTTTAAAACTTAAAATACACATACGTGTTTGTAGATTTTATGCACTGCTTAAGCATCTTATGCTACAACTAATATGCCTTAGTCAGCTATTTAATGTTATGTGACCCCTTATTCTTTTGTTCCAGTGTCACCAGTGTCAGACTGTTAAAGATTAACCTGACAATTATTTTGAAAAACACAATCTGACTTCATTAACCTCTTGTAAGGACACTTGATGTTAAAATATGCCAGTACCTATTTCTAAGCCTAACATGGTGATGCGCTTCATGCTTTATTGCCCTTAATGCTCTATTAGCAGATACAATTCACCCTTTCTTATAGTAAATGAAATCATTATATATTTATTTGACTCTTGGGTCTAAGATCCAGGTACTCTGATGTTTATTATAGAAGCTAACAAAATGTTTTTGGTGGGCCCTTAAAACCTTAATTGCTTTCTGTTTAGAGACGTCCATTAGCCATTACTGCTGAAAATGCTAAAATACCAACAATACTTCCATATCGCCAGTGAGACCGAAGCTGGGCAGTTCCCCATGTTTCTTGCTAATATTCAGAAGTCTCCTCTCCCATAGTATGTTTGCCTGAATAATTGGTCTCAGCCGCTCAGTTTGGCCTCTTAATAATTTCAAAGGTTTTATGATTTAATAACAGAAATTAATAAAATAAGCTTGATACCAGTTTCAGCCTAGGGCTTTCTTTCCCTCACTGCACCAGTAGTGAAGATGATTGCTTTTCTAGTGGTAATATTCTTCCTAGGCATCTTTTCTAGGGAGTGCTGTAGAGTTCATTGTTGTGCTCTGAATTCCTCTTATTTGTCTAGGGACTTTGGGTTTTGTGGTTTTGTTTTGTTTTGTTTTGTTTTGTTTTGTTTTTCTTTTGTTTCATGCAAGACCTTAGCTCTAGGCTAAAGCCATATAAAAAAAAGGGAAATTACAAGGGTCTTATCTCTCAAAGTAATTTTACTTTATTAATTTTTGGTGCTGATGGAATCCCAAGCAAACTCATTATTTGGTGAGTTGAGGGGAAGAAGGAAGAGGTAAAGAAGAGGCACCAGCTGTCAGACGGAGAGCCTTTCCAGAAAGCTTTAGACCAAACTTAAAGGAATAGCCAATGTAGACAAGAACAGTATTTCTCAGTAGGTGCAGTTCTTTGATCTTTCCTGAGATGTCCCCTATGACAGGAGTTTGTGAGAAACCAGTCTGCCGTCAGTTGTCAAAACTAGATCTGAACAATGAAATGGAGAGGGAAAAGCTCTCATTATCTTGCTGCTCATCTACATCTCTTTCTTGTTCCTGTAACTCTTGTTGTCTGGCTGACCTGGAGTCACCAGTGAAACTTCTGTCCTTGGTCTAGAGATGGGCAATGGGTTCTGTGTTGTGAATTGCATTGACTCTGAAAATGACATCAGGGACAACTATCCAATGATCTCCCATAGTAAAGCCCTGGATGACAGGGATAACTTAAAGGTCACACAGCTAGGTACAGACACCTGAGTTGCGTTTGCTTATGGTATCTGAGCCATATGGCACTGCAATGTGGTGCACAGGTGTTTCCTCATTCTAGATATATCAGAAATACAAAGCAGGCATAAAACTAGAGAGGCAAATTGTCTCTGTAGAGGGCTAATGAAGCTTCTGCAGAAATTCTGTATCTGCTTCTGGTAGACTTGTTTTTAGCCTACCAGGAGTACAGACATTGAAAAATACAAAAACTCTTTTGTCTCTCAGTCCTGGGGAAATATATTTGTCCAACTGCCTCCTGAGTTCTTTATGTACAGAATTACGTTACTTTCTGTCTTCTTCAAAGCATCCACTTGAAGCATGACAAGGTACTGTGCCAAGGAGGGTCTTGCTTTGAAATCATTAGACAAATCAGATTCAAATCATGCTGATAGCTCTGTAACATACCTAACTCTTTCTCTTCCCTTGGCCTCTTCCTCAAAGAGAAATGCCCTGAATTAGAATAAATAACTTTTTGCTTAATCTGGAAGAACAATACACAGACCTGTTTCTTTTCAGTGTAGTTCTGAGCCATATCTCAGGACTGGAATGCCAGTTCCATTGCCTGTATAAGCTAGGAAGTAAGTGACTGCAGGACACAAACAATAGAATTTTTATACATCTAATTCTGTGATTGTTCCTTTTATCTCCTAGTATTTAATGATGGGAAAGCTTTTTTTCTCTCATGCATAAGCTATAATGTTTGCAGGTGACCCTGTTGTGAAATAGAGTGAAACTTCCAGTGGAGTAGTACATTTTTGTGTGTTTGGATTCTGCTAGGAATATACATGTTTTCAGGATGTCATTCTCCAGGTAAGAGATCAGGGCATTACACTTGCTCTCTTTGTTCCCCCATTTCCCAATGTATTCCTGTATGACACAGCACTGGGCAGAGTAACCCAGGATGATCAGGAACCAGTTGCCAACCTCTGCTATGGGTATTGACCTTCAGAGGAGCTCACCAGTCTCTGTTAGCAACAGTGATGTGTGTGGATGCAGAGCTTGCTGCCAGTTCTGAGCAGGTTGACAGCTACATCGGTGGCAAACAAAAAATTCAGTGTCATTTCAGATACAAACCTTGCTTAGAAAACAATTCTCAGCGTACTGAACTCACAAAACACTCAAGATTGAGACACTAGAAATAAGAGCAGATATTTCTACACCTTCCACTCCCATTGCCAAGAAGGATTCAAGCTTTCTGGGGAACTCTCCAAATTGATCCAGATAGTGTCTACAGAGCTGGGCAGGCAGAGAAGGTGAATGGTGTTGGCAGCCGGGCAGAGAGCCAGCTAGCTGTTCTCTTCCAGACTTTCACGGCTGCACAGAGCATAGCGTCTCCCTGTACCACTTAGTAAATTTATGACATCACCAGCTGTTACCAGGGAAACACAGAAACTACAAATTTGGATCTTGGCAGCTAGGTGTAACGAGGAAATATCTTGCTCTTTTGGGGGTCAAAAAGGAAAGCTGAAACAAATTCCAGAACAGCTTTGAATTGGAACCAAGTTGGGGTAGGTTAATAATTCCAAACCAAACAATTATAGCTACTAAAGTGCCAGTGTGGTCCCTATTATGTCACTTATAGAAAACAAACATAGGAGATCAAGTGCAGGACCTCTAACTTCATGCAGCTTAAACATATCCTTCAGACATAAGACCATTACTGTTGACTTACAACTTCAGTTCTGACCAGTAGATTTAACAAGTTGCTTTTAGAGATGTGATATCCTCTGACCAATGATTTTTCAGAAAGTGTTGATAATTGCTGCTTCTTGAGAAAGAGTTTGCTTGTGTTTCACAGCAAAGAAAGTATGTAGTGCTGAGTTTTGATAAAATAGTGTGCAAATACCATTACTGTTGTGATGAAATATGTGCTTTTTATAGCTTTAAAAAAATGTGTTTTTTTGTGAGAACTGATGTCTTTAGACATGCATTTTATGGCTTTTAAGTGCATGATATTTTTGAAGTTACGGAAATCACATTTTTGTTTTTTAGTAGCATTAGCTGACGTTTTATTTATGTTGCATGTTTAAATGAAAACACTGCTTTTAAAAGGGATTATTATTGAAGTATTGAGTAGTTGAGACCCAGCTAATATTAGCTCTTTCACAGGCCTGTTTGATTTCATTCACATTGGACAAGATGTATAGCTCTGGTATGTACTTGAGTTACCCACAAATGCATGCATCTTTGCTGCAAGGGCAGATGGAGCAGGCTTGAGTGAAGACTTGAGCTGAACTCAGATCTGGAATTGTAACAGCTACTCTGTCTCCATTCATACCTGCAAGGCTGTGGGCTGTATGTGGCTGTACTTCCACGTGGTGATCCCATGTCAGAAAGGTAGAGGTTGTTATGCTCACCATATGTGGGGGAGATCTGAGATAACCTGTATGGGGTGTTAAAGACCTGTGGACTCACCCTATTTGGCTGTGTCTCCACTAAGGAGCAAAATTACGTAGAAAAAATCCCCATGTTGATAATCTGATGTCGAATATATCCATGATGGATGTTCTTATGTGGACATTGAGCAGCATTTCTAGCACTGTTCCATAACTGTCTTAAACAGCACAGGAACATGTTTAATCTGATTTGTGTCCTCCATATCAAAAAACAGACAAGACCTGCTTGCCAAACAATCAGTCTGTCTTTCCCCTGTTTTGTTGGTGGCCTTGAATCTTGGGATTTCTATGCCACAAGAGCAGTTTGCATAAGGTCTGGATCTTGTTATCTGGAACATGATTCCATGTTCCCTGTTGTGCCTTGTTTCAGTGGGATAATGACCAAGGAAACTGCTGAACCATGGATGGATTGCAGGGATATGTCATGAGAAAGCCATCCAGAGTCATCTGCCCACATGCTGTGATGCTGGCTCACATTTCCAAAGCAGAGTTGCAGACAGAGGAGATCATGAGTGCTCCAAAGAACTTAGCTATCTATGCAAGTTCCTTTTTAGTGAGTCACTTTGAAAGGCTCCTTTTTTGGTCCTCTTCAGTTAGACTGCTGGTTCCTCTTGCTTGCATGCCCAATCACAGTCCTGAGACTTGTGACTGGGGCTGCAACAGCCACTGGGGCTGTTGTCATGGTTTTTCTCTCCGGAATGGTGGAAATGTCATCCTTCCCCACTTTTTTAAGGGTATGAAAGATGCTTCCGAAGAGGAAGGAATTTACTTCTTTGGAAAAGTCAGGTTCAACCAGGATGGGTCCCCCACGCAGACTTCCAGGCTGGAGGTACGCTCTGGAATTCCCGTGGGGAGGAGAACATTTTGGTTTGTGTGGTAAATTCATGGTGTTTGCAATCTCTGCCATTTTTTTAGAACTTGGTGTACTCCTGTGGCCTGCGTGTCCATCCCAAGTACACTCTCCAAATGCTGGCTCCTCTGGAGCTACTCTTAAGTACCTACAAGTACTGTGGCCCTGCGTGAGCCCCACACAGGCCTTTAGGAAAATAAATGAATATGACAAGCTTGCATTAATCAGACCAATATATGCTATTTATTATTTCATATACACTGGCACTTATAATTGTAAATTACTACAGGGCACCTTCACATTTGTGCTGATGCTCTTCCTATATGTAGTGAAGTGGAACAGGAGGGGCAGTTTGATAGGGCATACAGGGACAGAAAGACAAGGAGCTGCTATATCTTGCTCTCTTCAGCATAAACATATTGATCCTGGACTCAGAGAAAGGAGAGTGAAGGGAACTCAGTGAAGAGTATCCTCAGACAATAAACTAATTGTCTTTCTCATGTTTTCATCCTCCTTTTTCTCAGGAGGCAAATGCAAAGAATTTTCCACACCTAAACCTGAGAGTCATTCGTACTACAGATGTATTTATCAAATTCAACTGGATGGGAACCCTGTCCCCTGAAGAACACAGTTCTGAAGAGCCAGAAGATAGATCATTACATCTGGTAACTGCATTGATGTGAGCTGGTAACAGCAATGGACACAGTGCAATTCTCTCCATTCCTTCTGGATTGCACTGTGATGGGAGAGATGATAAAGAAAATTTCTGCTATGCAGATTGTGATTATGATAAATGAAAGCCCTTCTAAAGATGACACTTTCTTGTTCTCTCTCTTGACCTTCTGGTGTATATTGAATCTTGGTTGCTGACTAAAGTGGCAACACAGATAATCAAGTTTTTAAAGGCCCTAATTAATAAATCTAATAACAACACTAAGAGAAGCTGAGGTGTATTCTCTTCTGACTAGTGAATGGAACTGGTATCACATTTTCCCTGTAAAAAAGCTAATTCTGCAGTAGGGTGGAAAAAAGGATCTGGGCTGACTTTCAGGCTCCAGTGGGCTGACCATTAGGAAGGAAGCCTTCCTGCTGCCTTCATTAGGAAAAAAGGGACAGTGTGTGAGAGACACTTTTCAAAGCAGTGCCTCATCTTCAGCCCTATGTTGAGGGATTTGGGATACCTAGTGGTGTCATTTAGAAAGGGGATGCACTGTCTGTGAGCTGACATAGGCCAGTTTTGAGTTGCTATGCTCCTCAAAAGGGACTTTGCCAAAAAAGGAGAAGAATTCATCACCTATTAGAACATATTTTGGCTGTACTATGCAAGCAATTTAGTAGAGTCTCTGTATATGAGTACTGGCAGTCTTTGAAATGAAAGAAATAGGGTTGCTTTGTGTGCACTGAAGAATTTTTGCTATTGACTTCACTGGAGCCATGATTCTTCACCAGATCCATATCCTGAAGGCCTAAAGTGCCCTTAAAAGGGCTACTGCAAATTTATAAATCATAATCACAGTCCCCAGTTGACATGACAACCAGCACTACTCCTGCTTAGGATCTAGCCCTACAAACCTGTAACCCTCTGTCTATACCATACTCAGCACTCACTCATGAGATTCCTTTGTCCCTACCTTTTTTTACTAGCACTTTTGTTCACCATAAAGAGCATCTTTTTTTAAAAAAAAGTGTTTGAAAGCAAATTATACTCCTGGGTACTTAGTGTTTCAATGTTTGGGCTTCAAACACGCTGGGACATGTTGATTTGTTTAATAGCTACAGTCCTTGCTGGAATGTTTTTAAATTGTGTAAACATTCCTACTAGTTTTATGGGTTTCTAAACTGTTTTTTTATGTGGGTACAAATTTAAGTTGACAGTGTTCTTTCCAAGCTTCCATTAAATAGGGCTATTGATAGAGGAGTATCTCTGAAATAGCTTTATGATGTCTTGCAGTGGAAGACTTTTCATTAACTCTGATCAGAAAAAGAAAAACAACCTGCCATGTATTTGTAAGTCTTTTATCAGTTCTTACTGTGCCCTAGTGTCTGTGGGACTCCTGCTGGTGGAAAGGGGAAGAGAAGAGAGCGGAAAAGTCCAAGGATAATTTAATGGAGAAAGGAATGTATTTTCACTGTACATTGTGTTTGCCAGTTACTATTATCATGCAGCCATCAAAGATCTCAATGCTTTGAAACTTCTCACTTACGGGTTGCAGTATGTTGGTGCTTTCCTTACATAACTATGTTTTACCTCTTTTCAAGTGTGTCAGTGCTGCTTTAAAAGAACAGTATAGAAAACTTCTGCAACTACACCATCTGGTTTCAGTTTTCCTTAATTTGGTGTCAGCCAAGCTCCTACAATCCAGATAATTAAAAGGGACAGAGCTAAACCTGCTGCATTTTGGGGATTTATGCCTACCTTTTCCCCCTGTAAATTTTGACCTTTTCAAAATGAGCTTTTTTTTTTTCCCCCCAGAAAGTGGAACATAAAGCAAATGTCTGCTACTTTTATCAGTGGAGCCAAATTCCATGTGTTCCGGCTGCTTTTCACTGACAGAAAAATTATTCCAAAACAATTAGAGCTTGTAAATGACACTGTATGTCACTGTAACAATAACATCTAACTTGGCCTTTTGCAAAGTACATATTTTCTCAAGAAATTTCAATCTAATAGGCAAAGCACCGATTATGATGAACTTGGGAAAATATAGCCTAAAGAAAGTAGTGGACGTTTGTGACTGTTTTGAGATCTCCGACTGGAGCAGTTTCCCGTTGAGGAACRTTGTGCTTGTGTTACACCCCGTGGCGGGGTTTTCCCACTTGCCCTGTCTTCAGCCTGGGTCCTGAAGGCTCTGAAGAGGGAGCAGCGGCAGCTTCAGTCCCCTCTGCTGAGGAGCTCCCTGGGGGAGGAAAATGTGCTGTGCATAAAAAATTGGTGTAACCATTGTCTGATTCTCTGCCTGATTACAGGACTAAACAGAGTTGGGGTGGGTACCAGTATATTCCATGTATACTTTTTTCCTCTGTTCCCAGTAGCATGACTGAGCCTTGGAAACAGTTAATGCGATTGTTGGGAGGCTTGATGAGCTGCTGAATTCTTCCTTGTCTAGTTTCCCTTGTCTAGGTTGCTTCAAATTATTGCTGAACTTTATTATTTTCACACACACACAACTTTTAAATCCATATAGATGACAGTTTTCATGCTGAAAATGCAGTTACACACTTCTCAGTCTTTGCAGCTGGTTGAGCACCAGTGAAAGAAATTCATTTGGTAACTGAGCTGGGAAAGGAAAGAGCTTGGAAATGTAGTTTCTAATGCTTTCTTGTAGATATTCCCATCGGACCATGCAAAGAACTCTTCCCATCTATATTATGAAAGAAATAGGAGAATATAAAATTAAAAAAAAAGTCTTTTAAAATTAAAACCTTTGAGAGCTTAATTAAATGTACTGTGAGAAAAATGTGTGGTTCACTTACAACTGTTGACATGAGGTTTATACATTAGTGCCAAGTCCTGGAATGAATAAAGCTTTAATGTTGAAATCAGGAACAATTGTTTTGTGCATTTTTTATGTTGCAGCATTGAGAAAATATATACTTAGATTCTATGTATATACTAAAAAGGAGGTTTTTGGATTGCAAGTAATGAAGCTAACTTGTTTAAAACTTGCAGTCCTCTTAAGAGGAATTTTTCAATCAGTCCCTTGAAAATTCAGGAATTTTCAAGGATTGCGTGGGATTTACATGAAGAATGGCATCTTGTTAAATCTACTTTTTGGTTGAAATTGCGAAACATATAGTTGAGGTGTGGTCATTTCAGCCTCGCTCATGCTGGATGCTGCCTTTCTCTTCCACAGAATACATGCCTAGCCTTGCTGCTGGATTCCGCAAGAGGCATACCATGGATGCCTTAGCAGAGCTTTGGTTCATCATAATGTGCCTCTTTCCTCTTATCTGTAACTGTAGCACACCTGCTTGTCCACTCATTTTTATCTGTTCATTTTTTCCCTGCATACCCTAAAGTGCTCATTCTGAGGAGGAAGCCCCCCTGTACTTCCACTGATCACTTGCACATTCTTAGTAGCATGTTTTCCCCCTGTGACTTTAGATGTTAATCCCACGTGAGGAGGGGAAACCCCCCTTTCAAAGGTAGCTCACCGGGCTGCCAGGCGGTACGCGGCCGCAGCGGCCGCTTGCCTCGCCTGCCCTCTGGCGGCGGCGGCGCGCAGCGGAGGGCGCAGCGGCAGAGCCCCGGCCCTACGCCTCGTGGTGCGGGGGGCCGGCCGGCAGCTGCTCCATCCGGGAAGCCTTGTCCACACAGCTGCGCTGGGGGCAAGCAGCTGCCGCTCCGGTGGCAGCGTTGTGCTTTGTCCCACGCCTCTTCCCCGGCCCAGCACGGGAAAATGCTTTCGGCCTGGTGGCGTGGGGCCAGGACGTGTCCAGTCCGGGTGGCACACCGATGCAGGACCAGGGGCAGGCATTGACTTTCCACCTTTAGGCAACTAGCTCAAATAGGTAATGCCTGTGCTGTAGGTACCTGCCCTCCTGCCACAGGTGATGGAGAGACTTATGCATACCTAGAGTCCTAGACCTTCGTAAGCGTGTGTGTCACGGCTGAGATGGATTTGCCCCCCTGGCAGCTAGGAAACAAATATTGATGGCTGATTTGGATAGACTTGTCTGTGCTGCAGCTACCTGAAGTTAGATGAGATGGAACCCAGCAATGGTTTGCAAGTTGCACCTTGCAAGGATCTTGATGGAGCAGCTCATGTTTCAGGGTGGAAGAGAGCAGGGAAGACTGAGGACTCATTTCTCTTGTGCACAAATATGATGTTTGCTATTCTTTCGTGATCAGCATAGGTACTTATATTGACACATTTAGTTTTACAAAGACACACAGTGTTACCCGCAGGAGCACCACATCTCCAGCAACTGGTACGTGGTACTTCACAGAAGTTTGGGAGTAGCAGAGGTAAGAATTGAGAACATACAAAAAGGGGCTGCAGAGGGGCAGCACTCAGAAATGCAGGTGTTGCTGCTATCATGTAGACAGAGAAGATGTGAAATAGATGGAAACCAGAAATATTTTAAGAAAGTACAGAACTCTTGGTAAATGTGTCTGCAACTCCAGACAGATGGAGATATTTTCAAAACAAGGCGGAAAAAAAAAAAAGGCACAAGAAGAAAGCTGAGCACTCTAGTTCCGAGATGTGACTTGGGGAACATTACACAATAGCCCCAAACTGAAACAGAAGATGAATTATTGCATGTAATGAGAGAGGCTGGGAAGAAAAACTGACCGAAGACGGAAAAACATATCCAGAGAGCTAGGGCAGACAAGAATCTCCAGGGAGAACATCACAAAGACTGACCTCATGATGGTCTTTGGTAGAACGCAGAGCTGGGAAGATCTGGCAATGTTTGTTTTTTGTTTGTTTTTTTTTTGTTTGTTTTTTGTTTTGTTTTGTTTTGTTTTGTTTTTTGTTTTTTTAACTCTGAGGCTCTGTATGGAACTATTGTATTGGAAATGTCAGAACACTTTAAAACAAAATTAATTTTAAACGTTGCTTAGATTAACATTTAAAATTATTGCTACTGTGTTTCAGTTTTCCAGGTAATTATTTCTTTATTTCAGAACACACAGTTTTTGGTGACTATATTCCATGTAGATTGTAGATATGCACATTCCGGGCAAGCATATTGTAAGTCCTTAACCCTGTCCTGTGTTAGCTTCATTATAAAGACCACACATAGAGATACTACATTCATGACCTAAGCTTGTTCTTTAGGAATGTGCCTATTTGTTTGTCACTAATAAAACATGATGTCTTTAAGCACTGAGCTCTATGCATACACGTCACCTATATAGGCGCCTTGGATTTTCAACATTATTTTTCCTATTTTAGAGCTATACCACCAACAGGAGAAAATACACATCAGTGATCAGCATCTCTAATGCTAGTTATATTTGTCATTATTTGAGAGTAACGAACGTGTAGGTATGTAGTTCTGGCATATCCCAGCAGCACTTTCTGTGAGTAACCAAACTGGAAACAACATATTTTTCCTTCTGAAGAAAATGTAGTTTCTGTCAGCAAGTATGCCAATAGTTTGCCCTACCCAGTTCCTTTTTCTGTAACTGTTTGTCTCGGATGTCTTAAAAATTTCCAGTGATTTTAAATCTCTAGCAAAGAGATTTCCCAAAAGCTGTCTGCCACAGAGGACTTAATTGCTTTGGGCTAATGCTCCTTGGCATGTGACAGCAGAAACCTCTCAAGAGCTGGAGGGTTAGTGAGTGGGATTAAGGTCTGGCTACCTTAGGACCATCTAAATTTGTACTGATCTTAATTTTACAAGGGATACAGAAGCATCAAACAGTTCCTGGTGCCTTTAGGAATCAAGAATGATCAGTGCCTGGGAAAATCTGTTTTGCTGGTCTCTGTTGTTTGCTACTGTGTAATAGATCTTCAGATACTTATCTTGAATTTAACCTATTTTAGCTAACTTTGTTACATTTTCTGTTTGTTTTTAAGCATTCCAATTATTTGAATTAATGGTTTACCTAAGAGGACAGATTATCAGACAGAGAATCTCTCAGGGGACAAAAGAGATGGCGAGCAGGAGGAGGACTGTGCTTGAGCAAGAATGTACTGGGATCATTCAGGCTGTGTTATGCTAATGTAACTTTCAGACAAGATCTGACAATGTAGGCAGGTTTGGGCAGCCTCTTGGAGTTTGTAAGGCTCCTGAGTGTGGCTTCACTCCACAGGGCACCTTGAAGTGGGAACGTTATGCAAGAGTCCAAGGACCTGAAACAGTTCACCAAGACTTTTCCACTCCTAACCCTGCAAACCACTGACACTATTCTCCAAATCCTGACACTATCCTTCCAAAAAGGCATTTGTGTTTCCTTTATTTCACTCATTCTCTGCTCGGTGCAAGAGGCTCTGGTGCCAAGCAACAAACAGTTGTCTTCTGACCTGGTACTGTGGGGTTCTGTGCACCTCTAATAACGTGCTAAGCACCTTCAATTTCTGTGGGCATCTCTGAGTGTTTCTGGTTGTCAGAAATGTTGGGGCTCAGACCCCACCCAAGTCCTCATTTGAAGACAGCATATGATCCCTCAGTTTCTCTCCCAGCAAAGTAGCATGTGTTTTTCAAGGGCACATGCCAACAAGGGCTACTGCATTTGTTCCATGGACCTGACCAGGGAGACAATCTTCCTTTATCATTTACTTGCCATTAACTCAAATTTCCATTACAATGGAAGAAACTCCCTTCCTGGGAAAAGTTCTCAGCGAGCCTGCAGTCTATCTGGTAGACCATGGTATATTTTTCTGCTTCTCCCCATGTTGTGACTTTCTACGGCCAGTTTTGCCCAGCGTTGGCTAGAATTATACTATGCAAGATAAAGGACAACTGTGTGATTCCCAACCGCCAGCTCACACCCTCTCAACATCTGTTTTTCTGGGTGTTTATGGTTAGGCTTTGCTTTGCTACCTGCTGCACAGTGTCATGATTCCTAGCAATGAGCAATACTTGTGTTTTCCTGTTCACCGAGTTTTCTTCCTGGACTGAATTTTAATCGTGCGCGTGTGTGTGTGAGTGCGCATGTGTAAGACCGCATGCATGCGCGCGCGTGTTTTAAATTAGCCTCGCTAGCTTCAAAGTCATATGAAATATCTTTCCACAGATAAAGTGTTTTTGGTCACCATGAACAGGAGAAGAGAAAATAGTAAGAATCAGGTAACCAAGCTGGGCACAAAACTGGAGTGAAGAGAAAAGGTAACTATAGAGACAGGATTTCCCCTGGTAAAGAGGAAATAAATTAGCATCATGACTCAATAAATTTGGGCAAAAGTTCCAGTCTGGGATCAATTTTGAAGGTCCCTGTCTATATGACTTTTAATTGATGGCCTTACATAATGGTGCTGGTGGTTTTCGGCATGAGTTCACCTCCAAACACAAGAGAAATAGCAGGAACAGGAGTGGCATAAAATACGGATTGATTCATCCGACTAGGGCAACTGGACATTGAAACAGACTTCATCCCTGTAGGAAAAGATGTCTCTTGTGGTGTAGTTCCATTAGATGGAAGAAGTCTGGCAAGGAGGAGTCTGACCATTCATTTCTGTAATTATGATGAAAGACCGACATTGCCTCAGGGAATCAAATCTGCTCCATTTGTGTGTTCTGAATGCCTAAGGAGAGGTACCCAGATCTCATAGGCTCCATCAAAGCTCTGAATACAGCTTCTGGCCCCTGTGGAAAGTAAGTCCCTGCCTTCAGGTACTGCAGGGGTTATAGCTGAGAGGAGCACCGACTGCTGTGGAAGGTGTGAGAGGCAGATAAGAGGCATCCTGAGAGCTCACCACAGGGGCATAAACCTATCTGAGCAGATACTCTCACAGGGAAGGAGCTTGAGAAGCAGGACATGAAGTAGTCTTATTTTTAGTCCACCTACCTGGAGGTGAGGCCCAGGGAAAGACCCAATGGGTTGTTAAGGAAGACTCACCAAAAGTGGTCAGAATCCGAGTTCCCTACCAACTACTGCAGTGTGAGCCTTTGTGTTGTTACACCTCATTGCAGCCAGTGTGAACCAAGGACTCGGCATTTTGGAGGTGGAGGTTGGGCATGCTTTTGGAGATGTCACTTTCTCCCTTAGACCCTTGGGAAAAAGATGAGGTCTGCTGGATCTGTTTTGATCTGTTGGATCCACTGGAGAACACTTTTGGTAGCCCTCTGCCAGGAAATCCAGATATGTAATGGCACAGGTTGCACCCAATGTGAGACTCTTCTGCTGGCAGACTGGAGCCAAGATGTCTGGCAAGGCTGGTCCAGAATGAATGAGTGAAAGAGAGCCTGCCTCCAAATTGCAATCAATGGGGAGGCCATAACAGCTCAGAACCCTCTAGTGATGGCAAGTTGTGCAGAGGTGACACTGGCAGTACCTCACAGATGCGGCAGGGATCACAGCTCAGAGAATTTGTGTTGGGGTGTTTGATCTCTGATTTTTAGGGACTTGACAAGATTGTAGCAGTGAAGCTGAGTGGAGTCTTGCATCTGATCTGTTGATGTGCTATGATAAACTCACAAAGCRTTAAAGTGACTTGGGCTCCCTGTGGAAGGAATTTTGTTTAGTGCATAAATAATAAGTTCATTTGTCGTACTCTTCCCAAAGAGGAAGGCTTTATGTCCAGACYGGTCAGTTCTCAGGACCATTTTGCCAACCTGCCATTAGTTCTCATTTATAATTCCCGTGGCGCACAAATGTCCATAACATCAAACACTTGCTTGATGGGTTTTTGCTGGGTACCCAGAGCAGAAAAGCCAGGGTTGCAGAAGCGTGCATATCAGTGGATACCCAGGAGAAGTACCATCAAGACCCTTCATCATGGCAGTTTCTTGCAACAGAGAACACTGGATTCCTGAGCTTGCTGTGACTCATTTTGATTACAGAAATAGAAGAACTATGCACATCAGTGCATGCCATGTTCAAGTGAGCTCCTCCTGCAGAAAGGCTGTGTGTGCCTAGATGGAGCCCCAGGCCACCATAGCTACCTTGCTCTTAGTACCTGGGCCATGCTGGTACACTGGTGAGTATTGAAATCAAACCCATCGTGATGCAGAAATAAACAGAATACCCCCAAGCGCTACTGTAACCAAACGAGTGAAATACAGGCAGGACAAAAAATTGTAACAAAACAGCACCAATTCTTACCGTGCAACTTTTTTTGCCGTAGACCTGGCTCAGTGGCACATCTCTTGAACTGTGCAGAAGTGGATGAGATTTAGATGCTCAGAAATAAGGTATCCTGCTTGGTCCTTAGAGCAATAAAATCATACAGCTGTGCTTTGTCACTTGGACGTGAATGCTCACAGGGTAGGAGCAGGCATTAGACCAGCCAGGAGCAGTAGCAAGGTTTACCATACTCAAAAGAAAAAAAAAAACCCAAAAGCTAGAAAGCCTCAATGTTTCCAGTGCCGGGCTACAGCTGGAGACAGTCACAGGAAGTCATGCCACAGCTTTACTAAACCCCATTTTGACAATTTCACTTCTACTGCCTGTGTCAGTGACCCATGCCCATTGTGTACCCACACAGGAAACCTGCAGTAGAGCGGCAGTGCTGTTTGATTCACTTCTGGTGGGTTTATGTGAGGAAAGCATGGGTCCTGTGCAGTCGTTGATGTATAGATTCAGATACTGATGTTTCAAAAAAAGGATTTCTAGGCTTTTCCACCAGTTTGAGTGAAAATCATCARAAGCTTAGTCCTTTTTTTTTTGGCAACTCTGCCTGTTGTCCAGCTGTAATTGGCATAGATGATGCTGAATTTTTAACTATACTGCACAGTTATTAGGTAATGTCTTTTACTACTTYGAGGAATAATAATGAAATTGTCAGTATCTGCTGCAGTGGCAATGGTGCAATGTTGTCTTGTAAAAATATGTTTGCCAATGCGAGTACTGCAACAGTATTATGCAGGCAGTGAAACCTTGAAAACGTCACTTACTATCCTGTTTTTTCTTATCCAAACTGAGGTAAATCTGGTGAGACCGAAGAGCCTGCGTTGTGCGGGCCGCTCTGCTGAGTTTCTCTGTGTTGTACGAGTACCAGTGGCTCAGCGGGTGGCTGCAGGCATTCGGGTGGCTCATGTTTTCTTTGGAAAATCATGCTGCCCAGCATGGGCCGCCCCACGCCGTGGCCGCGGTGGGAAGCTGGCCTCTCCTCGCCCTGCTCGCTGGGGAGGCAGCAGAGCCTCCCCCGCGCGGGTAACGGCCGCCTCGCGAGCGGGTAACGGCCGCCCGGCGGGCCGCAGTGCGCGCGGCCGGCCGGCAGGGGGCACCAAACCCCTTCGGGAGCGCGGCGGGCCGGGCGCTCCGGCGGGCCGCGGCCGGGGGTGCGGGGAGGTGGGTGGCGGTGGGGGTGCGAGGCGCTCCTACGTGCCCCGAGCCCTCAAGCCCCGAAGTTTCTGGCTGCTGCCGTGTGCTCCTCCCTGCCTCCCCGGCTCCCAAATAACTCCGACCCGCAGCCTCAGCTGCTCACACCATGCGTGTTTAGGGGAGCAAGCCCCCCAGCCGGAAGCCCAGCGCCGGGGATGTCCCTCAGCCTCCGGGCACGGCAGGCAGCAGCCGCGGCCCTCCTTCCCCTGCGGAAAAAAGCGTTGCTGTTTTGTTAGCGAGACCCTTAGCCGGGAAAGTGTTAGCGCCGGGGCTTTGCTGGCCAGGACGTCGCGGGGCTGAGGCCGTGGGCTGGGGAAGGGGAAAGGAGGGACACACGTGCGGCTGCTCCTCCGTTTCCCGGTGCTACACCAGGCCGGGGTGGGGCGGGGGGTGAGCCTGCACCCCTCTGATCCCGCCCCACACCTGAGATCTGCTTCTGAGCCACCCTCCCGAAGAAGGATACTCTTCCTGCCGCCGGGCCTTCTTCCCTGCTGGCCAGCGCTGGTCTAAAGAGGGAGGCCAGAAGATGGCAGCCTTGTCAGGCGGCGGGGAGCGGCATCCCAACGGGAAGGGCTGAGCGGCGGCGGGCTCCGGCGGCTCTCCCCGGCGGCTCCCCCCTTTCGGGACCGGTAACCCCCCGGCCTCAGCAAGCCCACCACCTTTGTGGTCCTGCGTGGTCAGCATCGTTATCAGGCTGCCAACATGCAAGGTTTCGACTGTATTCAAAACGCCTTAGATTGCCATCGTAAAGACTTTGTGAAGATCAAAACTCTGAGGTTAAGAGTATCCTACTGAAAATTTTTCTTACTGCAGGGCAGTTTTGCACTGCTGCCCCCAGTTTATTAAATGCACCACAATTAGCTGATATCGTGCCCAGTAATTTGACATTTTTGTTTCTTGACAACTTCCTACATCTTTTTAGTAGCTTTTGTTTGGGACAGAGGTTTTCTGTGTATTCATTGTCTCTTCTAAACGAAGTGCTATGTGTAATATTCAGACATATTGTGAATAAGCAGAATTTGTTAGCTTGTTAAAATGAAATTATTCCTAGTTAGCACAGGATACAATCCTATGCTTAGGCTTCTGACTCTCATTTATTTGGCAGCACAACTTTTTATCTTGGACGCACACTTTCAGTGCTACAAATTAATCTTCGAGGTGAGACACCGCGTTGCCGCTGGCAAAGAAACCTTGCTTTTGTAGTAGTAGTGACTAATTTACACGCCTGCCCCCGCTCTCTTTCTAGCCTTCTATTCATAAGCAACATATCAAGGGTGGACGAATGCCAGCAGAACAGCCTGTCTTCAGGAAAGATACTAGCTTTTTTTTCACCCTTGCTTGACTCTCTACTTGTGCTGGCACAGAAAGCCTGTCAGTACAACCTCCATCGTTACCTTATTTTTCCTTGTTTCCTTTCCTCCCACTCCAGGTCCCTCCAACCCTTCAATTTCTTCCTGATAAACATCTTGACGCTGAGGAAGGTGCTAACAGGAATTTGTGTGTGTTTTAATTTATAAGTCATTCCTTCTGAGATTGATTTCGAGGAAGCAAAAGTCTCTTTGTAACCGTCACCTGAATATTTCACATCTGATACAACTGCCTTGTCTTTTTTGCCCAGGTTTATTACAAGCTGCCCCGTAGCCACCGAAGCACTCGAGCTTCTTGCTGAAAGTGCACCCAGCCATCCCTTTCCGCAAGGCGAGGGAGAAAGGAGGTCTGCAAGAGTTCACATTAATAATGACTCTAAATGCCCATTTCCCACACATCTTCGCTAGCACAAACAACGAAAATAGTCCACTTGCAGAGAACCTGATTCAGCTTTCTTGCATTCCGCAATAACAGATGGATTGCTAGACTGTTTACTGTTGCTTCCCACAAACTTCCTGTTAGTAAACTCCTGTATTATTTATGAAACAGAAAAATTACAAAGAAGTATCTTAGCTGATTACTGCCTGCTGGTGAACCACTGCCAGAGAAACTTTTTATACAAATATGTGTATGGGAGCAAAGATCACTCCCACTGCAGGTTTTTTTTGTATCATTTTTACAATTGTTTGTTTCACAATATACCGTGACCCTGGCTGGACTCGTGGCCCTGTTGTGGTGCGCTCCCGAGCAGGTATTTCCTGCACCCAGACATTTACAGTTGAATTGAGATGTCTGTGAATGTGTGAAGGAGCGAGGGGGAAAAAAAAAAGCATGCATGCATATTACAGAGATCAGCTATGAATAAGAAATATTTAAAGTCTTTTTGTTTTACAATGACAATGATGAATGAGATGTTAGTGATGTGATATTAATCTCTGCTGACCTAGCTTAGGAAGCTGGCTATCTTGGAGCTGTTGGCAGAAAACAGAGAGAATAGTGCTGTATCGATCACCTTCATGCTACTTCTGACATAAGTAGACAGTAAATGTGAAGAAACTTTATTTTCCTCTCAGTTTGGCTGTTAAACTCCACAAAACACATGAGCTGAGAAGAGCACTTTGTTTGCACTGCATACTGTAGGTTAGACTGATTTTTGACTCTCAGTGGTGTGAGAGAGGAGGCCAGCCTAAAATCTGTTTGTACAATTATATCAACAGAGCTAGCAAATCTTGAAAATAGTCTGTAATAAAAAAGAGCAAAATATAATGCAGAAATATGAATCTTGTATATTACCAAAAGTACTTTTAGTGATTTTAGAAATAACACTTGACCTAACATAGTCATTCTGTTTTTTAAATAGTTGCTATTATATTTCACTGAGTTTCTATTCTATTTATGTATTATGAACGAATCGGCTGCTCCCCCTGATATCTGTGATTATAGATGTGCATTATATATACGTACAGAAACAGAATGAAAATTTTCCTGATCTGAGACACAGATAACTCTTCCTCAAGATTTTTTATTTGATTCCCTAGACTGAAATCAAAACTCAAAACTGCACTGCAGATTGAGCACTTTCTAATGTTAGCCCTGCTAGCACGGATCATTCATTGTGTAAAGTTTAACAAAAAAAGCTGCTGTGCATTGTAGGCAACTGCAGGACGCTGATTAAATCATCATATACCTTTATAAGATCTGTATTTGCAAAGAACTGATATCAGATGGAACAGGGCATTTGCTGATCCTGGGGCAGAGCTCATTTCTGAGTGTTTGTGTGAGACAGCATCACGTAACCGATCACTCATTTAAAGTAATAGTAAGAATGTGTCTTCTCTGATCAAATTCTCTCTTTTCTCTGCCTTCTTAAACGCCCTCACTCAGAGCTCCTACTGACAGAAAAAGAATCCGATATTATTAAGGGCAGATGATCAACGGCAGTATCTCCTGGTGCTTCAATCCACCAACAAGAATCTTGTGACAGATGTTTCTGTGCTTTATGCAAATAGGAACTTCATGGATCAGTTTTCCTTTCCTCCGTGGAATATATGCAGCTGGAAAATAGAAATCCGGCTCCACGGCATGAAGCAAAAAAAAATCGTGCCACTGACCAAACAGGCAGCCGAGAGAAAGCAAGCCGTAGATGTGAAATCGAAATAATTATACTGCTGGTTCTTAGGATCACTTCTGGGCGTCTTAATCAAGCAGTGTACGTGATGATACAGGTTTTGTGGGCTTTCTCTGCAACGACACTGTCGCTCACAAGTCGTTTCTGAAAAGGGAAAAAAAAATCCTTCCCCGGTTGTGCAAAATGTTTCTTCACAAATCTTTTTTTTTTTTACCATTTCTGATATGCTGTTTTCATTCTCACAGTAGTTGCGGATAGCTGTATTAGATATAATACGTAAGTGTATTAAAAATAGTGAAGTTGAGTTTGCACATGAAGAAAGGATTTCAGCTTCTTATATGTTATAAATAGGGTACAGACATTTATATAAACTGTATGGGTTTAGTTATGTTCTTTACAATAGCACAGAAAGCTGGATATTGTGAAAATGATTGATGAAAAGAAGGTGGAAAATTTCCTTTCTATTTATTAAAAGAAAAAAACAACCCTCAAACTTAGTGAATTAGTGGAGGTTTAAAGGAAATATAGTCTTACAACTTATTGTATAGTATATAAAAGAACATTTGTATTTAGTAATTTCTATAATATCATGCAATAAGGACAGGTTGTGGAATCTCACCTATTATTACCCTAGAAAATCATGAAAGGTGGTCATCCTAAATGCAATTATTTAAAAAATGCTATTTTCGTTACTATTATTAAATAAAATTAATACTGTTATTTTAGACTGATTTGGCCTTCTTCTAATTTTATATAGTTCTTTTAAGATTTCTGTGCAAGTATTTTTTATCATCAGACATCAGAACAAGTCTCATGAATTGTTAGTCAACATGTCTGTACCTTATTTTCTCAGTGAGGCTTTTGTTAATCCTCTTGTGTATTTCGGGTGTTTTAAAATCTATTGTGGGTCACAAAAATTTTTTTCCAATATTTTCACTTAGAATTTAATTCAAAGCCTGAATCTGGTACGGTGTAAACATTCAGACGGGAATTATGATAAATTTTCTTTATATATACACAAAGCCTGGTTTTGTATCATGGTATTGTGTAGAATCTTGTCTCCATTTCATGACTATTCAAATGCTGGGAAGAGATCTTTATTCAATTCAGATGTACTACATAATTTTGTTGAAAAGTCCCTTTCTGTACTTCTTCTTTCTAGTTAAATTTACAATAAACATCACTGATTTTACGTAAATTTATTTTAATTGAGTTCCTTAAAAAAAAACAACGCCCAAAGATGTAGTGCCAATACTAGGAAAAGAGCAAAGAAAGGAACTGCATGTGTAAATGACTATCATGCTATACTGAATCTAATTCAGATGAACAGCAAATAATTGGCAATATGTTTGTACGTATTATATCATGTCTGCTTTTGCAAGTAGCTGTGCAGCTAGTGATGTTCTGCAGGTAAGGTACAGTTTCAGCTAAGACCTGTGTCTGAAGAGTCAAATACCATTCTAGAATCAAGTATTAATAGAATAAACTTAATTTTAGTTTTTTATAAGTGCAGCTGCATTTTCTATTTAATTATAGGTTCCCACAGTAGTAATTTTTCCATGACCTGCTCAATCTCAAAAGTCAGAAAATTGCTTCTTTTTTAAAGCTGACAATAGCACGGTATGTTTCCAAAGGAAAAAGACAAATTACAGAAAATCATTACTTTAAGCATATTTAAATAGCCAGGAAGAAATCCTAATTGAAAAGTTTGCTAAAATGTGAAAAAGTTAGCAGTGCTTTTTTTAAAAAAAAAAAAAAGATTATTCTCATGTTGTTTGTAGCTTTACAAGCTGCTTATGATATGATGCCTTTCCTTTCTCTGCTCACCCTCTACCCCCCTTTCTTTCCTCTCCGATAAGGTTAGACAAAACATTTTTAGGAAGCAAAGTTTTTAACTGGAGAGTAATTAATTTGTAGAGGTGTTTAATAATCTAAATTGATTATTCCTTGTGAAGCTGATACAAAGGTAATGGGAATCTTTGTATTTCTTTGCATGGGCTTCAGAGCAGTCTATGAGCCTTTATTTTCCAGTAGTAGCTAGTTTCCCTAGTATTTTAGAAGAATTTTGTAACTGTATAATTATCGTAATATACGTACAGATGATATAGTAGCATATTTATGTTAAACTTTAACATGATTCAGGTCAATAATTGACCTAGAAATGAGCAACATTAGAGCAATCCTTAAATGAGTATGTGTTTAATGAAGTCGTTGGCTCGTGGGGTGGAGTGTGACTGCAGCAGGGYTGGGGCTGCCGGGCAGACCCGGCGGAGGCGTGCAGCAGAGTTCTCCTCCCGTGTCCCGACCTGCCTCGTTTGGGGGATGCAGGGGGGATTTACGAATGCTGTTTGCAGAGGAGTTAGGCAGCGTTGTGAGGAACCCAGCACCACTGTTTGCAGGCGGGGAGCCCTGGGATGGGGCTGTGGGGTGACTGCAACTGTTGGCGGCCAGTCCCTGTTTCGGCCCTGCTGCCCAGCGAAGGGGGGGTTTGGGCAAAGCCACTCGCCACACGGCATGAGGTGCACCCTGTGGTGGGCAGGGTGAGGAGCACCGCCATGGCTCCTTGGCTCTCTGTGCCCCTCACCGTCCTGGCCAGCTGCCCGCATAGTTGCCAGTTACTAGTCATTAACTTCATTACTGCCAGTTAGGGTATTTCCAACCACAGTTGTTTGGAAAGGGAAAAAAGAGGTATCATAAAATAGACTTGACAATCATGAAGTGCACCCCACTCCCTTCGGATACCTCCTCCCCAATAAACCTGTGCTCTTCCCCTGCTCCTCCGGTTCTTCTCCGGCTGTTTCCCACCTCCGAGCTTTCCCCCCAGCACAGCAGGGCCCAGACCCTTTCCCTGACAGCCCCCCAAGGCTGTGGTGGGGTTTTTGGCAGCTCATTTCCAGGGTTTGGCCAGAGCAGTGGAAAGCAGCTCCCAGGGAGCAGAGGCACAGCACCCCGGTGCTGTGCACGGGCAGCCCCAGGTCCACAGAGGATTTTGGAGGGGCTGGTGGGTGCAGGCATCGTGGGAGGAGGTGGGCTGGCCAGCAGAAACCACTGCTGGCATCTCCTCATGGAAGAAGAAAGCCTTCACTGGAGTCCCTTCTGCTGCCACAAAATATCTGAAAAAAGAGTTGTCTGCCGAGGTAGGTAGCCATGGTAATGTGTCTTCAGCAGTTTCCCCAAGGGAGCATACAGAAGAAGGAGTTGCTCTCCTTTATGTGCTGAAGTGCTCAAGCTCTTCCCCATCCCCGTGTTCTCCATTTCCCATCTCTAAATGACTGCAGCTCTTACAATTAGGCCCAGACCCATGGTCCTGTGAGAGAAAGTGTTGATTAGCATGATCCTTATTACAAAGAAGACAACCATTAGAGGAGGAATTTGCTGTATTTTTGTCTTATTTTCCATGAACCAGCAGGTCAGGTTTACCCAGGTGGCTCTCACTATAAGATACACAGAATGAGTATTCAGGAGAGTATTGTTGTCTCCGCACAAATGCTGGGGCAGTTCCATGGTGATAAGAACAGCTGGAACTCTGTCAAAGCCCATTTGAGCTTATTCTCCATGATGTAGTGATCTGACCCAAGCCATTTCTGCATGAGGCACTCCAAAAGTATTTGTTAGTTTTTAAAAAAAAAAAATTAATTTTAAAAGTTTAAATTTAAACTAATGCTTCTATTTTTGGCTCCAGTTAATCATCCAATACATTAGAGACGAAATACTGTTTTCAGTCCCTGTGTTGACCTAGACCTTATACCATATACCTTAGACCTTAGACCTAAGGCAGTGCAAAAGGACAATGAACGGGCTGGTTCCCGGAGTAAGGGGCAATCTGAAGCGAGCGGGGGGGCAGGACTGCCTCCTCCTTTTGTAGTCGTGCTGGCCTGTTCAGAGCGGGGATTCCCCAGTTGGTCTGTTCTCCGTGCCAGCACTGTTCCTCTTCTGGTTTGTACATCAGAGGAGCTGTGTGCAAAAACAATCGGCATCCAAGGATTGATTTGGTCAAGTCAAATGAAAAATGGGGTAAAGTTTGTCATACTTGCCTGATACTTTTGCTTTCTGCCACTTTGTTTCTTTCTTCACTGGTGTGAAAAAATGGGAGTTGACATGTGAGGGGGTGGTGGATCTTTCTTGCGTTTTTTTGTTGTTGGGCTAATTTTTCACTCATTTATCAGACTATGCTGTTGTGTTTTCTGACCCACCTGGTCCCAGACCATGCTGATCTACAGAGTCTCGTTTTCGTGACAGCTGGCTGATCACCAGCACAGCCGAGTTGGGGGACTCAATGGAAGGACCTTGACCCCCAGCCAGCATCTCTCGGGGAATTCTTTTTGTTGGGCGCTTTCAGGCTAAGGCCTCCCCCAAAGACAGAGGTGATTTCTATTTGCCAAAGTGGGGAGACAACAGGAGGAAGAATAAAGACGAAAATCTTCTAAGCAGTCAGCTGAACTTGTTCAGACTGATACCAGCCTGTGGTATTCAGACGGCAGCTAACCCAAGGTTTCCCTAACCTTGGCAGAAGTGCGGGAAATAGTTGCAGGAGGATGAAGTGTTCTTGAACTGTTTCTCCAATGTATCAAGCACAAGCAGGTTTTTCTTCAGTATTAAGCATGTGCCTCTCTTTTCTTCCCCTTTAAAGAAAGTTTTTATTGTAGACTATAAAAGGGAAAAAAAAATTCAATCTCTCTCTGTTTGTGACCCCTATGCTGCCTCTACATCCAAGGACAAAGATGCAAATCAGGACCTCCCCGGTATAATAGCATTTATAAGGCAAATTTCTTGCTAAAGTCTTACAGTAAAAGCAAAAGGTTAAAAGAAATAGCTGTGCTCAAGTGTCATTTTAAACAAAAAGGGAAAAAAATTAACCACATTCTTAAAAACATCAGCCAGAGCTTCCCTGGAAGCATCAAAAACAGCATTCCAGATAAAAGCAGCATGATGTGAAAAGACCTGATCAGCAACAGATTGATGTCTGGGCTTGGGGACTAATGTAAGAACTTAAAGACTTGGCTAGAGACTATATCTTGAGAAGCATAAACATATAAGAGGATGCCAAACCATGAAAGGCTTCCTYTGCACTGAGAATTCAGAAATCGGCGTGTTGACAAGCAGGGAAGCCAATGCTGCAAGCAAAGCACACAGGGTGCTGAATAAACGCAGCCTTTGGGAGCCTAGGATGAGATCTAGAAAGGGGCCAACCTATTTAGCCACAATTTTAAGTCTCTACACCCAGCATTCAGGTGCTGTCAAGCCTTAGACCTCCCTATCCAGCTGCCAATGCTGACATCCCATGGACTGGGGCAGCCAGGTTTGATTCAGAAAGTGTGTGCTGGTGTTTGGTTTTAAGAGGGGATGGATAGACTTCCAGGAGACTGACTTTATAGCAGGCTGGTTGAGCCATTTGTTGAGGTGATGGGAGGTTTAATTTCCTGCTCAAATGCGCTGCATTTTCTGCCCGTTGGCTTAGCAGTAGGCTCCTGGAGTGCTTCCCTGGAAGCCATATATACCTCCTCCCGTGTACCGGGTGAGAGCCTGGAGGCTGTGTGGGGTCTGAGCTGTCCTTCGGCTGGCACAGCACGTCAGAGGCAGATGTACGCCTCTGCAACCCCAATCTCCGCAGTGGCCTCCACGGAGCTACTGCAGCAGGAACGCTAGCTTTAAACACTTGAGCAACAGGCAAAGCAAGGGAACAGATATGGCTCGTGTGGTCCTTAAACGTGAGACCTGGTCCCCCTTTATTAACTGGGGAAGTCTCTCTGGGATGCTAGCAGTGAAGCAGTATTCTTCTCTTGTGAGAAAAAAATACAGTTTTCCTCTAGCTGTACGTAAAATTGGATAGTTCAATAACTAGCCTAGAAATAACAGATTTACAAATGAAGCAAGATAGCTATGAAAAAGCAGTTGTTAGGGAGTTAAATAGGTCCTAGCTAATGTGCAGTCTGATTTTTGACGGATAAACTCAGTTTAAAAGCTATATTCTAAGGAAAATAGACATATCTGCAAAAATATGGGATGTGCATGTTGTAGTCAAATGGAGAGGAAAAAAATAAACTCTTCACCTAAAAGAGCAACTTGAGAGGGCAATCCATAGGAGAAAACACCAATGGCTTCACCTTTTGCATTTAGCGAAACCCTACCATGCGACCGCCCCAGCTAAACCCTGCCTTTCCCTGGTTTGGAAGAGATCTTGAAAGTCCTTTAAACTTGTTGACTTGTTCCACTTTTGCCAGGCCTTCCTGCGCAAGCACACTGATCCAAACGCAGTCATCCCTTGAGACGTACTCATGTTATTGTCAGATATCTCCTGGAGGTTGAACACCTACCCTGGGAGGATGCCGGTAAGTACTGCAGGCACCTCTTCTTTTAGCAAAGCGATTAACGACTATGCAGCTGATGGCTCTCATTCTTGTTCAGTTGGCAGGGATGGTATCACTAAACTTGAGCTCACTTGTCACAATGGCAATAGAGTTGGAATTTAATTATCTGCTGGAGAGAAGCCCTGACAGCTGTGGCGTAGGTTTTTCAATGTGGATGTTGCCTGGATCGCAAGAAAAATATCAAGGGCTGGTGAGAACAGCCATGTTCTAAAAGCATCTCTGCCTGGGGTAGACCACTGCCTACCAAAGAGGTACGTACAATTATCTTGAAGCTATTTATTGACTGTCGTGTCAGATTGTGGTTAAAGTTTATCTTTACTGAAAGTTGTCCTCAGGAATCCTTTTACTTCATCAAAAGTAACTTTTCTTTTCCAGGGCTTAGGTTGGAAGCGCAGCGTTTGCTTACCGCATTACCCCTGGGTTTGCCTCTGGCTTGTGCTTCCCGCCGGAAAGGCGATGGGTCTGCTGCTGGTGCCTAAAACAGTGCCGGTCTGTGATGGCCTTCTGGTAGTGAAACCATTTTACTAGCAGCAGCATCAGGTAAGACCTCATCATTTTCTAATGGTAATCGTTATCATTGATAAACTAAGGAAATGGTAGCTGAAAAAAAGGGCAACTGTTTTGGTTTTGGTTTCTTTTCTTTTTTTTTTTTTTTAATGTAACATTCCCTTAGCTTGTTATGATGCCCACTCCTGGGGACCAGAACCAGGGGACTGGGTTTTTTTCATTTTTACAATTTTTTTTTCTTGTTGGCAAACAAGTACTCATACCAGTAGCCCTCTGAAGTCACTGACATGCTCTGAGATGCTGAATGCACTTTTAGAATGATTTCTATTATACACTTGCACAAGTAAAGGACCCCGTACTGTGAATAGGAAGTTGCCCCATTTGGCATTTCATTGCCCTGCCGCCAGCCTTGGAGGAGTACCCCACCACCCAGAAGCACACACACCTTTGGGAGCCCTAAAGGCGGACCAAGATTCACCTCCTGACTCGTGTCCCTGAATCCGCTGACCTCCCAGCATCCAGAAATATCATCCCTCAAAGATCGGAATAGAAGCCCCTTTTCCGTGAGGAATTTGTGGGTGCCAAGCTACACCCATGGACCTGCTTTCCTTCTCACACCCCAGAGGCTACCACACGTGCCTCCTGGGACCTCCTGGCCACGTCCCCTGGGCTGCAGGTGAGCTCACCCTAAACCCTGGGGTACGTGGCTGCAGTCCTTTCCTTCCCCTCCTGGGACCCAAGCAGAAAGCAGACTTCCAGTGGYGGAGGGGCGGCATTCCATAACCTCCATTTAAAGAAGGGTGAGGCCTTCTTTGGCTCTGAAGATGTTTTTCTGCAACAGACTTTTCTGTTTGGAGCCTTTCTCTATATTTAAGAATAGGTGAACTGGAGAGTTGCTTGTGCACTCTTTAGGCCACCGTCAGATTAAACCGTATTTGACGCAAGCCGGTATTTCTTGCGCCTGTCACCCTGGAGCTCCCTGGGCTAAATTTGGCGGCTAGACCGTGCAGCTGGACTGCCCAGGCAGCAGGCAGGGCAGGGATATTGCCTGCCCGTGCCCTGCCCAGGGGAGAGGTAAGCTGGTAAGGTGTCTCTGTAAGGCTCTGTGCTGCTAGCAYGAGCTGAAAGGGAGGATCTGTCTGGGAGAGAGCTTTGGGAAGGACTTTCTTCTCCAAAAAGCGTGTGTGTTGTAATCTGTTTATTTTACGCACTGGCAGCTCTTGCTGACTGCTATTAGGATCAGAAAAAAATTTGGAAATTCTGGAGTTAAAACTCTGTAAGTTGCATGAAGATAATACTTAATAAACATGAATACATGGTAGGACTTTTTTTTTTCCATCCTCTTTATATGACTTTTAGACTTACAAGCTTTTATCTTATTTTATGAGGCCATGTGAAATAAATTAAATGTAACACAAGATGCTGTTAAAAAAGATTTTATGACATCAAGAACTGGTTCTATATTAGGACCAGATCCTACATAGACTTATGGATGTGAGTAATTTTGCTCCCATAGATAAGCTATTGAATCAACCATGGCTAACCATTTAAATGTTCAGAATCAGGCCCTCATTTTGGACGCACTTCTCATTGTTAAATCAATGTGAAAGTGAAATCTGTCTCCTCTCAAAAGGAAATTGCCAAGACTTTCTATGCTGAGATTTGGGATCTGTAGAAAATGAAGCCTTTTTATTTTTTCTTCCCTCCAATAATCTGTTCAGTGAACAAGCTGTGAAAAATAGTTCTATATTTTTTCCATGTGATGTAGCAGACGGTAAATTTCCATTTAAAAGAATGATCAGAGTAGCTGCTGGCACTGAACTCTGTTGTCTTAGTCAAATCTACTTACAAAGAGTTTACAGCAATACAATAGTTTATTATTTCACTCAGCCAGAAATCAGATGAAAAAGGCAAAGGGGAAGCCTGAAGTAGGTTCATGGTCAGAATTCTTTTCTTTCTTAACATCTTGGTTTTTTAAATGCAGGAGTTGAGATCAGTAGTTTTATGTGTAAGGAGGAGAATATTTCTTTTCACCTCTACTTTTGTATGCTGTGAAATAATCAGACTTCACACTTCTATAGTGCCTTTCTTCTGGGGATCTGAAAGCACTTTACAATTAAAGTCTCACAACACCCATGTGGAGGTAAAGCAGCATTGTTTGTGTACCTAATGCAGAATGCTTAACCTGATTCTTTAAGCACTATACAAGGACTACAGTAAAATAATGGAGTAGCCAAAGCAAATTAATCTAACTGAATTGCTAGGAGCATGTATATGTATATGTGTTTATATATATGTGCGTATGTATGTGTGTATGTGCACGCATGCATGCGTGTGTCTGCAGATATATATGTTGCTGTACGCCTTAGACTACACTTCATCCGCCCTGCAGGTCCTGCCCATTGTTGTCTCAGGTGATACGATGAGTGCTGCTGCTTCTCTCTGCACGATGGCTCAGGTCCATCTACAACTGTATTTCTTCTAGGAAACCTGGGGAAAGCTCTCATCGTCATTGATTAGGCTAGGATTACTTTTAAAAATTTAAAAAGCAGAAATATTCTTTTTCTTGATCACCAAGTTTGTGAAGGAAAATAATAGGTGGGTGGTGGGGACCCAGAAGGGGTCTTTGTCCCCTGAGCTGGGGCACCCAGACCCCCTCCAGCGGAGGCGCCGGCACCTCCCCTCTTCATCTCCCTCTTGCTGTCCCCAAGCCTGGTGGCCTTGCCCTTGCCGCTGTCGCCTCCACAGCCCCCCCATCCCCGGGGGTTTTGGGGATGGGCCCTGCGGCACTGCAGAGGGAGAGCTGCAGAGCGGGCTTGGCTCCCGCTGGGGCCGCCGGCTCCCCTCCGCGCCCGGGGGAAAAGGCAGCAGAGGGGCGTTCTCCTACAGCAGCTTAACATGGGGCTTGGCTTGGCTACCCAAGATGTTAGCAATGTCTACATTAAAATATGTTAAATTATTTTACAGACTTTACAGGAGGAGTGTTATCCTCCACGAGAGGGGCTTTTAGCATCATTTCTGCAGAGGTGTATTCCCTGTACTTTGCYGGACAGGAGCCTGCCCCACGCCCCGGGCAGGTAGAGTTGCGTTGAGTATTCCCATTTCTCCACCTTCGCTGCTTGGTTTTCCTGCTGCTGCGGAGCTTCACCCCACAGCTGAAGGCCAGAGCCACCCCAGCCGAGTGCGTCTGACAGGGAAGGCTGAATTCATCGGGGCTCTCTAGTTGCACTGTCAGAAATGAAAATGAAGTGAGGGAACTAAGCAAAACGGAGGAAACCCAAATCTTATTTCTATTTTTGGCTCAGTGGTGCAGCGTACCGGTCTTTCTCCCACTTGTGCAGCCTGGGAAAACGCACGGCTGAACCGTGGCAGCCCAACTTCTCTTTTCCTTAGACAAGTCAGATAAAAAAAGTATTTTCCTAGGGGTTACAGGATGCCATTATTTGCTTTGTTTGGGTCAAAGCTGTGGGGAAATAGGTCCACGCGACCACCGTGAGTTTGAAAGGTGGTCGGCTGGCTGCTAAAAGCAAAATGGGCCCTGATGCCGCTAGCTTCCCTCAGCCCTAGTCCCATGCTCTGTTACAATTTAAAAATGCTTTTGGGTCACCAGTGTTAGATCAGTTTCTTAATCTTCATCATGTCTTCTTTCTGCTAACTTTGCTTTGTTTGTCTGACGTAGGCTGTAAGATCTTCAGTGCAGAGAGAGCATCTTTTATCTCTGCAAAGTGTCATGCAGACTTAGGGTGGTACGTAAATATTTAATAATAATATTAGTGATGGAGATTAGAGTCCTGGAGGAATGTGTCTCCTCCCTTGCAGATGCAGAACATCTAACGGGAATTTTTTTTGTACTGTTTCATTTCTCTGGTAAGAGTTTCTCTGCTCATCCGTTTTCCAGTTGCCTCTGTCATCTTCTTGGTAAGGCTATTGGGACACGCTAATCTGGCTGGGAATGGCTTAATTAGAACTGGGCAACTAAGAGCTTTTTCAGTTTGGTGGCCCACCTGAGACTTTGAAAAAAACTCCCCTAAACTACAGGTTTCTTGTTACCAAAATGGAAACCTGGGAAAAAGGTCATACCTTCTGATATGTGTCTTCTGGTTTTAACCATCTTTATTCTGAAAAGTAAATGAAAGGCGACTACAAGTGATCTCCAAATCACATTTCAGAACAAGAAATTGAAATTTTCCATTTACAAAACGTCAGAAAAAAACACATTGGCTTTTCTGAAAYGCTCATTTTTGGACAAGACCCGTTGCCTTATTCAGTTCCTACCCTTGGCTAGTTGTAGCATCTTGAAAGCACCCCAAGAAGGCCGTGCAGTGCCTGACAACAGGCAGCGGCGTTGTCCTGCCAGCGCCCTGGTGCAGTGCCCACCGGCCCTTTGGTGCCAGGAGCTGTGCCGCGGTGCCCTGCGGGCAGCCGGCGAGGGCTCCTGCAGCGGGACGTGGGGGCACCTCTGCGGGGCATTGCTCCCGGCCGCCCGCAGAGACCAGGCACGCAGAGTGCCTTAGCTGGCTCTACGGAAACTGCTACACTGGTATGGTACTTATATCATATAAGGGCCATTCACAAAAAATGTTTCCTTTAGGTTGGGATAAGCTTCATCTCTCAAGGGTCCTTCAGGAGTGAAGGACTGGGAGAAATCCACTTTCCCCCGCATTTTAACAATAATCTTCGTGTGACCACGCAGAGGAGAAATATCAACAGCCTTCTGCTGGTGGTGCCTGGGCTGATGGCGTGCTGCCCCGCTGCGGGGGCTGCGAGCAGCCACACGGCCAGGCCAGATGTGGGGGGGAAACTGTCCTGAGGTGCCCGAAAAGGGGACATCTGTGAGCTCTCCTGCTGCTGGAGCTGGCGGTAGAGAGGGCTGCCTGGGGGATCTGTGCTCCCTGCCGGCAGCGGAGGGGCTTTGGTGCACTCAAGCCTGGGGCCGCATYGCAGGAGACAGGCTGCGAGGAGCTCAGAGCCGTCCCCAGCGCTCTGCTCATCGACCCTTCTTACTTCTCCCTTTTCAGTAGCCTAGACAATTAAAAAAACAGTTTGGCTGTATAACTAGATTAATTTTATAGGAGGGGGTTTATGCCGTACCTTACTTAAATCTTAAATTTTCTAATGATTGTAGCCAATAGCAATTAATTTAAAATAATTAAGACAAATATACACATCAAATTGCCAAGCACAACATTTTTCTCATTCATTTATGACTTAATAGACTTCAGTGTATATGTTCAGTCTTTACTAATTGCACAGTTGATAATTCTTTATGACTTCGAGGAGTTCAACATTTTCTATCTTTACTGGCTGCATCCTCTTAGCATAATCATAGTCTTAATTTTGTTTAACTTATGCTAAAGCAAAATATGAATCTAAACCACAGGAGGCAAATAAAACACGTCATTGTACAGTTTGCTACATTTTATAAAACAGGAACCATCCACCCGTTCTGTTCAACGGAGTAAATGGGATCTAACCACGCTTTAAGGACTGCGCTCATCTTTAAACTGATTAGTTTCTATCCTTATTACAAAATGCAGRCATCTATACCAGGTCTAACATCTAATTTTATATACAATTAAATGGGCAAGCCCTGCTGCCTCCAGCATAATCATTTCATCGTCATTATTTACCTTGAGGCTCCCTGGGCAGGATCAGAGCCCCGTTTTGCCCATTGCCGCGCAGGGCGGGATGAGCCTTGGTGCGGAGGGGGCCCTTGTGGTCCCGGCTGCCGCGGGCAGGATGGGATGGAGATGCAGAGAGAGGCCAAGCTCACAGCCTGGGGTCAGCGGGAGATCAGGGAGGACCTAGCCTTGTGCCCGGTGCCCGTCAGGCAGCAGGGATGGGGTGGGAAGGCAGAGGCAGGGGCCGTCGTGGTGTGGGGTTGGTGGGTGGGTAGGGGCAGAGCGGTGCTGATTTGGGACGCTGGAGCAGGCTGTGCCTGCGTCCCTGTTGGGCTGGCTTTGGGGTACGGTGCCCGTGCTCGAGGCAGGACCCGACTAAAGGCTATGCGGACAGGGCAGTGAAGCAGGGCTGGGGTGCTCGTGGGGCAGCTCTGGAGATGGGTCTGGTGGGGCCAAGGGCTTCGGGGGATGCCATGGGGATGCGGCACTCTGGCCACAGGCAGGAGCATCCTCCCGCCCAGGGYACCCACATGGCGATGCATCTTCCTTGCTCTGCTCCTTTCCCAGGCAACAGGGAAAGGAAACTGTTCCTTAACCAAAGGTTAATGCTTAAAAAAATCCCCCAAAATCTCACAGCTTTTTATTCCCCTCTCCCCAGAGACAAGTGCCCAGTGTGACTCCCCGAGCCAGCATCGTGCCGGGGGTCCCCCTCCCCCAAACCCTCCAGGGCAGGGAGGAGATGGCCGGGGCTGGTGCTGGTGCACAGCTTGGCAGCCGGGAGCCGAAGGACGGCTGGGAGCCCGCTTGCTAATAGCGTCACCTGGTTAAAACCCCCAGCCGGCACATGGCTTTAACCAAGCGCGGTGCTGGCAAGGCGAGCGAGAGGGGCTGCCTTCGACACGAGGGCTCTGCTCGGCCCCCGTGATTAGGAGAGGAAAGCTGTGATTTCCACCAGCGGCCAGGTTTCTTTCTCTAGCTCTCTTTCTCTTCTTCTTTTTTTTTTTTTGGAAATCGTGTTTAACACTTGTACAATTTGGTGAAATTACAAGCCCGAGAGGACAGAGGGAGAAGCCAGTCTGTTTAAAAAATAAAAAGAGGACATGATTACTTTGCCGAAGCTGTACTTTCTATTTTCTCTTCCAAAAGAGACAAAGGGAATAAATACTTAAAACCCAGTGGTGACGACAGTGAAGCAATCATGCAGTCGCTGGATACCTTTGTCTCTGGGAGGCATGTAGTCATTTTTACATGTCTGCCACTGGGTGTCAAACCTTTCTTTTCTTCCCCTTTCCATTTGGGATGGCCAAACTGATTATCCAAAATAGAAAATTAGCACACAATGGCTTTACTCTGTGATACCCCTTATGCAACTAATGGGCAAAGCTTGTTAATTGGTTGTAAATGCCAGCAGGTTGCCAAGATAATACTTCAGAAATAAGCGGGTATTCTGATAATTACAGCAATCTTCATCTATAAAAGCTTAAGTAGATGAAGTACTGGCTGGCTTAAAACCAAGATTTATCCCGCTGCACTCGCATTAAAAGAAAAAATAAGATGAAAACAATAATGTAGCAAAACAATTATATAGCAGGAAGCGTTGTAGGTTTTAGAGATTGTGAAAACTCAGAAAGTAAAACAGTGCTGTAATAACCAGTTATGGAAAAATAGGCCATTTACATTTGTGTATAATTAAATAGTAGGCTATGCAATTTCACTTTTTAAAGTAAACTGCCTTTTCCTTTTTTTATAGGGCAACGTAGCCATAATTGCTGCATTAAAGCTTTAATGAAAGAAAAAAGCAGCAGATCAAGATGACATGTAACATCCACATTTGTACTGTGGCGTTCTGCTTGTTTAGTAATGGGAAGCTACTGAGGAGATTAAAATTGCAGAATTCTTCATAGGTTTTTTCCCGAAAATTGCTATAGGAAGATCATTCAAAGTCTAAAATACATACAATTTATTTTTCTACCTTCAATCCACAAGGATTTAATGGCTTTCCTAACTCTCGGAGTGTCTGAAGAAATACTTTCTTGCAAAAGGGGGATATTATTTCAGCTCGTCAAAATTATCAAAAGTGGCTCAAACTTGAAGCGTAGAGGTCTCACCTCATGTTTTAGACTATTACTGCAAATGCCGAACAGTATTTTTTAACTCAGTGCTGCTTTTCAACTTTCCTGTCAGAATTATCAACAGGTTGATATATAATCTTGTTATTTGGCATTTGGATATGTTTGTACATGTTACAAACAAATTCTGAAGTGCAGTGAAGCCAGGCTCAGCTGTGTCAAAGCTTCGAAATAAGGGTGCAAGCTTTCAAACCACATTTTTGTCTATGACAGTAAAATACAAGAGTTGACATTGGTGGAGGAGAAAGCCTTTTTTTAATGACCTCGGTTGCATCTTGTAAACTGCGTTTAATCATTGATGCCTCGTGTGAGCAAGCGAGGGCACATTTTGGCAGGAGCGGCCCAGAGGCAGCGCTGAGAGGCTGCTCCGCTCGGGCTTCGGGGGGAAAGGCAACGCCAAACCGAGACACCCTTCCTGCTGGGCGGCCGGGCGGCAATACTGCGTCCGTGATGCTGGCTCGCACATAACAGGAGTCCGTTCCTGGTTTGGTGCTGCTCTGCCCGGGGCGGTTGCCCATCCTCGCTGCCTCCATCGCAGTGGGGTCAGACCATGCAGAGGCGCAGGGGCTGCAGCGAAGTCCTTCCCCGGCGGCTGAACCCAGGCTCCCGGCACGGCCCCGGGTGCGAGGTGCTGGCACGAGAGCAGCTCATGCTGGATTTTTCCACTTGTGGAAAATAGGCTGTGATGTGCCCTGCGGTAGGGTCAGCCCGGTGGGATGCTGGTGGATATGCTGGAAATAAGGCTCAATCGCACCAGGCCAGATATGGATGTGTGCATTGTCTCACGGTGGTCTGCTTACCAAATATTGGATGGAGATGCCTTTCCCGTGCGTGGTCATGCAACATCAACCTGAAATCTTTTCTCACGCGTTATCCATAAAAAAATAAAAAGAGCCCATTGGGTAAATGGGGAGAACTTGCTGTGCCAGCTAACCCCTTCAATTTTGGCCAAGAAAGAAAGAGGTGCATCACGTCGCCTAAAACCCTCCGGGGAAATGAGGCGTGCGAGCACACGGGCTGCCGGGGGAGCGGGGTGCGAGGCCAGCCCCGCCGCTCGCCAGCCCACGGCCCCGCGCCGCGTAATGGACTTTCCTGGTTAGTACATAATATATGGCACTTGTCCGAAGTGTGGCTGCAGGAACCAGCGGAGGAAGAAATAACTTAACGGGATCCTTTAATGGATCTGTCTCCCTCGTCTTCCAGGAACAAAATAAATAGGAGACTTTTTCAACCGGCGTGTATTTCCATTTATGCTTTAAAAATTCATGAGCATAGGTTTCATACGATGGTGTAGTTACTATGGTAATTGTTTATTAATCTGGAGGAGCTTGGTAATTACCACAGTTCAGTTTATATAACTCAAACCCGGAGTTGAAGTATGGGAATGATTTCTTTACGCATCCATCTTTTAGACACTTTTTTCAACTTTTTTTTTTTAATTTAACAGAATATGCATTTTCCTCTCTCAGTTCTACTTTTATCCAAGTGCGTACATTTCTGGAAGTGTAGAGGGAGTGTAAAAAAGAGAGAGAAAAGCTTGCTCGGAGTTGGCAGGCCAGGACAGCCAGGAAAAAATGTGCAGAGTTAAGTAGCAGGTGCATTTGGGATATTTTTTAATTTTTTTTTTCTTTGCTTTCTTTCTCTTTTCCCTGGAGGATGGCTTATTTGTGGGATGGCAGTATGGGGCAAAGGAAAGCAGGCGGCAAAGCAGGGACGTTGCAGGAGCCCCCATGGCTGGGCCGGGACTGTCCGCCCGGCTGAGCGCGAGGCTGAGGGATGCGGGGCCGAGGGAGGACGCATGTGCATCGCCCCGCAGCTCTGGGTTTGTGCGTGGCCAGGCACACACAGGAGGAAAAACACAAGAGCTAGGCTAAGGACGAACATCCATCTGGCTTTGGCATTTGTTTTTTTGAGGGGTGCGTGTGGTTTTGCTAATGGAAATGCAAGAGCGGCGAGGTGCCCGACGGGTGCACCGTGGCCCTTTGGGAAACCCTGTTGCCAGCTCCCCTCAGCCCTGCCGGCCTCTCAGGGGCACGTGCTCACTTTTCCTGGAGAAACTTCATCTAAAAACTGAGTTTGTTCCTTCAAAAATTAATTATTATTTGTTTTTTCAGATAGGCACCACCAATCCTATTGCAAGGCAATTTTTTCACACCGGGCACTGTAGTGATGCTCTCCAGAGACCCAGGAAGCAGAAAACGACAAGAATATTTTGCGGTGAATTTTTTTCATTTATCTGAAAGCTCCTTTCTCCCAGAGAGTGCAAAGTTTTGCCCACCGTGGATCCTTTTCCTGTGTGGATTCTAGTTTAGAGACAATTAATTGCCGTCAGTTCGTTCTGTAACGACCCATAGGAAACCAGCAGCAGCCCTGCTTGTGGGCGACCCCTCCTCGCCCGGCCCCGCTTTGCTCCCCGCCGGCTTGCGCGGCTGACGGGCTGGAGAAACTCCCCGGTCGGCCTGGCTCCATTGCCGAGAGATTCACATTATTTATATGGAAAAAGTGCAGGATGCCATCTCCCAGCTCGCTCTGCCTGCATAAATTGCGCGTGTTTATTATTCATCGTAACACAGCACATTCTCTGTTTCTGTGTCACTTGTCACTAATCACTTATGCATCTGATGTGCGGATCCAGAGCAGGTTCTTAAGCATTCTTGGCTTCAAAACATAAGATATGCATGGGTAAGAGTTTATCCCACCCCCAAAATAACAACTTTGATACATTTTCAAAAGGGAAAGTGCATATGTTACAGTACTCAGGAGCAGCAATAACCAAACTAGCTGAGAAGTGACATGGACTTGGGTTATTTTCTTGTTGTTTTTTTTTTCTTTTTTGTGGTTTTTTTTTTTGGTTTCTCTTTAGTATTTCATGAAAGTGTGTAAAAATCTTAACATTTGAATGCCACACGCTTCGTTCTGCCTGCGAGATAAAGGACATTTCTCTAAAAGAAACATACGCTCCTTGTTCCTTGTTTTGATTCTCCGTACAGCTTGTCACAATGCATTTACATTTTGTCCATACATTTGGATTTGCAACCCGAGCTGTGCTTTTGAGGAAGGGATGCAAACTCTTTTCTTCAACTTTTCGGAGGCAGTTGGGCGCTGCCTGCAGCCTGCCGCGCGCAGGGGACGCACGTCGCACGCACGCCCCTGCCAGCTTCTTCTGCCACCCACTGCCTCTCGCCCCAGCGGCTCCTTCTTGAGGGGCTTGGCCGGTGGCATCGGCCATCAGCTGGGGAACAGCTCTTCTCTGGCGCTTTTTTCTCCCGTCCCATCTCACTCCCTTCCCAGCCTGCCTCCCAGCCCAGAAAAGCCAATTGCCAAACCTCAGCGGGTGGCGACACTGTGTCTACCCCAGCTTTTCCCCCCACATTTCTTCCTCCCGCCTCTTTTAGCCTCTGGGCAATGCCAGAAATTGCTCTTTCCTTGCCGGGATCTGCTCTGGGAAGCACCGTGAAAACGCTGGCACCCCTGGAAACCTTGTGTTTAAGACACTGTCTTTTTTTTTTTCCCCTTCTCATGGTGCTGGACAAGCGGCAGTAATGGCGTGAGGCTGGGGATGGAGATCCCATGCAGCCCCAGCGGGGATAACGCCTGCGTGGAGAGAGCTCGTGGGCTGGGAGGAGTCTGGGTATCACTGTGAATAACGGTCATTCAGCTGGGCAAATCCCATCTATCAAACTGAGAATATGGAAAACATTCCTGCGTTTTCTGGTAGTTGACCTAATCCCGCTGTAATGCTGCAAACCTGGCGCCTACAGCCAGTGACGGATCCATCTACAGGTCTAAGGGGTGTGAGCTCCTCCGCTGGATGTCTGCAATAGATGGCTATGCCATATGTACATTGGTCTGTGACTCACCTGCACCACATTAACCTGCAGTAGAAGATCCGTGATGTTGGCCTGGCTTTGTGGGAGGGCAACATGCGGACCAGCCGGCAGAAGAGTAGCCTGGATGACCTATATTTATCAAAATTTTTTTTTTTTTTTTTTTTCACCAAGCATCTGCAGGCCAAAAATTATTTACTGTAGAAATACTGAAAAAGTCACAAAACTGGTCAATTGTATGATGTGAACGTTTTCTCCTCTTTCCAAGGCTGCTGAAATAGAGGACTGCTTACCGATCTCCCCAGCTAGAAACACGGGGCTTTCATCCAAGGAGATAATTTTAATTGTTCCTTGTTCTGCTGATATCTGATGGGAACAATCTTAATAGCGACCTCCAATTGCAAGTCCTCCTTCTTGAGTGAAGTCAGCCCTACGATAACACCAGAGAGGCAGCTTGAAATTAGGATACAGAAAACTGATGCCAAAAATATGTCAACTCGGAAGGTCATTAAGAATTATCCATTTGTGCATGTTCACATGCCAGCAGTACCTTAAGTGATTACCTTGGAGGGACAGATTTGTCTAATGAACATATGAATTAACAATATAAAATTGTGATTGATAAATCAAATAAGAATTTATAATTTGGCAATGAATCTAACCGGAATGGAGTTTCACTGGATGTGAATGTGAGAGGAGCTGTTGGTGTTCTTTGCTAAAAATGACTCTCGGTGGTATTTTTCCACTTCATGACACCACAGTTGTAGGTGACTGATCTGAAAACCAGCCTGCCTGTACCTCAGGCAGAGACAAGTTGTTCTAAAGATCTTGGCTCACCATTTCCAGTAGTTATTTTTTAAACCTCTCCACCTACACCTTTATTGATCTTTTTTTTAAGCTCAGCTTAGAAATTAGCCTAGACTGGTCCTGGCATACAAAGTATTGTTTTTTAAACCATGTAATAGTTAGTATCATTCTGGTGAAGTATTTTTAAATTTAGGCACTCAGATAAAAGCAGCTGATGTTTAACTCTGCTTTTCGGCACTGACATAGCTCAGGAGGGAGTTTTGATTTTTGTCTCTGAAAGATAGATTGCATTAGTAGTTTCCTGAGTTGTGGATTATATCTCCTTCACAAGGAGTTTTAAAAGTCTAAAAGAGCAAGATGTTTAGGTTTAAAAAATGTCTTGTACAGGTGGGCTTTTTTTTCCTTCTAAAGCTTTACCCTCTTAGTGGTGAAAATCAATGCAATATACACATTGTTTTTTTAAATAAGCTCTTACTGGCAGATGTACTTCATTTAACATTTGTGATCAACTCTTAGTGATTCCTTACTGCATCTTCGTCTTTTTGGCCTGTGTCATTTTGGTTTTGGGGCACTCGTAGCGCACAAGCGAGCGCCGGCTCTACAAAATCCCAGTAGAGCTGCTGCAGTCTAGCTCTTGTCAAACTGCATATTAAAGACCCAGATAATAAGAAAGTACCAGAGGAGTTGTTACATTTCATTAGTCTGTGTGATTAATGCCTCCCTATGTGCTAATGAACCAAAGTTAGGTCATAATAGCTTTGAAATGTAAGATTATTGAGGTTTTCTTTGACTTGATATAAAGGGGTAACTTCAGCCTGGTGGGTCTGTAGTGCACTGAGTACTGCTTCTTCTGCAAATTTAAAACTGCCATAGTAAAAGCTGCTATTTAGTCGAGGTGGAAATTTCAAGGGATGTTTATGTTGGATCTTGCTGTTAAAATGGGTTGGGTAGTCATGAAATGGGCAAAATCCCGTTTACCGAAACCCCGCATATCATGAGAGCAGACAGAAATGGTGCTGACTTGGGGCCCCTCGGTGCGTCCCTGGCTGGGGAGCGTGCGTGAGGGCATGTCCAGTGCAGAGGCACCCTTGCACTGGGAGTCAGCCCCACTTCTCCTCCAGCACCTATTAACCTCAGTCAAACAAAACTCAGCAGACAGCAGCGTCTCTGTTTGTTGGTAACGTTGCGGGATGTCCCCATAGGCTCCCAAGGGGGACGTTGCATGGAAAAGTGCCTCCTGACTCATAGCCCTCCCTTCTGTTTTCATCTCTTCTATATCTAGCAGCTGTTGATTCAATTTTTTCCACTAATTTTTTGTCCCAAATCCATGGCAATTTCTGTGTAATTTATCACGTGCAATTTTTAAAGTGAGAAAATGTCCCAAATCATAGTAAGAATGTGAAGGTAAAAGCACTGATGTTTGCCACTATAGCCAGAAAACAGAGCATTAAGACTCACTGTATACTTGACGGATGTCATTGTGCCTATGGACGGTACGGATAACATAGCAAAGCTGCATTGTACAGCGGGCTTTGCAATGCGTAGCCTCCCGAGGGGAGAGAAGGGGAGAGGGAGCCCGTGAGAGCTGGTCTATCACTGCCAGCTCCTGAAGGTCCACATGGTCATGGGCTGCGACCATATTCCCTCTCCTTGGAAAGGGCAAGATTTGGAACATACTGTGTAAGTTAAAAAAAAAAATAGGAGCCTGATTGTGAGTGAGTTGCTGCGCGTCGGTGCTTGCAGCCTTCCTCGCACGAGAGGGGAGGCTGGGGAGGCGGGTTGCACGGGGCTGCAGCCCTGTGGCTCAGAACGTCCTGGGGAAGCTGCACAGCAAAGCATGACACAAGCCTTGAAACATTTAGGGAGGGGGCATGTTATTTTAATATCCTTTTTTGTGCTTAATAGAAAAGGGGTTTGTGGTTAATTCTTTATTATCTCCGACAGCAGTTCTCGCTTCGGCTCCTCTTTCTTTAACTGCCAAGCTAGCATTTTCCTTTTTTATTGCTCCTTTCTTCGAGGTTTGCTTTGGAATAGTGCCAGTTATCATTTCCCATTAGGGCAAATATTGCATCAAACTCATGATTAGGGATTTGAGGGCTTGGGAATATCATTCTCCAACATTTGTCTTTCATTTTCTAAGAGTCTTTTTCTCTCTCTCTTTGTACACACACATACGCACACATGCCTGTATATCTGTGGATATACATATGTGTATATATATTTATAGAGAGGGAGAAAGAGAGCCTGCATGTGGCTGATTACACGGGTACATTTACACGTATGCACGTGTCTATTTGTATGTGAAGTTTAAACCTCTTCGTCTAGACAAAGGAAAAGGGAAGAGCTTTCTCCTCATGTGAGATTTCAGAGGACTCGGAAGGTTAATAAAGGAAGAGAATAACAGATTTGTTTGTATGTTTTGGGTTAAATACTTCAGTTTTGCAGTGAAGGAAGGTGTTAAGAACACACACTGCGAGCGTGGAGATGAAGCCACTGCTAGGGAGCTGCTACCAGTTTTACCGACCCTACAAAACCGGGGAACAACGCTGCCTATTTTTGAGTGTGCCTTTTACCGTACTTTATTTATTACCTACCTGCATATATACAGCCACTTCATTTTTAGCACATTCTCTAATAAAGCGGCAATAAATATTCCATTTCTAGAAATTAACTGTTCTGCTGTAGTAACATATACTGCACCACCTATATTGAAGGACTGTATCGATACCTAGGCTCTGATTTGGCCATCCTCAATTGCTCTTAAAAGGTGCTGATTTCGGTTGATTAAGCAAACAACAGGCCTAAATGTCCCGAGGCAGACAAGAGGCTGTGCTGGGCACGTGCATTCATGTGGGCTTCAAGGCACCTGGGTTTTGGCTCAATCCACCGCTTCCTTCGCTTACCTCCAACATTTAGGGACTGCTGAGATGTTCACAAATCATTCCAGCTGCCACCTATTTCTGATGCTGGCTCACGAAACCCAACACCCGCTTTCAGTACCTAATTTTGGGGGAATTTTTGAAGAATATATTTTTTCACCAGTGAAACTTTGCTTACGCCCGGTCTGGGGGTAGGCGCGTTGCAGGTGGTTCCCCCCACCAGCTGCCCTTGTGGGGCTGGGAACGGGGAGGCGATGGGGGGCTGGGGGCGATGCCTGGGGTCTGCGGTGCCCCGCGGGGCTGCCTGCCTGCCCTGCGCACCCCCCATCATCGCAGAAACGGGGCTCCCGAGAGCCGGGCGCCGTCCTCCTTCACGCCCGGCGAATCACTTAACCTCTCGGCACGTCGGCTTTCGCAGCTGTTAACACGGGGAACGGTTTCATTTYGCCTCCTCTTGTAAAGAGCATTGCGGCTCCGATCGACCGGGGGCCACAGCGTTATTTCCACTTACTGATAAGTTGGATTTTGGCAGCCGGCGGGAGGGAGGCGAGCACATTCATCTGGGTAAAATCCCCTGGCTGGAGAAATAGCCAACGGGGAAGTTTTATAAGGCAGGCACAAAGCAATATCAGCAATATCCAGAGCAAATCTTGTATCGGAGTTGTCATTTTTGCTCTGGCCCGGCAGCGGCGGACTGGGGATTTGGGGGGTCCGGGGGGAGATTGGAGYGGGCGAGATGCGGAGCGGTGCCGGCCAGCTCAGCTGGGGTGGTGCTGACACTCACAGCCACCCGGCAGGTTCCTAAATACATATATTTCCAGGCAGCCAATTTGTCTGCCTCCAAAAATTTATTCTTCAAGGCTTGTTCCCATCTGCCAAAAGAAAACATGTCATTTAAAAAAAAAAAAAAAAACCCTAACATTGACAGACAGGAGTGCGTTGTTGAGCTAAAGCCCTCTGCTTTTACCTGAGCCAGGCGCCGGCACCGCGTGCTGAGACAGCCCTGTCACCCACACGCTTTATTAACAGTCAGCTTTTAATCGCGCTTCTCCCTGGCAAGCTGACAAATATTTTTCCCTTTACTCACAGTTCACCCTTTCATTTTTCTGACAAATACCGCACTTACTTCATTTAAATTTTTGCAAAAACGAGCCCAGGCGAAGTGACTCAGTCATTGTGCAGATTAAATACAATGTCACCTCTTTTTCCTGCTTGTAGTACAATGGCTGTACATGAAAATTATTACAGTAATTTCAGTAATTTCTGTTGTAATTTCTATTGATAAACCTGACTGCGTGTTTCTAGCTCTGCCCTGCTTCTTCTGCCCTGCCTTCCTAAAAATAAAGTCATGGTCCCCACATGGGGAAGCTTCATGTCGAGGGAAGGTACAGTAAGCTGCTAGTTATTTTAGAAATCTTCAAGTGATTAAGGCGAAAGGGTGGTTAATTATAATATTCTAAAAACACAGCTGCTAAAAAAAAAAGTTTCAAGCAGCCACCAACTTGTTATTATTTTGTCATCGTCTTGTGACATGCTTATGACATATGGGAAAAATAAAAGATGAAATCTCCGTCCCCGCACTGCCCCCGCAGCTGTGCAGTCCTGGGACCGGCAGCTTCTTCTTGAAGGAAGGAGGCTCGGCCTGAACCTCGGCCGGTGAGCGCAGGGGTGGCTTCCAGCCCTGCGTTCACTTTCAGAGCTGTGAAAGCTAAATCTTCTGCTGGGCTTGCATCAGCTGGGAAAACTGTGGCTAAATCAAGAGCAACCACAGTTTGCCAGGGAACAAATAACCCAGCCCTGGCCGTTCCAGTCTTTTACTGAACTCCAGCTCATGTTTTCATTCCTCACACACCAAGGCGATTAAAAAAGTCATTGCTGGTGTTGCCAGTGGGGATGGACTATGGAGCCCCGTAAACATTTTCACATTGCCTCAGTAAAGAGCAGCAGCCTTCTCCCTGTGCCTGCATTTTTGAGGCTACCTCAAAAAAATCCACCTACAAGGGGAATCACCATAGTTTTCGCAGAGCTGGCCGGTGCTTTGGGTGGGGAAGAGGTCTCACGTTGCCAGTCTGTCCATGCACCGAGGCCAAAGTGAGCAAGGAGCCCCTCGGTGTGCCATCGCACCCGGGGAGCTGGGCAAACCAAACCCGGTTCATAACCGGTCACTGGTGGATGATGCGCCTGCTCTTCAGTCTGGGGAGGTGTCTCTGTATAGCAGAAGTCTTTCTGCCCCTTCTGTGCCAGCCGGCTCCTCTCTATGTCCATCAATACCTGTGGCTTGCGGTTATGGAGGTAACRCCAAACAGGAGCAGCACCAAGAGGCACGTTCACCTCATAACTTGCTCCTACCAAAATGAATTCAAGGACTGTCATTGTCAGCAGCGTTGTTTATGCTGATGTGCTTTAAAAAATAACCCCAAACAAACTTTAAAACTAGAGATCAAGCAGGATGGCTTCTAAGGATCAAGGTGGAGACTGCAGAGGAAACGAAAGGCACTCAAAAGTGGATGATGTTGCAAACACTAACCAGAAGTTGTCTTTGCGTCAGTGGGCACAGCAACATCTGCGGTGACTTGGTGACAAGAGCGGACTTCTTATTACTAAGGTCTGACCATCTCCTTCTTACAATCAAACCATAAGAAGTTAATGAACACAAGCATCAACCTTTGTGGTGCAACAATGTACAAGTTGTATATACTGCAATATCATTTCTTTCCATTACATGAAAACAGAGGCTGTGGTTGTGATGGGGTTTGGACGAAGCCCTGGTTAAAGAAACCATCCACATTGGGAGCACAGTGGAGTGTCCTTCATTTCCCGGTATGAGCATCAACTATTCTGACGTGGGAGGAAAGAAGGCATGCCAACCCGCTACAGAAATACTTCCAGCTCTTTATAGAAAAATGTCATTGGAAGTTTGGAAAAATACCGGCCAAGCTTGGTCCCAAACCTTTCCTGGTCTGTCTGTGGCACATCACATAGTGCTGGCACCACTTGGCATAGCTGCCCCGGCAGCGCCAGCTCGCACAGGGGCTGCTGAGTGACAGGGGCTGCAACGGGCTCTCGTGACACCCTGAACTTGGGGACATGCTGGTGCGTGCCTTTCTCCCGGCTGTTGCTTCCTCCAGTCTTCCTGTCACCGTGGGCTTTCGCAAAGAAAGAGCTGACAGTGCTTGTCAGCGAGATGTGCAGATTGGGCATTGGACTAAACGAAAGTTTGGGCACCTGGCAGATTACGCCCATTCTGAATCTAAACGTCTGCAAATATTTAAGATGTGCGTGTAGCGGAGACTTATGGGCTCCTGTACACGGGTGTGTACATACCAGTGGTACTTCGTGCAGCTCGTGCAGTGCAGAAAGCCTCTGTACGGTCTCGCAGTTATAGGAGACTCATCCCCAAAGCTTGCAAAGAAACATCCCCGGGAGGTCATGAAGCATAGACTGGGGTTGGCGGCAGGACAAGGCAGCCACACTCAGCCTTCACCGCCGGTGTGTTTTTCCCCACGCTTGCCCCTCCCTAGCCCATGGGGCCGCCGGGATGCCATGCACGTGCACCGAGCTGCAAAAGTGCAAATGCTTGGTACCGCAGCCACGACAGCAGTGCTGCTGCCCATGCCACCAGCCGGCCACCTGCACGGAGCTGCAAACCGGCCGTGCGGAGCAGAGGGGCTCATTCCCCRGCAGCAGGGCGGGTGGGGGGTGAAGTGTCCGACCCCTCCTCTCCGCTCTCTGCCAGCCACTTGCTTCACAAAAATTACGCAGCCAAGTGGCTGTAGCAGCAGGGTTGGATGGTGCCTCACCCCAAACCCGCTCAGGCTAGTGGAGATGTTCTCACTGAGTCTGGAGGCTCTGGGACAGGCCAATAACAGCAATAACTCCACCAAAATATTCCCATGGGCTCAGAGGGCTGCAGCTCCCGTCAGCAGCCACCTTCGTCCCCACACTGCTCCTGTGAAAGCACACCCACCTGCACTCAGGAAGTTTTCCCACCGCTTTCCAAGAAAGGCTCATCCGAATACCTTTATGATCGCCATAGCTTGTCTTAACGCGGTATAACACAGACCAGCTTAACTTTATAGTGCTGCTTTTTATAGAGGAGCATTCATTTCTTGTACCAACTCTCAAGGATGTTTTATCTGTTTTATATCCCATTGAATGCTCTGTGAAACTGCACTAGTTTACAATAATTTTATTACTTTATTAATTAAACGTTTTCCAACAAGCTAGCTATGGCATTTCTTATCATCAAGGGTTCCATTAGTTTTTAATGGTGTGAGACAAAATTACCATTTACCCACATGCAATTTAAGAAGCATCATTAACACAGAGAAAGCACCAGGTGGGATTTCTAATAGTTACTGTTTCTCATTTTTGTTTTTATTTAAAAGGAATAACTGGTTTTGAGGTTTTTTGCTGCAAGGTTGCCAAACCCTCACTTTGTTTTTTATGTTCAAGATAATTTAAAATAATGTTCTTCTATCTCCTAAGGCTCTTCTCAACACTATTTCACTTATCAGCACATGGCTTGGTTTGTACGCAGTGTCTCGGCGCAGCCGGGTGAGTGTGTTGTCTGCACAGTAATCACCAAGAACAAAGACTCATCTGCACGGTCAGTGAGCAGGGGGTGTGCGTGAGAGCGCGCGCGCGCGCGCGTGTGTGTGCGCACACGTGTGTGCCCGAGACAGCGGCTGGGTTTGCAGGGGCATGGGTGGGAGGTAGCCAAGCCGGGGCGAGTCCCAAACCACAGCCAGCGACCACCTTGCCTGGCTCAGGGCCTGGAGGCGCTGGCCGCGGGGCCCCGCAGAGCCCGTCCCAAGCGCAGGAGAGCGGGCGATGCTCCTCAGCCACGCTCACCCACGGCATCGGGGAGGAGGGGAGGAGGCAACCGGCCTTTTTAAAGTTCTTGGGAAACTTTGATGCAGACCCTCTGCACAGATACTGGTTTTCCATGAGAAAGACAATGGAAAAACCATGCTTGTGGTAAATATTTACCTTAAGCGAAATGGGAATAATTAAATGGCAACTTAATTACTATATTCTATTCAATTATGCTGACTGTTGACTAATTGCTGACTCAGTCCATTTACATGTTAATAAATGTCTCTGTTTAAGGTCCGCCTTGGTTAATTTTCTAGGTTTAACAATATGGAGTTGCTGGGCTTTTTTTGTTTTTCCCCTGTGAACTCATTGCTTTCGCTTAACTCCATGATCTCCTGCTGCCACGCACCGACGCGGATGGCGCAGACCCGCCCTCGGCCATCGCAGAGCCGCCGGTGTCCGTGGTGCGCGCGGTGGGTCCGAGTCGGGGCCTCGCCGCCGAGATGTAGCGCGAGGGTCCAGATGGTGCACGATCCCGCGAACCGCCGAGCGCGAAGCGCGCGGGAGGGTGTTAGGGATATTTAGTGGGATGTGTTTGACAAGGTGTTTCCTTATTTAAAGGGGAGGGGAGGAAAAGGCAGATGGTGTGGCTGTTTCTAATGACATTCTCTGGCTGGGTTTTTTAACAGCAGACATAAGAGGGGCACAGGCACCTGAGGCGCCTGTCTGCTCGGCTGCTGGGAGGGAAGGGGACGCTGACAAAACAGGTCCCACCACCGTCCCCGCTACCTGTTCTACCTATTTATTTTATTTGCCAGGGCGCCCGGTGAGGCTGATGGAGGGCTCTGCCGGGGCTGGTGTCCCCAGAGCCACCGGTCCCTGCCCTGCTGCAGCGCTGGCCGCACTGCTCTGCCCCGGCACCAGCCGCACAGCTTGGGGGAAATAGCTCTCTTTCCCAGAAACCCGCCATCACTGCTCTCCTTCCCTGCATCTCTCTCCCTCCAGCCTCACTCTGCCTTATTTTCCTGCCGCCTCGGCCCTCCGCTCGCCCAGGTGGCTGTGCCGGTCTGTCCTGCGGCCGGTGCAGGTTGGCGCTGCCGCCTGCCCCGCGGTGTCCTGGAAACACCCGGGATGATGCTCTAGGTAGAAGGAGGGGGGTTACAAATGATGTTTTCCTCTCAGAGGTTTTTAAGCACGCTACAGTCAGAAGCGGTCTGATATTTTTTATGGTTAGGAGCATCTATTAAAACAGAAACAAATTTTGCATTTCCTAAATGGGCAGATAATTGTTCCATGACGAAGAGAGCAAATACGTGCACAGAAATGGCCTCTGCCTTAAACGCACGCTGAACTGAACTTCTGGTCCGATAAATTTCTAATTAATTTGCTTGTGCAAGCCATGGAACAAAAGCTCTGATTATATATTAGAGCAAGAGGTGCAAAAATATCTTCCCACATGCTTCCGCATTATCCCGCTTCTTGCCTGTAAAGGGGCTCTGGGGTGGCCGTCCTTGGGGTGATGCCGCTGCAAGCCCTGGCAGGAGCCACCGAAGTACCCTGACCCCCTGCAGCATCCCCCCGTGGTGGGACAGACCCCGCCACCCCCCACGACAGCCCGTGGCCAGGGACCCCCACGCCTGGGCCGGCGGCTGGGTGGGTGGGTTTGGAAGCGGTGCCAGGCTGGCGGAGGCGGGCGGGCAGCGCAGAGCTGTGGCTGGCACTTTATGCTAATGGCCCAGTCATTATTTATTCCTTTGGAATTCATTACAATCGCATTATTTGGGATCGGCTCATTTAGCGTCACGAATGCATCCATAGGATTTTTTTATTGTGACCTAATTAATAATGAATAATTCTATTTTAAAGCGCTGCTGTACGCTGGCTTTTAAGGCAGCCTTAGGAGTTACAGCAAATGATGCCGAAGCGGCTCGGTGGCTCCTCGCAGCCCAGTGGGAAATGTGCAGGRAAGTGCCGCTCAGCCGCCATGGCCCCTGATGGGCACCGGCCGCGCTGGCGGAGGCCAGGCACAGTGCTGCACCGGCACGGCACGGCACGGCATGGCACGGCAGAGCTCRCTTGTGGCCAGCAGTCCTAAGCCCAGGCACCTTGCGCAGCTGCAGCTCCAGATTTCTCTCTATTCAGAATAAATTTTTTTTTGTGACGAGCTGACTCATCTACTGAAACCAAAGTTCAGTACTGACCTTGCCTAAAGCAAAAAAAAAACTTCAACAAYGTTTTGGGAAAATTCTGTCTCGGTTTTCATTGATCAACAATATCTTTGGGTACTGTAAAGCTGTGCAGAAGGAGAAAATCTTCACTGACAGCAATCTTGTTTTACTTAAAAGTAAATATTTTCTTTGAACATGGCACTTTCTAAAAAAAACCCACCTTATAATTTTTTACATGAAATTCCCAGGAATACTTAAAAAGTAACTTTATTTTGAAAGCACTGAAGTGACTTTGACTTTTCTCTTTTTTTTTTCCTTCTCAGCACAAGAAACTTGGCAATACCTGAAAGAATATAGAGACTCTTTTTTTCCAAGAAAGGTCTCACCCAAATCTTTTGCCAAGACCCGCTTTTAAGCCACCCCACGCAGTCCAGCTGAAAGACATCAGCTCCGTTTCACACTGACCCCCAGCCTGGGTAAGTAAGCATGGCACCACAGCATGGAAATGGCTTTGCCTTCCCCTACCCAACACCTTCTTGCTAAAAATGTTTCAGTGCAGCAGCAGGGTGTCAATTCACACTGATGTCTGAGTTAAATTCGTTCCTGGAGGGGCAGTGCAGGGAAGTCCCTGTGCCCCGCAAACCTGTCCCAGCTGAGCAGGTTGATCTGCACCGTATTTTTGGATTTGGATTTTCACAAAGTCACATCATTTCAARTCTCCCTGCAGACCACCGAGCACATTTTACAAATGTTTGTGAAAGTCTGTAAATAGTTATAATGACATAAATAGTATTTTTGTGAATGCAAACCTACTCCTCTGTATCCTGCAAGCACAGCCATTTACATGACGAGACTGTAAAAGGACGACGTGGCAAGTTTGGGTTCGGACACATGGGGACGTTTACTGGGAAGCAACAGCTTCTGCCCTTCCTCCCATCCGGCGTACGCCTGTGCCCCTCCGCAGCATTCGAGGGGCCCTGTCTCCCTGTGGGGTGGCAGGAGCCGGGCACGGCCGAGGCTGCGGCTGCCACCTTGGCTTGCGTGTTTGGTTTTGCAGCAGGGAACCGTGCTGCTCCCAGCCGATCCCCRGAGCCAAGGGGATTATTCACAGGCTAAAATTGATCGCTAAATACTTAGCCAAGCTCCGCCTGAGGTAGCGTCACAGCTCTGCCTTCCTGGTGAAACCAGCAGAAACCCACAGCTTCTCTCCCTGTGTCTCCCTATGGCCTTGAATCCAACGCAAAACTCATCAACGAGGTTCATACCTTTGGCACAAGCACTGTAGACAACTTCATTTCAGGTTTTTAAGGCTAACCCAATGACCTTGTTTCATTTTATTATAATTTATAGTTATAATTCAGACAATCAACCTGAACTAACAGCTGACAGCAAAAACTGTGTCTGGTTGTGGAGTATTTTATATATATTGCTGATGTTGCGACACATCATGATCTTTCCTTTATGTAGTCATTGTTGGCATCGCGTCCAAGAGAATGACTCTCCTGCTCGTCTCTGCCGAGAGTTTCAGGTCAGTGTAAGACCTTAAATTCTTTTTGAATGGCTGCAAGAAAAAACATATGAAGGACTCACTAACATAAAGTCATAGAATACATTACACTAATACTTCAGTTCCAAATTTCCTAAAAAAAAGTTACAGCCAAGAAAGACTGTTAGAAATCTGTTCTTGCTCATGGCGGGACATTTTAAATAGCAAAGGGAAGGGCTCCTCCCCCTCTCCCTTCGCAAAACCTCCCGACAGTGCCATGCCACTTCCAGGTGGGAAGTCCTCCTGGACGAGCAGGACCTCCTGCCCGTGGCCGTGCCGGTGCATGCCGCTGCAGGGCTGCAACCCAGGGCTGGACTCCTCCCATGCATTGCTACTGGCTTCAGGTCCTTACGGAGCAAAGTACTTAAGCAAAAGCTCTCTTTAAGGCTACGAGTAAAAGCCTTTTGTGTTGGGGTAGAAAACACATGCTTGTAAGCCAGGACATGCCTATGCAGCTTGCTACATTTGGCCATATGATGCCTCTTTTCAGGTATAATCCACTTAGGACAGTCCCACAGGAATATTTACGTGTAGAAGACATGGGTGCCCTCGGGGCATGGTGATTTCCAGGGAAAGAAGGAATTAATTGGAGGCCTGGGCCCTTCCTTCAGCACACAAGAAGTAAAATAAATCRTTAGGAGCATCATTGTCCTGCCGGTGCACACAGGAGCTGCCTCTTCCTGCTGAGGAGACGGCGGCGAGCTGTGTGATAACACCTACCTCTCAAGGACGTCACAAAGCTAAATGCATGTTCACGAGGTGCCTTCAAACCCTCAGACGGAAACCACCAACCACGGTCACTGTAGAGTACTGCTATCACTCTGAGAACAGAGATTGTGTCAGAAACTCGTGAGGTCTTCTCCAGCGGGGCCACCCGAGGGGCCGCACATCACTTGTCCTTTTGTTTTTTCTAAATAAACATAAATAAGCTACTTGGGCTGGTATATAAAACCGCATAAAACACACACACGTTTGTTAGTGGACAAGTCAAGCGATAGTCTTCGTTGTGTATATTTATGTACACACATATACATCGATACATACTCAATTCATTATTTTATTGGAGAGTTACATGAAGTTGGTGCGTGTGGGGAGTACACGTGTGTTTTGTTCGCTTGCGTGACCACTGCCGTGAAATCCACATTAAACAGGGAATTGGAGACTGTGTTTCTCTATATGAAATCCAGCTTGATTTTAGAGCAAATACTGCTACAGAAAGCACTGCCAGAGTCTGCGTTGCACAACTCCAGACAGCATCTTTCATAAAACAATTATATTTTTTCTAGATGTAGTGAAAGCCTTGAAAAAGTTTACTTGATGCCTAACCAAGCAATGCTGCATCTTCAAATTTGAAGGAGAGCTCAGAAAGTTAGTTTTTTATTATTCTTCATTTAAGTATTATTTTTTAATTGCAGCGTATTAAACATAAAATCTGGTACAATCTTTAAAAATAAATAGGACCTAACTATAAATGGGCCCTGTTGTGTTTTTATCTTTGACAAGCAAGTAATTGCTTCTCAAATTTATCAGTTTGTTTATGCAAAAACCATTTACCAAGCCTAGCTCAAAAGCATCAATTTCATCATTATCATCTTATTAATTTAGCCAAGCTATAACACAGCTGATTATTCCTGAGTAATATCCTCTGCAGCACATCATGTGTGGCAAAACCATCTGTACAGTACCTATTTAATAAATAAACCCTCGGCTAAATGTCTCTGTTTATTGAGAACTAATGTTTATAGAAAATATAATGGAACTCAATAAATAACTCAGCTTCATCAACCTGCATATGAATCAGTACGAAGAACGCTGACATCATCACCTTTCAAGTACCAGAGAAAGCAAAATTACCCAAAAGAGCTATAGAGTCAATATTAAGGCATTAAAACTGCAATGAAGGCATATTAATGCTTAAAACTTCATTGTTGGCAGTAGAATTGCCACCACGGACATATTTTATAACTCTAAGAATACTTAGGCTTTATGACTGTTTCTTTGTTGAGTGCCTTGCACTTAATGTAGTTTTCCACTTTAAATAAAAAAACCCCTCAAGATCTTAAAAAAAAAAAAAAAAAAAAAGGAAAAAGAAAATTGCTGATTCCAAGCATTCATTTTTAAAATAATGCAAACTGCTGATTCCAATTGTTCGGATGGAGGAAAAGGCAAACTTATTTAACTCCATGCTTCCTGAGCTCCTGGCAGCAGGCGCGGGGTGTGCCGAGGTGAAGATCGCTTGGCAGCGCTGCACAAAGATTACGGAGCAACCCATGCACAGCTAAAGACATTATCAATATAATGCCTGGGTTTAGGGGAAGAGAAATGAATCGAGTGGCTGCAGATATTGGGATACTTATTGATCGCTGCTTGTTCCTACAAAGGCAGCTCTCGCTAGTTTATTTGATTTGGTGCTTTACAACTGCTTCTCTGCCACAAATCGGGCATTTAAAACATACCTCTTATACCGCCAGCAAATAATAATAGATTAATTTCTTACAACTCCTTCCCTGGGGCCCTCTGAGAACTATTCTCTGTTTATTTACATTTTGCTGTCTTTATTTCTGAGGAATGTCGCTCTGTACACGCAGTTTAAGCGAGGACACTGCCTGCCTGCAGGCACTGGACGGACACCCCCCAGCATCGCCTTCTGCAGCCCCACCTGAGATACCTCCAGCGGGTCGCAGTTTCATAGGAGACAGCTTTCCCCTTGACAAACGCAAAGTCCCCTGACGTTGCATCAGCGAGGTGGTACCTCCAGCTCTCGGCAGGGATCAAGGGCACAGGGCACTTTCTTAAGGGCTTCTCATAGCACTTCCCTGCCCGCGGGTACGTCCAGCCTCCTCTGGGGTCCCTTCTGGGGGGAGAAAGCGGATGACAAGGACCAAGGGTAAGATAGAGAGAACATATTTCCTAATCCACTCATTAGCGCACCCGTGATGGGAAACACTTAGGGGTGTGAATATTTTTAACACTGTATGTGTTTACATTAAAAATGTGATTTACACAAATCTTCATTTTCTACGCTGTGTAGACTTGCTACATCGACTAAAAACAGTCCGTCACGCTTTCAGGGGAGAGACAAAAAAGGGACACCGAGGTCTGAAGAACGGTTTCCACCAGCTTCTTCACCAGAACAAAGCGCAGGTGTTTAAGTGATGGGGGGGTGGGATGTAACGGCCAAAGGAAAAGCGTTGCCTTTGAAAGTTTGGTTTCAGAGGCCGCGCACCTGTYGGGCGGGCAGCCGTGCTGGGGGGAGGGCTGGGGGGTTGCTCACACACAGCATGCCATGCTGCTTCGCCTCCAGCGTCCAAAATGGTTTGAAGAAAATAAGAAAAAGTGAATGTTTGTGCTTCTGAGTTATTAAAAAAATATGCATTTCCAATACTTGAAACATTTTGACCAGCGAACTAGTGAAACACGCAAGCAATAAGCAAGAAATCCCTAAACACCACAAATGGAAAAATATGGAAGAGATTTGGGAGAAAATCTGGAGGAGCCCCCAGCCACCTCTCCCAGCCTGCGGACTGCTGCGGCACCCCGAGGTCCAGCCGTCCCCCAGTGTGGGGGCCTGGGCTCGGGGTGGCTTCACCTCCCACCCCGCAGGCAGCGGCAATCAGTGCCACATCCCGCTGCGCCCCGCACAGAAAGGGTGACTATTTTGGGGGGAGCAGTTGGCCCCCTCTGCACGAGGGGCGGCTGCCAGGCAGCGGAGACAAACCCCAGCAACCCAGCCGACCGCTGAGTCAAAGCAGGTCACCTGCAGCCCACAAATCCACCTTTCTGAAGGGCTTTCAGGCTGGCAGAGGGTGGGCGCATCACCGGCCCGAGCACACCGATCTCCGCTAGCGACAAGGCTGACGGAAACAAGCTGGGAGCAATCCCGCATTAAATCAGCATGTCCGAGCATCTCGGGCTCTCTGCAAGAGCCTCGAGTTTTTCCCATTCTCCTCAACTTATGTTGCACATATGCAGCTCTTGTTTGCCTTCCTGAGTAAAATAGCAGATCCACAGCGCTTCGCCGCCTAATGAAACTGAACATATTTAGAACATATGTGAGCCCGCTCGTCGCGAAAAGAACCATTTGTGGTTAACGAAGAAAGTATTCATGGTTTTGCTGCTAATTGCAGGGCGGTCTCCGTTTTCTTTCTGAGAAAAGAAAAAGGTAGCGCCGCAGTTGTAAGCACACAATAGAAGCGTGGCGCCTTTTTTTTTCGCGGAGTTTCGATGACGTTGGATAAGCAAATCGATCCGTGGGGTATTCTATGGACAGGGAGAAAGATACCATTGATAATCGTTGTGTGGCTGTACATCAGCTGAAAACCCACGTGTTTCTTTTAATTATTACTCGCACTGCACACGAAAAGATAGGATATTTTTCTCACTCAAAGTCAATGGGAGGTTTGCCATTTATTTTAATCTACCGAGATCTGCCCGTTGCCAGAGCTGGGGACTGGCGGTTCCCAGCGACTCCCATACAGCAGCACTGCCCACCGCAGCCCCATGACCACGGCTCTGCCCAGCTCTGGGACTAGCAGAGCTCTCTTCTTCCCTCCCGGCCTCGAAGATGCTATTTCTTGGCCTCTAAGGTTTGCTGGGAACTCAAACTGCTTGAGAGAAACGTCATGAAGGCAATATATTAGGTGATTTAATGAAAATAAGACCCATTATTTTTAGCCACTGCGTTTCGACCTACTGCTCAGTGGCAGGCATCAATTCCCTGCTAATTTTGGAGTATTGCATCGACACAAATTTTCCTAGCCAATGTGGTTTTTTATTTTAATTAATCGAAGTGTCGTCTTATACCCTGCTCTCAAAATTACCCCTGAATCCTGTCTTCGCTTCTAAAGATAAATAACATTTTTTTCGTTCCAAAAGAGAATTAAAATGGTGATTAAGACCTCCTTCAGAACTATAAACTGCTACATCTACACATCATGAAATGTGAAAAAATCTTTTGTCACTATCTTTAACAATTTCAGAAATCCATTATAATCCATGGCTTGAGAATGTATTAGTACGTGAACGAACTGTTACCAAATGAACGCAGAAGTGGTAAGTCCCAAATGAACCCTAAATTAGAAGCGCATAAACCGTCAAGGCACTTGAATAGACCAGCAAGCATTTCAGCTGAGAAAAAATCAGGATCAAAATATGAGATAAATGCTGCAGGGCAGAATATATAATTTTAAAGGCTTATTCATATGTTATACAGAGCGCCGAGCTGATGTTACACAGTCAGTGCTAATGTATCTGCCTGAGTGGGAGGCTGACAATTTAATTCAGAGAAGGAATTTGGGTTTTGAATGAGTTTGCACATGTACGGAGAGCTGCAAGTGCCAAGGAAAATGGCTTCGTTTCTAGTGCAGGAGTGTTTCGGAGGCCTGAAGTTTAAATAAATCGATTTGGTGTACCTGGCTGCCGGCGAGATCAGAGTCGCTGTAGGGGCGCACTCCCCACGTCCCCGCACCCTAATGCCGCGTCGTGACAGTCGTCCCCGAAAACACAGGGTTGGAGGAGGAAACAGGGGAAAAAGAACTCCGTGGACAAAACCCGCTGTTTACATTAATAGCATGCTGCAAGCAGAAGCGTTCAAAGGCAAAGCTAACATTAGTGCCCAGGCAACAATTTCTCAGGGCAGCCTTGCTGCGGGGACAGCAAATTTTCACCTTATTTTTGAGCCTGCGGACTCGCGTAGGCTGCCCACGCTCACCTCGGGGGGATTCAGACACGGGTGCTGGAGCATGCCTTCGGCTGCTGGGCGGGTGCCAGCTGATTGCATTTCGGTGCGAGGGGAGGAGAGCTGCGGAGCACGCTGCTTGTGGCTCAGCCGAAGCCCAGGCTCCCGCCTGCTTGCCTCGGCTTGGCAAGGGCCGCACGGCACACGGTAGCCTTGGGATGCCGGCGATGGCATTTCAGCTGGTTACCTGAGCCCTTTGTCAGAGCCATTTGATTTATGGCAACGAATGCTTTCCTGAAGAGCGCCTGAACCACCGAAATCCCAGCGGCAGCGGGTGAATAAGCTGTGCGGTTCGTGGTCGGTGGAAAGGAGAGGGAGCAACTGAAATACAAAATGCAGACAAGATATTAATTGGTGCCTCTAATATTTTATGAAGAGGAAAGATTCCCTTTACAACTGCTTGGCTGCTTTTAAAAGGTACCCAAAAGGGATATATTTCTGATTACGTCCTTCCGCCCCACTGCTCTGAAAGTCATGCATTGCTCTGTAGACCAAAACCAAACTAACACAAACGCCTTCAAACAGGATGCACTTTATTTTATGTTTATAAATAGTGATTTATGGTGCACTATCACCAAGGCTAAGAGCATGCAATGTAGCAACACCGTGGCAAAAGTACAGCCAGCGTAGAAACAAATTTAGGGCTTGGGCTGGAGTAGAATCACCGACTGGACACTGCTGTGGGGAACCACCTGGCTGAGGGGAAAACTGGGCTTTCCACCTCCTGCCCTCATGTTTCAGAGGGAAACAAAATACCAACATGTTTGTGCTTGGTACGATAACCTTACAGCAACTGCAAAGGAAGGTAAGGAGATTATCCGAGCCAGGTAATCGTAATGGAGCAAGACAAACACAGCAGACCTCCTGCAGCTGAAGGTCTCTGACCACCAGCGCATCCCACCAGGCTCTCGCCCTGCTGCCCCTCACCCTGACCACTGGCCGAGGTGGTAGGGAGCGCCGCGCCGCCGTCGCAGCGTGCGTGCCGAAATAGCCTCAGCAAAGCTATTAAGAAACTAAATTACATCCTTGATGTCCACTGGCTTCCAGAGGGCTGGTTTTGTTTACAGGATGGGTAAGTGCCAGTGGATTCAGCACAGCAAGAATAGCAACCCCTCCATTACCACAAGGCCGGACGACAGATGGAGGGAAGGTCACGGGCTGGGTTTGTAACCGCGGGGCAGCCAAATGGTGCCCCAGCCTTCGGGGCACACAGGCTCAGCCAGCAGCTCCCCGAACGCCCCACCACAGGGGGATTTTGGGTGCACCRCTCCCCTCTGCTCTGCTGAGGAGGCGGCAGCTCGGGGTGCCCAGGGGTGCAGGTTGCACACAGGGCCATCGACACTGGCTGCCGCCCGCGCTGCAGCAGGCGAGTGACGCTCGCAGGAAGCCGGCGAGGTCAGGAACCGGTCCCCTGGGTTATTTCAGGTTGGTTATTGCAGGTTATGGCTTTCCCCCCCGCCACCGCTTGGCTCTAATGTGGTCTGACGGCAAGAGCAGCCAAAGGTGAGGAAGGGCTGCGAGGTTGCTCTGGGGTCAGGCTCATTTGTGGTGGTAGAGCCACCCACAATTTCACTGGGAAGGTGGATGATTATCTGCCACCTTGACATCAAACCGAACGGTTCTGCTCGGTGCTGCTTCTACCGGGGCTGTCTGTACCGACACCCCCCGCCACTGACTTCCCACTTTCCACGGCCACCTCCCAGCAGTGGCTCATGGTTTACCTGGGGCTTGATTAATTCGGCCAGGTCTTTCAGCTCCTACGTGCTTCCTGACCGACATGCTCCCAGCTAACGACAGAAGTAATTATGAGTTCCCGAGTGCACGACCTTTGCTTTTCCTTCCAGGCAGCACCCTGCCTGCRGCCACCCAGCCGCCCCAGCACCATGTCCCACCCTGCCCTCCCCAGCAAATTTCATCAGCACRTTACTACGTCTGTGTCAAGGTAAACAGTTAAAATACAGAAGYGGTCTGGTCCCAAGAACGATGCTTGAGAAACTGGACAAGTAACTACCCTCTCACGCAACACATCCCCTTGAAGCGTATAAAGCTGTCGTCTCCRCTCTGCTTGCTGCCCTCGCCATCCTGCGGCTCCCGTACCGGTTCCCACCATTGCCTGTTTAGCTCATAATCTCCCACAGGGTGTCATATGAAATGGAATGAACGCCATTGCTTTGGAGAAATCATTCACTAAATTAGGAAATGAGATTAGTCTGATACCAACAGCTTTTGGTAAACCCGTGCTACGTTTTATTGCATTTACCATTTACCCTTCAATATTATTTCTGGAAAAACGTATTCAGGCATGGCTGCTTTGCTCTCCGCTGCCCTGTGCGGAGGTTGAGCACTGCGAGGTGTGCGTGCCGCTGCTGCCAGCGTGGATGTGGGCATTGCTGCCTCTGCGCAGTGCCACCCATTAGCTCTCACTCCCCACCTCCCCTCCCGCCTGCAGCACCACCACCTCCAAGGCAAACGGAGGCAATTATCTTGGGGCCACTTCAAAATTACCTTTAATCCTTGGTGCATTGTGCCCTCACTTTTTTCCCCCCTTTGTTTTCTTCTTCTTCTTCTTCATTCGGATAAAGAATTGTTTGCAGTTTGTTTTAATTTCCTTTGCAAGGTCTACCGCAGCCGCTGCAGGAGAAGCTACTCTTGCTCTTTGCATGATGCTTTGTAAAAGACAATAGCTCTCAAACGCAGAGTGAGCCAAAGAGCTTTATTTCTGCAGTGCCTCAGTAATAATGCACACACCGTCCTCTGCAAATAAGAAAATAATGTCATTGCCAGGTTAACTGTTGCTTCAGAAATACAGAATCCCTATTCCTGGAGGCAGCTGTTCTCTGTTTGATCGAGGAGCACACAGGTCGCTGTGGCAAACCAAATTAAAGCGCCGGGCTACAGCTTTGCCATTAGCTCCCTCTTCCCGGCAGGCATCTGGGATGCCCCGGCTGCGAAGGGGCTGCACTGCAGCCCAGCTACCGGAGACGCCTCACAGCCCAGTGCTGCTGAACTGGAGTACGGGTCTTACAGTTTGACCCACAATTACCCATTTGGGTTCTGCTCCATTGGCAAAACTGTACATTTCCATGGAAAACAATAGGCTCCTCTGCTTGCCAAAAGTAGAAATCATTCCTATTGAAAGGCACTTGACAGGAACGTAAATAAATAAAGATACATTGAAACAGAAACACTGGAGGAAGGTGAATTTCTGAAATCTGTAAATCAGATGTCAGATTAGATTTGTGAAGTAGTGAAGAACATAAACAAATAGATGAGAAGACTGTGATTAATGAAAATCAATTAACTATGTAAGAGGGGCTTTTGCAATCTGAAAGATAAAACCAGGGGAGCAGACCTCTGCCAGGGCGCTCTTGGTGGGGCAGCCAGGTGGGAACCAAGGGTGGCTGGGGGCCGGGTCCCCTCTCGCCTTTCCCTCTGGGGATGGAGGAGCCGCGCCGAGTGCCATGCCAGGGACACGCCAGGCTCACCCCCTGCCCCGAGGCTCTGGGAGGACCGCTGGCTCCTGGGGCACGTGGCCGACACCTGGCTGGGGGGGTCCCCTTCCAGCCCCCCCTTCCCCAGTACCAGCTGCTTGCCAACACGGCTGGCCCTTCTCCCCAGCCTCAGCCCTGGCTCACACCAGAGCAGCAGAGCCTCAGCCACAGAGAAATGCAATGTCCCTAAAGACAGAAAGGTACTTAAAAAAAAAAAAAAAAAAAAAAAAAAAAAAAAAAAAAAAAAAAAAAAAAAAAAAAAAAAAAAATCTAAACTTCTAACCCTTAAAAAAAGAATAAAAATTGTCCCGAGCGTGCCCCCCACCCGAGGCGTCTCCTCTCCCCGGTGCCCCAGGTGCCTTGGTGCAACGCAGAGCGGCCTCGGGGCAGCTCCCGTGCCACGTCCCTGGTGCAGCATGGGGGGGCTCACCATGGCCAGTGCTCAGGAGCCCCCCCGGGGCGGGCCGCGGGCTGACCCTGCCGGGACGTGGCATGGCTTGGCTGCACCGCACCCACCGGCTGGGGCGAGAGCTGTGCCTCACTGCAATTGGGTTTCCCCTGTCCCGTGGCTATAATTAGATTTCTCAGTCTTAATACGTTGAATTAAACACCTACCTCTGGGAGGGGAGGAAAACAGCGTGCTGTATTTTTTTTTCCTCTGCAAATAAGCAATTTGCTGCATGCTGTAATTTGTCTGCATGCTGTCCTTTTTTTGGGACACATGTAATTTTGCTTTGATGAATGACACACGTTAGTGATAGCCCTCCTTGCCGGCCRGGCCGGGGAAGGAGGCACTGACAGCCTGCGGGACGCTTACAAAGAAACTTTGTCAGCAACCGCAGGAATGACAGCCTTTCCAAAGAAAACAAGCCGGGAGAAGGGGGTTACAGAAGGACCGTGCTGGTGGCAGGTTAACAGCGATGCTCTGCGGATGGGGAAACCCGAAGGGGAGCAGAATCCCGGCACGTTGTGATTTTGATGGGATTTTCCTCACGGCCCCCGTTTTTATGCCAAAGATGAGGAAGGGCGGCGGGGAGGTGCGGGAGGAGCAGGGTCTTGGCAGAGGCAGGCTCCTGCCGGGGAGGGGGCGTCGGGGGGGAGAGTGCCGCCTGCCAGGGGGTCGGCTCCCCCC
>JAYKAV010000167.1:732995-746136 GCA_035582835.1 Phoebastria nigripes | reverse complement strand
GGGGGGAGCCGACCCCCTGGCAGGCGGCACTCTCCCCCCCGACGCCCACCCCATAAGGGCTGCCATACGGGTGGCAAATAAACCACTTGCCATTTCTCTTCTAATAGGGGCCGGTTGATGGGTGGCAGGAGACAGAAGCGGCGGTTTGCCGCACAGCCTGCCAGCAAATTCGTGACTCCCATCCAAGCACCGGAGAAGCGACTGGCAGTGGGGGAAAGACCTTATGCCACGCAACAATATTTGGAAAACATTTTTTTTTTTAAACCCTGGGGAAGAGAAGACTAAACATGCAGGTTTTCTGTTAATAAGCTCTGTTAAACAATGAGCCTCGGCTCTCCTGACAGCGGTGTGCTGCACGGGACGGCCTTTCCTCGCTGAAACAGAGACCAAGGGCTCGGACACTGAAGCAGGAATCAAAGGCAGATAGCCCTCAGTGCTGTTGGTAGAGTACTGCTGTCTCCCTAGTTGTTCGAAATGCATAGAGAGGAAAGCACATATTCGCTCTGTAATTAATGGAGTTAAAGTATAAACGATGCAGCGGTGTTGCTCAAGCACAGGTCCAGCGCGCACCAGGAACCGGGGAGGGATTCCTGCACCCGCAGGAGGCTTTGCTCCTGAGCCCCCTGCAGCCAGAGCACGATTTTGGGGCAGCCTGGCCCCCCGGCTGAAGGAGAGAGGCTCTCCCTAAGCACGACGAGAGACACAAGTATGAGCAATTGCTTCCCAAGCGGAGACGATCATCTCTTGCACTCAGTTTTACGAAAGGCTGGCTGTCTCTCCTGCGAGAGGCGGCTCCTCTCCCTCCCGCGCAGGCACTGCCACAGCTGCCGCTTCTGAGAGCCTCTCAYGCCGCGATTGTCAGCGCTGGAGTGCACTTAACCTCCCCTGAACAAAGCCAGCGCGGATCCAGGCGGGCTCTTCAGCAAGGGTCGCCTGTCCCCCAGTTCATGCAGTTGCCACCAAGCCACCAGGTAGCACAAATTACTACGTTGTGAACTTACCGCAGCCTTCATTTAATTAGTAAAATCAAAGATACCGAATCAAAGATACTACACTTCCATTGCTCTGTCACTTAATTTCGAAAAAGTAACTCTCACAAAGATAGAGGCAAATAAACATTTTAAAGTCAGAATACAAACTGGGTTATTGGCTTGTGAGGATGTTTTGATGCCTGAAGGCAGGGACCTGACCTGATTTCCTAAGCGGCTCCTGCCGCAGGGAGAGTTTGCAGGTCGGGTCCACCCTGCTGCCAGCGCGTTTGTGAAAACCTGCACTCTCACCATGGACTCCTCCTTCCCTTTGATGTCGGGATCATTAATTTCCAAGCTGATTACTAGACCGGTGCAATTCCCTGTATGGCACATGGGCTGCTCCTACAGCTGGGAACGGCCGGCTCGGACCCTGCCAGGCCACGGCCGGGCAGGAGGGGGGGCAGCTGCCAGGCTGCAAGCAGCTGCGGGGAGCGGGAGGCACAGCCCACCCCAAAGACATGCTCTGCCATGTGCAGCTTGATCTGTGCTGGGGTAACCCAGCTGCTGGACCAGCCTCGGTGGGGCCACAGACTGAGTGTTTTGGGTGCAGAGCAGCGGGGGACTGCGAGGAGCAGGCAGAGCTGAAGGCAAAACCCCACCAGACCAGCTGGATGTGGCCACCCCTGCATCGCCCGCTGGGGACGGGAGGGCACTGCCAGCTGCCCAGGGCTTTCCGGAGGAATGGGCGCTTTGGGGTGCTCCGGTCTGGGGTGCCTTATAAAGCCCCTCAGAGCCCGGACCGGAGGGACAGGCAGCACTGGGGGCATCAGGGGGGGACAGTGCCAGGGCCCATGGGAATGGGAAACCTGGGCAGCGCATAAACAAAATCCCATTCAGCTCAAGGGAAAAACAGCTGGGGAAAACTAAGCCAAAACACATACGGTTTTTATCTGCCYGAGTGTTCGGGAAGATGCGTTCGTTCCTACAAACGGGTGTCTGCCTGGGGGCAGGGACTGGCCACCACTGAGRAGGGGATGGGAGAGCCCCCACAGCAGATACCTGCCCCAAAACACGCTGGCAATGCATCCGGCCATGAGCAGGGAGAGCAGAAATTGGGAAGGGGGTAGCCCAAAAAGCCAGAGGTGCTGCTGGGGGGGGGCCACAGCAGCAGCTCCTGGGGCCAGAGGAGCCTTTGCAGCTGCGAGCGCTTTGGGGCAGACGAGAAATACTGCTATGATTTCTCAGCAGTGTCCTGGCAGCATCCACAGCTGAAATAGGGACAAGGGGCTCCTCGTGTGGGACCTGGGCAAAGGCGTCGGAAGAGGAGAAGGCTGATGACCCAAAGTGTTTACAATCCCAACAACGACATGTAAAACCGCTAGCATTCAACAAATCTGGTTGATATCATTCCTTCCCCCTCAGGCAAGAAGAAAACCAGCTCTTTAAGACAGGACCCCTCTACGCGGCCAAACATAACACCAGTTCTTGTGCAAAGCTTTGCAGGAAAAGATTAAAACATTCTGTTGTTTCCCAAGCCTGCTGCAAGCCCCCTCCCTGAACGAGCCCACCATGTCCCACCGGTTCCGGGCAGTGTGCTTGGAGCTCCTTGAGTGGATTTGGGGATGAGGGGAAGGGTGGAGCCAGTGACCCCTCAGTCATCCCAAAAATTCAGCACAGGGGGGTTTCTGAGTGGTTCGGGGGCTGTGTGGAGCTCCCTGGCTTGCCATGAGCTGCCAGCGTGCACGGCGCAGGATTGAAGGGCAGTATTTGAGATCAGATACACACAGACTTTTTTTTCTAGTAGAAAGAGAAAACGAGGGTAGCATCAGCCAGAAGCTGTGCTTAGGTATTCCTCAGGTGGCACCGCAGTGGCACGAACACGTCGGTTACCGCAGCACTTCCCCAACCTCGTTATTTCCCAGCAAAGCTCAGCCCACAATTTTGTCCTTATTTCTCATTYGCACATGGATACCTCACCACAGCACCTCTCAGATCCTGCTGCAGAAAAGTTCAGTTTTCAAAATATTTCAAGTCTCGCTCTGGAACACCCCATGTGCACCAGTAAATATGTGCTGGAACTCAGTGAGTTCAGGTTTTTCCCAGTCGTTGTGCACAAGACCTGCAGAAGGAGATGAGCTGAGGGCAGGAGCTTTAATTGGCTGAAATTCAACCAAACACGTAGGAGAAAATCTACCTAGACCGGTGACCACAGACTGGTACGCTACAAATGCTCATAYGCTTCAATTTCTTGATATCACCAGGCTCTCGGAGTAAAACCTGGTCATTCCTGCATCTAAGGACAGAAGTGCCGGAGGACCGTCATGGCACGGAGGTGGCACCGGGCCAGCGGCGCAGAGCTGCGGGCACAGGCAGGGCTGCGCTGATGGCACTGTGCTGCAGGAAGGACCAATTGCAAGAGCAGCAGGTCAATCCCACTGGTTTCCCACCCTCTCCACCCATTTCTCTCTGCCTCTCTGGATAAAAGGGTGGGGGTGAGAAGCAGGGATGCCGGCGCAGGGGGTCATGCTTCGCTGGGTTTGTGCCCAGGTGCTCGGCCCCTCTGCCAGGGCACCGGTGCCCAGCGGGCAGGAGCYGGGGCTGTCTCCTTCCCCCTGCTTTCCTGGCGTTCGGCAGCGCAGGTTGCCAGAAACACGCCAAGGCGCTCTGCGCCCCTACCCTCCGCAGCGCAGGGGAAAATAATTTATCTTAGCATTGCCAAGATTTAGATATTTCCCGCCAGCTTGCCTGGCTGGTCGCCTCCGAGCGCGGAGCCGGAGGGATAGCAGCCCGCTGGGGCATTGTGGTCGGCTTTTGTGAATGGCAAGAAGTGCTTCGAGTCAATGGAAATAAAAGCATTACAGGAGCACTGGATGAGAAAGCCGGAGAAGCCCCATATTGTTCCCGAGTCCCTAAAACATCTCCCTGGATAACACAATCGTATTTAAGAATGAGAAATAGAGGGCAAAGATTATTTTGAAGTGCGAAATTAACAGACTCTTCACCTCCCGCCTGGGGAAAACTTTCAAGGCTTCCAAGGATAAAGAAAAGGACCCAAGGACCCGAGCCACCTGCGATCTGCTGACGCCACGGCTCCACCGATGCTGGAGACCTTGAAGCGAATATGTAGGGACTCAACAACACCAGTGAGGGACAGGGACGCAGAATCCTTTTGCAAAACACTGAGGCACCATTGATTGCCAAGACAACGCCTGGAAAAGCTTCACAGTGGGTGGGAAATAATCAGGAGGCACTGAGGGGTCCGTCCCTCCCAGCTTGTGGGGCCGGAGCAGGGCCAGGGGCTTCCCTATGGCTTCGGCCCTCGGGCACATTGGCGAGGAGCTGGGGACAAGCAGAAATAGATGGAGAGCAGACACGAGYCATGCATAGCATAGAGTGGCTACTCGCTGTCCTCGCAGCAGAGAGGGAGGAGAGCGGCTGAGGAATCAAAGGGAGAAAGATGGCTTCAAGACCGTGTAAGAGCTCATCAGGGTAGACTGGCTACCTCCGACCAAATATTGCTCGTGGATCTGCGTAATTTAAGCCTGTAGGAAGATAGCTGGGAGGCTCACAGTGGGGCAGCTTCAGAAAAAAAAAAGGTTGTCCCAAGAGAAAGGAGTAAGGGGGTGTCAAAAAGGGATTGACAGGCTTCTTAAGTTTGAAGGAAGTAGCATCTCTAAAGGCAGACAGGTACACACAAGGTAGTGCTAAAATTATCCAGCTTTTAAAGACTATTTAGTTGTTGTTGTTTAAATATCATCCTATTATTGTTTTTTCATCCCAACAATTTGTCCCAGGGACGTTTCTGATCTCCCAGGCCCGTGGACGCTGTCCTGCTGTTCTCCAGCCCGCAGGCAGGACTGGGCAGGTACCCGCAGACCCCAAACCTCGCTTTGTGCAGGGAGGAGCCCCGGGCGTGTGGCCGCAGCCAGCCGCCGCGTTCCCTCTGCCCGGGCGCAAGAGCCGGGTGAGACTGTCTCGATGAACTGAAAACCGCTGTATTTTTTGAATCAGGTTGTTCTTAAGTGGGTTTACTGAGTGACAGGGAACAAGAGATGAATCGTCAGAGACCTTCATCTAGACAGACAACCAAAGCCACTGGTGCCTCTGCTGCCGCTGCAGCCTGCCTGCACGCGTAGGTGCCTACACCAAACTCTCCAAAAACTCTGAAGCCAAGAGCTCTCCATCTCTGACCACGATACAGATCATTTCCAGCACACTCGGGCTGTGGGCTTTCAAAGCTGCTCATTTGCCCCTAAATTCATTCCCACTGACCTTGACAGGCATTCAACTAGGCAACATTCAACAGTGCCATTGCAACAGCCCCAGAAATCCCACAGCTCATTGCCAAATGTTTTCAGATATGCCTCAGATATTTAGAGAGTCACTCAAACCCAACCAGAGCTCCTCAGCGGGTATCACTGGATTAATCTTTCCTTACATGAAATTTGGCCCTCATACCAAACTCTGCAAATGGGAAAAACCTCAAGGGACAAGTACACAACTGCAAAACATGATGTTGAACTTGCTGATACACATAGTGAGCTTAAGAAGAAGGTAAGGTGAAGTAACAGCGATAGAAAACAAAAATAAAATGAAGATGGGAGCAGGCTTGTTTCCATTGCTCAGTCCATTTTGGGCTTATTTTTTCTTTCGTCATGAAAGAGATGACTTGGCCCCGCTGCTCACCCAGTACAGCGAGTATCCGCAAGACTGGCCCTTGGTCAGATCCCGGCGTTTGCACATGCCGGTTTCCCATGTGCTCTCTGCAAGGGATGCGCAGCACCACAGCCCCAGGTCACACAGTATCCATACGGATATAGACACAAACTATGGGAACTGCTGTGTTTGGGCCCGTAGCATCATCACGGAAGCTTCCCGTTTCCTCTAGTGCTCCTGTTTGTCAAATGAAAACACTACTTCAACCTTCTGCCATTGAGCCCCCTGCATGTGTGATTCCAGCTGGGGCGAAACAGCTGAAAAAAGTAGGAGCAGTCCCGGGCTGCAGTGGCAAACAACCCCGGGAGGTCATCTAGGGTCGGCGGCCACGCAGAAGCTTTTTTATTGGGAATGGAAGATGCAAGAGGTAAAGCTGTGGCTCAGAGGACGATGCCACGGGGCGTTAGCCGAAAGCTTGCACTTTTTAGGGTGAACAGAAATAGGGCAGGATCCAAAGCCCTGAAGCCAGTGGAAAGAGTCCCTCTAATTCCAGTGGTCTATGAACCAGGCACATGTGGATTTGGCTGAAAAATGTTTTATTTCATAGCACTGTACAAGGGAGTCGCTCACAGCGGGCCCTTGATGGCAATGGAGCTTGAGGTTTTATGGGACAATGGCATTTCAGCTTAAGAAATGGAGTGCAATGATCACCGTCAAGAGTGGGTTTGACAGACACCATTTCACTAAACTAATTAGAAAAAGAAGGAATGCGGGAGAATGACAGCTGCCTCTTAAGATAACAGGAAACCTGTCTCTTTAAATGTGCTGGGGTTTTTCAATGCAGACCAGGCAGGGCTATAATCAGAGCAGCAGCGGGTCGGATTTAGGTTCAGTACAGTATAATTCCATTGCAGGGACCATCCAAGAATATTTTGGCAAGCTCAAATATATTGAAATTGCCTTGGCTAGTGGCTTGCAAAATGGCTGTGGAAAGTCAAGATAATTAGAGCATTGTGGAGAGGAGAGAGAGTAAAATAAAGGGTAGAAGACAAAAAAAGACAAGCCAATAAAAAAAGGATTACAGACACGAAGAAAGTTTCAGAACAGACTAATTGAAGGAGAAAGGCGTACCCAGCAGATTGGAGTCGTGTCATTTGTACAGGAGGAGAAGGACAAGCACCAAGTAAAAAAAGACCAACCTCCCAACAATTTGAGATTAATAAATGAATTTAAAAGCACCAAGAAAAACACAGCTGGGAGTTATGTAGTGTTTCTGAATGGATTTAAATTAGAAATCAAAGAGGAAGCATGAGAGAAGAAAGTCGCTACTTTTGGAAGTAACATTTTGAGTTGATCCTCGCGTGTTTGGCCTGACTGACAGTAGGACAAGCCAGGTAATAAAAAATCAGTTATGTAAACTGAGAAGTCTTTCACTGAAGCAGCAACACCTTAGTCAATGTTAGCTAGGCTGAGCCCCGTTCAGCCAGGTGCTTGAACCTACGCCTGAACGCATGCGTGGCATAGACCCAGCAACCCCTACAATTACACACTGACAAGCCCTGCTTCGGACCATGTCCTGTCTTACTGGAAACCTGAGATGACTATACGTTGTAAAAAAACCCAAGCCAACAGGAATTTTGCCAGCAACTACAATAGGATGAGTTCTGCAGGCATCTATTTTATAAAAAAATAGATGCCGCACTAAAACCGGTGCAGTGATGACACTTTCCCGGTGGTCCCTAGTTCCGGAGCTGTTCGTCCTCCCGTACGAAAGCAAACCACGCATCCACACTGTCCTTCCATACACAGAGAGTTTGCTCTCAGCTCTGGTATGCGTTTGCCATTTACATTCTACTTTCGTAATCCTGATTTCTACTTGCTATTCCTTTTGTGTTTAAATGTCCAACAAAATGTATTTGCATAAGAGTTTGGGCCTACACAAACACAGTAACAGAGATGTTTCTCTCCCACACAAGCAAAATTATGCTTCTACATATTACTTACACATGTATACCTAATTTATATGTATACTTACTATAAACACGTACATGTATATATAACCATCCTTGTGCAGTTCCGTTTTCCACAGAGGAAGCAACTTTGATGACTAACGAGTAACATTATCATCCATGTTGTCGCGATCAATTACGAAAGCAGGAATGATGGAGAACTTTTGAGCCCCTGACCGCTGCCCGGCTCTGCGAGCCGACGGAGGCGGCAGGAGCCGCGGGAGCGGGCGGTGTTTTCAATAAAGCCCACATCCCCCCAGCCCTGAGCAGGGTGGGCTCTCCAGGAGGCTGGTCACCGCTCGACATGAAGCACAGCGTCCTGCAGAGGCCTGGCAGCCCCCGCTCCCCTCTGATCTGCCACTGACGCGTTCCCGTTTCTGCGCTTGTACTGGGTAACCGGCTTGGGATTTTAAGGCTTGTGGGCCTGATCCTCGGCTGTTGTAAGCTGACCCAGCTGAACTGGGATGGAGCAGCATCAGGGGATCGCAGGTAAACTTTGGGTCTTGCAGGCTGGTTTTGCTCACGGGCTGACACAGATATTGCGGAGGGGAACGTCAGCACGTTCCTCCTTGTGTCAGCCTTCCCGGCAATTTGCAGCACCGTCAGAAGACTTTTATTCGTTGGTATTAACCTTCACAGTAAAGCAAGAGGATTTGTAAAGAAATTGCAAGTCAGGGCTGGTGATACTCATTCACAAATGTAACAAGCAGAGCACGTTTCTGCAGGTGGGCACCTCTCACACCTCCGGATACRAGATAGCCACTCGTTTGCAGAGGTTCACTTACTTTTATTTCAAACTTGGCATTACAAAATTTCCCTCACCTTCCTCTAAATCAGGTTGCTCTCGCCATGGGTGGGGGCAGGCTGCGAGACTGGACAGACTGATGGTCCCTCCAGCTTGGAGATTTCTCTCTTCCTCTGGCCTTACTCTTGTTTTCTGCTCAAAGAGGAGGAGAGCACCAAACCAAAGAACTTCTCCCCAGGCTGGCACCCCACGCAGACATCCAGTCGATGGGGGGTCACTGCACGTAACRGCACAGCGGCACTGGCGGTTCTTTAGATGAGAACAACCTAGGTTCAGTGGCACRACACAGCTAGCCTGAGCTGTGAAAATCATCACCAAACGAAGCACGAACCACAGCCACTTTTAATAAATATCCTTTGGGTATAGACAAGGAGCTCACGGACCACAGCCCTGCCCTGGGAGGTGAATTTGCAACATAGCTGAGCCTGCCTTGAGATGCACGTTATAGACAGCAGCGGAGCAGACCCCGGCTGTGTCGGGGCGAGGGGTGCAGGGTTTCTCCACAGCCGCCGCTGCCAGCAGCCCCGGCCCCAGCCATTAATGAAACGATCTCTGCCAAATGGACACCGCAGCCGCAGCAGCGGCAGCTACAGCTCAGGCTGTCCTGTGGCTGTTTCATCTCACAGGCTGTGACAGACACGGGAACACGGAAGAATGTTTCTCACTTCCCATCGCAACAGGGTTATAGCCCATACYGAAAGCCTAACGCGTTAGCGGGGAGCACGATGAAAATTTCATCGGGCAGCTGTTCCCCGCGGTCCTTGCGGGGACTWACCCCGGTCCTGCAGCCTCCCCCTGCCCACGCCGGCAGGCTCGAGGTCCTGCGATGAATCGTTTTAATGTGCAACATGGGAAAAATATTACCTGGAAGTGCCTGGACGTGCAACTCCTGACGCAACGAGCATCAGCCCCACTCTCTTTTCATCCTTGTAGATGTGCTTCATTATTAACTTTTCATGTGACAACTGTTTGTGCATTAAAAGTGCGTCACAAAACATAAATATTGGAAGTGAGGACTTATAACGGCCCGTATTAGCAGGTCCAGCCTTTTAAATGACGGTGACTGGGAAACTGGAATGCAAGTCAAAGAGGTCCGTTCTGACCATCCTAGCCTCGTTTTCTATTCTTCAATTAAACCATTGCTTTTAGCTGTTCGTTTTTATCAGTATTATATAAAACTAGGACAGAGTAAATGAAAATTTATAATTTATAAACAATCTGGGGAAAAAAAATCACTGAATTATTTATGGCACTTTTGAAATATGTGTTTGTTACTTGTACAAAAATTAGTTGTTAGGTCTTAATCACGGCAGTGCCACAAATATGTTGGAAATTAGGACTCACAAACCTGCTTGTTTGGAAAGGAAAAAACCCTGTAACTCTACCTACAATTGGAAAACCCAAACCAAACTGATTCTGAATGGCCTAGTTAAACAAGTGCCAATTATTGAATAATTCTCTGACCTAAACAGAAAGTTATTGTATATGGAAAGATTTTTTTTTTCCCAGAGAGTGCTTTATACCAGATGCCCTTTTAAATTGTTTTGAATTCTCTGTAGGCAGTAGATAACTAAACCTACAGAATGTAGTAATGGCAAAAAGGAAGCAATCAAGTTGGCCACTTCTAGTTAAGAGTCATGCAAAAGGCATCTGTTCTATATGAATTGCAGACTATAGGAACTTTGACAGTTCATAGACCAGACTTAATTTATTAAACTAAGTTTCTAATATAAACAGTAATTCGTTTCAGGCACTGACACTGAAGGTCTGGATTATGTGAATAAAATATAGAGACCTCCGCTGGCCTCCTGAAAAAAGGTAGTTTTGCTGCGTAAGAAGAAAATAACCAAGTGTGCCTTAGCAGCAGGCGTCAGCGCCGAGGCCATGCCCTGCGTGCACCGAGGCGCGGGGCGCAGCTTGCCCTGCACCCCCGGCCCAGCGCGGGTATCGCTGGCAGCGCGTCCAGCCGGCATTCCTGCCCGTGTTCAGTCACCCGGGCGCGGAGCGTCCTTGAGCTCGAGGATGGCAGTTGTCAGATATCTCAGCAAAATTGCAGTTTGAAGTCTTCAGAGAGACGTTCGTTTGCAAACAAAACAATGACTAATGGGATGAATGTTGGGAAAAAAGATTGAGGGGAATGCCTCGACGCCGCGTGCCTGCTGCCTTTCCAGGAAGGCTGTTACCCCGGACTAAGCCAGGGCACGGGCTTGTCAGGCACCCACCTGCCCAGCCACCCACGCACCCTCCCCGGCAGGGTAGGGATCACCCTCCTAAGGGATGCGACTGCGACCAGTGCCTGCGGTGCACACGCGCACGCGCATAGGAAAATAATTTCTCCGTGGCAGTACAGTATGAGGCCTGATGCAGGTCAGTAAATACTGCTGTGAAATGCCCGCCTACACGTTCGCTGTGCACACTCGGAGCGTGAGTTACGGGAGACCTTCGCTTTGTCTGCTCCGACTTCACCCAGATCTCGGAGAAGCACAGATCAAGGGGTCTCAGGGCCTGATGTCAAGCACTTTAGTAATTCAGGTGAACGCAGTAGGGCTATTTCACTGCTTAAAATTAGGCAGGTACCTAAACAATTTCCTGGATCAAGTTTACATTCATCTCAAGTTTCAAGCGCTGGCTTTGCTGTAGCTTTGACCAAAAGTTTGGTCATAACTCAGAAATCACACACAACTATTTCCTTATGTCATCAGCCCTCAGCAAAGACCGAGTATGGAAAACCTCAGTTAGGGTTTTTTCCCTGCTAAAAAAGTTACGGAAACAAGTGATGAGATGAAAGCGTTTTCCATTGGGGCTGGCCAGCCCGCTGCTGTTGGTGAGAATAATGGACCAAAGTTTCTGGTGGCAGGAGTGTGAAAGCAGCCGCCCAGCCTCCTCTCCAAAAGCTGAAGGCGAGCTCCCCGTTGCCCTGCACTCCAGCAGGCAGCGAGAGGTGGCTTTCGTGCGGCACTTTGCTCAGGCTGAACCCGCCGCGTTGCCAACCCCAGCTAATTGCTTGATTCCCCATCTCATTTGCCTGAGAACGACTGAGAATGTGAGACAGCGCAGGGTCTATAAAATCATTAATTGAATTACTAGTGTGGAATAAGTAGCGCATCAATTTGAATTCACCATCATCCCCCTCCTCTCCTCCCCCRTGTTTTAGAGACCAATCCTACTGTTGATATGTGCATAGCTTCGGAAGGAGGCGCAATAAATAGATGTGCTATTCTAGCTAAACAAATTTATTTTTCCAGCTGTTCTACTGAATTAGTAAATGGTAATGTTGACTTCAGACTATCTTCCCCATAAAATATATGCTGGCCTGTATATTTTACTGGCACTTCTCTTGCAACACCTCATTAAGGGCTGATCCAATCCGTATCCCAATATATTGGAATTTTGCTTTGACCCGAGTGAGCTTTGGACTGTGATGCAATATTTATTCAACACATATTTTATGTTTTATTGTTGAATCATTAGCAAGATCTTTGTGTGCTCTCTCCCCTTACTTGGTTTTCTAAGAGATTTTAGGGCAATAATTGCAGGTACAAGTGGGCTTGGAGTTTTGTGCCAAATGTGTTGTCTGAGCACGTGTGGTTTCACCGGCCCATATTGATGATTGCTTGACTGGGAAGCAATCAGGAATTTTTGTCCAGCCTTGATATGGCAACTTCTCTTTAGCCTGCCTCTGCGTTCAAATGGACTCAAAAGCTTTTACAAATTTTGCAGGTTTGGTTTGCCATTGTTTGGCATCTTCCATTTCATTTACACCAATGCATAGTAAGCAGCAGTGTTACTAAGTCACAACAGCAGCATTTCGATCTCCGATGTTAATACAAATTAATTCTGGGCTACAGTTCAAATTTACCATTTTTAAAACCAGCATCATGTTTCAGCTGGCAATGACCAAGCGAAGCCGAGCCTGGTGGCCTTCGCCCCGCKGCTCCCATGCAGGGCAGGCACTGTGATTTTGGGGCTCCCGGCTGGCTGGGYGAGACGATTGGCAGGGCAGGGACGAGGCTGCAGGCACCGTGTCTCCAGGGTCTATCAGGCACCGAGCAGAGCCAAGCAGGTTTGCCAGCACAGGTGCAGCACAACCCACATGTCACCAAAACCTATTGGCTTTGGCAAATCAGCATATTGCTGTGAAAAGCGGGTTTGGTGGCAGATTCCTGGCGGGTGCTGCTGCTGCGCAGCGTCCCAGCCAGTGGGAACCAGGAGCGCTTTTGTAAGCTCCTAGATGGAAGTGGCTACCATTAAAATGCTTGAGAAAAGCAAATGAAGACAAAAGTATTTGTTGGTATTATCCCTCCCAGCCTAAGAGGAAAAACTAACGTTTGTTGTAACGTCAATAAACACACGCAGTTGTTCACATCTGCGCTTTTCACTTCTTTGAAGGGTTCGGCTTCTCCCAGCATCACCACAGCAGTCTTTAATAGCACAAAAATCCATCTGAAGTCTAAACCCAACGCTCTAAGACTCGAAACAGGAGTGCCAGGCCGAGGAGCGGGGCAGRAGCCGCTCCCTGTGCCCCCGCCGCTGCCGTACCGCGGCAGGGCGGCGGCCGGCCCGGGGGGGGGCGCGGCCCCTCGCCCCCCCGGGGGAGCGGGGAGCTGGCGGCAGCTGCCCGCAGCAGGCAGGCGGCAGGGCGGGCGCTCGGCGGTGCCCGGCGGCCCGGGCTTCGGATCCTGCCCGGCGCGGCGGGGGCA